>LR738713.1:460764323-460982867 GCA_902687465.1 Secale cereale | reverse complement strand
CCCCCGGCCCAAACCTCTCCTGCGACCCTCTCCCTTAGTCACCACCGCCGCCCCACAATCCTGTCGGCCGGCGCAAGCTGGTCTGCTCCTCCCCTGGTTGCTGCTGCTGCTGGTGGTGGTGGTCTGCTCCTCCCCTGGTTGCCGCCGTCTGCTGCTGGTCTGCTCATTCCCTAGTAACTCATGTCGACTAGTCGACCATGAGTCTTGACTAGTCACAACTAGTCAAGAGTCGCTACCTCAGAACGACTCGTCGACTCGAAAACCGTGGTGTGGTGGCAGTTCACTTGTGTGTAAGTTAGCTATCCACGTGCCAGAACCATGACTTGGTTTCAAGGTCTTATGGGTTTCAACTCTAGGCTACCCCAACTTGTTTGGGACTGAAAGGCTTTGTTGTTGTTGTGTGGAGGCAGTTCGGAGATTGCAGGCTCAAGAGAAGAAATGTGCAATATAAAATCCATACTCAGCCTGAGTCCATTTCTGCGACTCCACTTCATGTTCCTATTACCTATTCATGAACTGTATATTTTTCATTTCCCTTGTAGGTTTGGTTTGCCAATCACCACCATTTTTGTGAGCAAGTAGCCTCCTCTAGAGCACATGTGTATCATGTGAATTGTTCCTCATTGTACATGACGTCTTTATGCAATGCCATGCGCTGCACCCTTGCTTGGCATGGCACTCTGTTGCGGACATAGCGATGTTGAAGCATCTTGGAATGTGTTGGATCTGAGTCGATTTGAATTGTTACAGTCCCAGTCCATAGAACATTGACTCACATACATACCCTAAAAATAATTAACAAAATTGCTTTTATATCTGGCAAATTTCCCTGGAAAAGCACTGAAGCACTGCTCAGTTCAGAAAGTTATTTGTCTTCTATGCACCACTATTTGGTGTTTCGTTAGCTTTCCACTTGATTCTTGATTGGTTTGGTTGAATCTCGGTGCTTGCCAGTTCCACATCCAACCACCCTAGTTAACGAAATATGCATATTTTTTCAAGTCATGTTATACACAAATAACATGCTTTGACCCCCTCTGATAGAAGCCATGTTAAGACCATTAAGTGGCCCATGCTTCATCTTTACTCCTTTCCAGAAATTATATGTAGGATACAGCACAATTATGGCAGACATTGCATCTTTGTCAGGAGGAACACTAAAAAGGAAATTTGCTACCACATATTCAAAATCCTACTTTCCTCAAATAAATATTCCAAGTTCTACACTAGATATTGGTCGCCGATTTTCACTCTCCTTATGACCTCTTGTCGCACTAACTTCACAGATATTCATTTCATCTGTACAGTTTCACTGAATTTTCAGTGCACATTTCAGATGGGATAGTCGCCTTGGGAAAATTTGATGCCCTTCACATTGGCCACCGGGAACTAGCCATGCATGCTTCTAAATCAGGAAATCCTTTTCTTCTTTCTTTTGTTGGAATGGCTGAAGTTCTTGGCTGGGAGTATAGGTGGGCCTCTTAGAAATTTTCAGTAACTTCCTTGGTAAATTTAGCCCAATATTAAGGAGGACATAGTGAAGTCCTTAGCAAATCATTACTGTTTTCCTTTTGTACAGGCCTCCCATAGTTGCTCATTGTGATCGGAAGCGAGTCCTTTCGTCTTGGGCTCCATATTGTAGAAATGTGGTGCCTCTTGAATATCAAGTTGAGTTTTCAAAGGTCAGGTACCTAACTCCACGCCAATTTGTTGAGAGGTTATCAACGGATCTTAGAATAAAAGGTGTTGTAGCAGGTACAAACATGTTGGTTTACCTTACAAGGCTCAGTATTGCGCTGCACTACCCTACCTAATATTTTTCTTCATGAACTATGGCAGGTGAAAACTACAGATTCGGGTACAAAGCATCTGGTGATGCAGCTGAGTTAGTGAAACTGTGTGAGGAATTCGGTTTAAGTGCATTTATTGTACGGTCTGTCATGGACACCGCAAAGGGATCTTATAATGGAGCAACACCCACCGTGAATTCAAGCGATAAAGGACAGGTGTCTTCTAGTCGTGTTCGCCAAGCTTTGTCGGTTGGTGACATCGAATACGTCTCCAAATTACTTGGGAGGAAACACCGCCTTGTGCTAACAGTGACTGAATACTCCATAAAGGAACAGAAAAACATTATAGTCCCGAAATCTTGCATGGTTAACATGCCGCCAGCCGACGGGTTCTACGAGAACTGTGAGCTCTTCAATGGAGGGTATCTTGGGCTATGCAGGGTGGCCATTAACACAGAGACCATTGATATTGAGATGAAAGATGAGAGCAGTTTGTCACCAGACAATTTTCAAGAAGTTAAACAACTAGGTATTGAGTTCGGGTGATGTTGCAGCTCCTTTCGTGATCAGCGGCTGGTCTTAGTTTGTATACCCGGTCACCTTTTGGACAATTTTGAGTCGAAGCCTTAGGTGGGAGTTTTTTGTTCCCTAGATGGAGGATATATAATGGAAATGATCAGAAGTATGTAGTCAGCCTCATCAAGGTTCATCAATCCGAAGTCCACTTCACAGTTTCATGGAAAGATTATCCTGGAGAAGATTAGACATTAGTGCACAGAGCAAGAGAAGCGGGGACACGAAACTGACATTCTTTCGTGTGGACTGGCAAATAAAGAGTTGACTGGCTTCTAGCAGCTGTATCCTGTATGCATTGAAACCAAAGAAGACTCATGTTCCGGCATGTCTTGGTCCTAGTACATTGTAGTCTGTACATTTTCAAGGGTTTTTGTCAGAGTCAGCCCGTTTTTTATTGCTATAGTTCGCAAGCATGCTCTGTTGCATCGAACAGTGAGGATGATATCTTGTTTGTTAGTAGTACTAAATTGCTTAACGATTAAGCAGGATTTGATTACGGCAAAAGACTTGTATCTACCCAGGCTTGTCAAAGAACTTGTGAGCAGCTGGAAACTTACTTTACCCTCTGAATATGTTGTTTGTTGTTTGCTATAAGCAGAAAGAGGGGAGTCTTACAGAAGTACACTGTACTATGGAGTGCATGAACCAAATTACCACTGCCATATTTGCGCGTTCGTTTTTGCTGTAGTCGCGACCCAGTCGCTGACGCTGTCGAGGGTGTACCTACTCCCTCTGTTCACAATTATAAGATGTTTTAGGCCGCGCTTGGATGCGGTGTATTTCAATACGGGTGTATTTATTCTACACGTGTATTTTACCGGCCACAAACAGATCTCCACCCGGAAATGAAACTACGAGCAGTGACCTGTATTTTTTACAAGTGTAACTGTGACAGAAACGGCAATCCAAACAAGCCCTTACCGTTTTTCTGATTCGGATGTGTATGACATTCAGTTCAGTCTGTATGCAGTGCGCGCGGGGAAGTCGGCAACAGCTGGCATCCCGTCGCCTGTTTGCTAGAAATTTCAGGCGCGCAAAAGAACGGAACCTTAGAGCATCTTCACAGCGCGCGCGACGCTCCAGCGGCGGCGGGAAAAACGCGCGCGCGGGAACCACTTGCGCGCGCGCGAAACGGCGGCCTCTCGCGCGTCTTTTTTGCGGCGGCTCCTCCCGCGCGCCTATAAAACGCCGCGCGCGCGCCCCGTCCTTGCTCTTCACCGCTGCCTCTCGCGCCGCACCAGAGCGCCACCGCCGCCCCCGACGCGCCATCATGCCTCCGTTCTACGCCGCGATACGCTCCGGCTGATCGAAGAGGTTGACTGCCAGCAGTCCAACCAATGCTCATCTTCGACCGCGGGGAGCTAGCGCTCCGTGAAACTATGCAACAGCGGGTGCTCTTTTTGAATTGTTTATTATTATGAGGACCCCATAATAATAAACAATTCAAAAAGAGCACCCGCTGCCGCATAGTTTCACGGAGCGCTAGCTCCCCGCGGTCACGAAGATGAGCGTTGGTTGGACTGCTGGCTGTCAACGACGACACCAACGGCGATGATGATGGTGCGGGAGCGACTGGTATTGGTTTTTTTTTTATATTTTCGAACTATCTAGCGCCGAACTACCTATCTATGTTTTCGAACTACCTATCTAGTTGCAATATGTTAAAATAACTTTGTATCTTTTTTATTTTAATGCAATTTTTGTATTAAAAAATATTGTGCGCGCGCTGCATTTTTGGGCACCGCTGGAGCGGCGCGCGCGCGCTGCATTATAGCGCGGCTGTTGGAGCCAGCGCTGCGCGGCGCGGCAAACCAAACAAAGCGCGCGCGACATATGGTTTTTTTGGGCGTGGCGCTAAACAGGCGCGCTATACTAGCGCCGCGCCGCAAAAAACGCTATTTTAGCGCGCGCCCAACGCGTCGGACAGCTCCAGCGGGCGCGCAAAAAACGCGCGCGCGCTAAAACGAGTTGGGCGCGCTGGTGAAAGCCCCATCCCGCGCTGTTGATTTGGTGCGTCCACTTCCGCGCGCGGCACACTCGAGAGCGAGCGCGAACTTTCCTTTCTCCCTTCTTCTTCCACTCGCGCCCCTTCCGCCATGGATGCGCACACCGGAGCCCCTCTCACCCCGCTATACAGCCGCGACCCCCCCGTCGCCGCCGCCGCCGCCAAAAACCCTAGCGCGGCGAGCGTTGGCGCTGGCGCTGCCGCCGCCACCGGAGCTCCGCCATCGGCCGGCCTCGCGCGTAGCCTCTTCTTGCCGCCGCGGATGACCACGCCGACGAGCGGCGTTGCGCCGGCGCCGTCCCGTGCTACCGCCGCACCGTCAAAGCTCCCAAATGCGTCGGAGGCGAAGAAAAGAAAAATATCCGCGAAGAAGAAGGCGGCGGACGGTTCCGGCACCTCGAAGAAGAAGAAGCTTGCAGGGCGGCGGACGGCTCCGGCGTCTACCGAAGCGCCGGCGAGCTCAATAGTTGAGCCGGCGGCCGACGCGCACCACGTGCTCGACGAAATGCCCCCAAGGTGAAAAAATTTCCAACTTTTATTTTCTTGTTATTTGTTCAATGCATCATCATATAGATGGCTTATATTTGCATTTGTAGTCTCAACGATGATGCATACATGTCAACTATGGGTGTTGGGTCCAACAATTCGCATTGGTCTCAAACCAATGAAATCCATTTGGACGACCATGAGTTTGAGGTGGATGAAGAGGGTGAGGGCATTGTCGAGGCGCCGAAAGGAAGAGCGGGCAATTACACCATCAATGATGACAAATTACTATGCAATACTTGGTTGCAAGTGTCGAGGGATCCATCCGTTGGAGGTGATCAAAGTAGAGATGCTTATTGGGGGCGAATGAAAGAACACTTTGATGCTCAGAACATGAGTGGAATTGACCGCTCCGAGAGATCACTTCGGTCCCGATGGTCGACAATCAACTCGGATTGTCAAAAGTGGGCGGCCGCACAAAAGGCAGTTGACAAGCTTAACCCAAGTGGGACAAATGAGGATGATAGAGTAAGTGGCATCTCATACATGTTCATCATACTTTTTTTTGGTGTCCGAAGTGCTAACTGTTGGGGAACGTAGTATTTTAAAATTTTCCTACGATCACGCAAGATCTATCTACCAGATGCATAGCAACGAGAGGGAAGAGTGTGTCTACGTACCCTCGTAGACCGGGAGCGGAAGCGTCAAGTGACGCGGTTGATGTTGTCGAACTTCTTCGCGATCCAACCGATCAAGCACCGAACGTACGGCACCTCCGCGTTCAGCACACGTTCAGCTTGATGACGTCCCACGAGCTCTTGATCCAGTTGAGCTTCACGGGAGAGTTTCATCAGCACGACGGCATGGTGACGGATATGATGTGTTCACCGGCGCAGGGCTTCGCCTAAGCTCCGCGACGGTATGACCGAGGTGTGATTCTGTGGAGGGGGGCACCGCACACGACTAAAACAATTCAACTTGTGTGTCTTTGGGTCCCCCCTGCCCCCGTATATAAAGGAGCAAGGGAGGGAGGCCGGCCAACCTCTCCTGGTGCGGCTAGGGAAGGAGTCCTACTAGGAATAGGATTGCAATCCTATTCCTAGTAGGATTCACCAAAAGAGAGAAGAGGGAAAGGAATAGGAGAGGTGGCGCCCCCCCAATCCTAGTCCAACTAGGAACCCTAGGTGGGGGCGCCGGCCAGCCCTATGGTCTGCCTCTCTCTTTCCCTTTAGGCCCACTATGGACCATCCCCTCTCGTAGGGGGTTCCGGTAACCCCCTCCGGCATTCCCGATAAATCCGAAACTTTTCCGGAACACTTCCGGTGTCCGAATATAGTCGTCCAATATATCAATCTTTATGTCTCGGACATTCCGATACTCCTTGTCATGTCCGTGATCTCATCCAGGACTCCGAACTACCTTCGGTACATCAATACTCATAAACTCATAATACCGATCGTCATCAAACGTTAAGCGTGCGGACCCTACGGGTTCGAGAACTATGTAGACATGACCGAGACTCATCTCCGGTCAATAACCAATAGCGGAACCTGGATGTTCATATTGGCTCCTACATATTCTACGAAGATCTTTTATCGGTCAGAACCGCATAACAACATACGTTGTTCCTTTTGTCAAGCGGTATGTTACTTGCCCGAGATTCGATCGTCGGTATCTCTATACCTAGTTCAATCTCGTTACCGGCAAGTCTCTTTACTCGTTCCGTAACACATCATCTCGTGACTAACTCATTAGTCTTTTGCTTGCAAGGCTTATTGTGATGTGTGTTACCGAGAGGGCCCAGAGATACCTCTCCGACACTCGGAGTGACAAATCCTAATCTTGATCTACGCCAACACCACGAATACTTTCGGAGACACCTGTAGAGCATCTTTATGATCACCCAGTTACGTTGTGACGTTTGATAGCACACAAGGTGTTCCTACGGTATTCGGGAGTTGCATAATCTCATAGTCATAGGAACATGTATAAGTCATGAAGAAAGCAATAGCAGAAAAACTAAACGATCATAGTGCTATGCTAACGGATGGGTCTTGTCCATCACATCATTCTCCTAATGATGTGATCCCGTTGATCAAATGACAACTCATGTCTATGGCTAGGAAACATAACCATCTTTGATCAATGAGCTAGTCTAGTAGAGGCATACTAGGGACATACTGTTTTTGTCTATGTATCCACACATGTACTAAGTTTCCGGTTAATACAATTCTAGCATGAATAAAAGACATTTATCATGATATAAGGAAATACAAATAACATCTTTATTATTGCCTCTAGGGCATATTTCCTTCAGTCTCCCACTTGAACTAGAGTCAATAATCTAGATTACAAAGTGATGATCCTCACACCCATGGAGTCTTGGTGTTGATCATGTTTTGCCCGTGGAAGAGGCTTAGTCAACGGGTCTGCAACATTCAGATCCGTATGTATTTTGCAAATTTCTATGTCTCCCTCCTTGACTAGATCGCGGATGGAATTGAAGCGTCTTTTGATGTGCTTTGTTCTCTTGTGAAACCTGGATTCCTTCGCCAAGGCTATGGCTCCAGTGTTGTCACAAAAGATTTTCATTGGACCCGATGCACTAGGTACTACACCTAGATCGGATATGAACTCCTTCATCCAGACTCCTTCATTTGCTGCTTCCGAAGCAGCTATGTATTCCGCTTCACACGTAGATCCCGCCACGACGCTCTGCTTGGAACTGCACCAACTGACAGCTCCACCGTTCAATAAAAATACATATCCGGTTTGTGACTTTGAGTCATCCGGATCAGTGTCAAAGCTAGAATCGACGTAACCGTTTACGACGAGCTCTTTGTCACCTCCATATACGAGAAACATATCCTTTGTTCTTTTCAGATACTTTAGGATGTTTTTGACCGATGTCCAGTGATCCACTCCTGGATTACTTTGGTACCTCCCTGCTAGACTTATAGCAAGGCACACATCAGGTCTGGTACACAGCATTGCATACATGATAGATCCTATGGCTGAGGCATAGGGAATGACTTTCATTTTCTCTCTATCTTCTGCAGTGGTCGTGTTGGGGAACGTAGTATTTTAAAATTTTCCTACGATCACGCAAGATCTATCTACCAGATGCATAGCAACGAGAGGGGAGAGTGTGTCTACGTACCCTCGTAGACCGGGAGCGGAAGCGTCAAGTGACGCGGTTGATGTTGTCGAACTTCTTCGCGATCCAACCGATCAAGCACCGAACGTACGGCACCTCCGCGTTCAGCACACGTTCAGCTTGATGACGTCCCACGAGCTCTTGATCCAGTTGAGCTTCACGGGAGAGTTTCGTCAGCACGACGGCGTGGTGACAGATATGATGTGTTCACCGGCGCAGGGCTTCGCCTAAGCTCCGCGACGGTACGACCGAGGTGTGATTCTGTGGAGGGGGGCACCGCACACGGCTAAAACAATTCAACTTGTGTGTCTTTGGGTGCCCCCCTGCCCCCGTATATAAAGGAGCAAGGGAGGAGGGGCCGGCCAACTCTCCTGGTGCGGCTAGGGAAGGGATTCCTACTAGGAATAGGATTGCAATCCTATTCCTAGTAGGATTCACCGAAAGGAAGAAGGGGGAAAGGAATAGGAGAGGTGGCGTCCCCCCAATCCTAGTCCAACTAGGATTCCTAGGTGGGGGCGCCGGCCAGCCCTATGGGCTGCCTCTCTCTCACCCTTTAGGCCCACTATGGACCATCCCCTCTCGTAGGGGGTTCCGGTAACCCCCTCCGGCATTCCCGATAAATCCGAAACTTTTCCGGTATACTTCCGGTGTCCGAATATAGCCGTCCAATATATCAATCTTTATGTCTCGGACATTCCGAGACTCCTCGTCATGTCCGCGATCTCATCCGGGACTCCGAACTACCTTCGGTACATCAATACTCATAAACTCATAATACCGATCGTCATCAAACGTTAAGCGTGCGGACCCTACGGGTTCGAGAACTATGTAGACATGACCGAGACTCATCTCCGGTCAATAACCAATAGCGGAACCTGGATGTTCATATTGGCTCCTACATATTCTACGAAGATCTTTTATCGGTCAGAACCGCATAACAACATACGTTGTTCCTTTTGTCAAAACGGTATGTTACTTGCCCGAGATTCGATCGTCGGTATCTCTATACCTAGTTCAATCTCGTTACCGGCAAGTCTCTTTACTCGTTCCGCAACACATCATCTCGTGACTAACTCATTAGTCTTTTGCTTGCAAGGCTTATTGTGATGTGTGTTACCGAGAGGGCCCAGAGATACCTCTCCGACACTCGGAGTGACAAATCCTAATCTTGATCTATGCCAACACCACGAATACTTTTGGAGACACCTGTAGAGCATCTTTATGATCACCCAGTTACGTTGTGACGTTTGATAGCACACAAGGTGTTCCTACGGTATTCGGGAGTTGCATAATCTCATAGTCATAGGAACATGTATAAGTCATGAAGAAAGCAATAGCAGTTAAACTAAACGATCATAGTGCTATGCTAACGGATGGGTATTGTCCATCACATCATTCTCCTAATGATGTGATCCCGTTGATCAAATGACAACTCATGTCTATGGCTAGGAAACATAACCATCTTTGATCAATGAGCTAGTCTAGTAGAGGCATACTAGGGACATACTGTTTTGTCTATGTATTCACACATGTACTAAGTTTCCGGTTAATACAATTCTAGCATGAATAAAAGACATTTATCATGATATAAGGAAATACAAATAACATCTTTATTATTGCCTCTAGGGCATATTTCCTTCACTAACTTGTTTTGTTTTTCTTGTAGTACAACATTGCACAAAACTTGTTCAGAGAAGAGACGAGGACAACCAAGAAGGGGAAGATCAAGAAAGGAAAGATCTTTACCTTGCCTCATTGCTATGAAGTGTTGAAGGATGATGAGATATGGAGGAAGTGTGAAGATTTGGATGATTTGCATTTGAGCAACAAACGCAAGCGCACAATTGAGTTGAATGATGATGAGGAGGAGGATGATGCCTCAAGTGAGGACGGCATGAGAAGCCCCACACCCAACTCGGTTTCATACTCGAAACCAAAATGACCAGATGGGTGCAAGAAGGATAAAACCGAAAAGAAGAAGAGGAAAGGAGATGATGAGCTCACAAATGCTATGGAAGCTATTGTGAAGGCAAGAAAAGAAGCGAACGAGGTGAGGAAAATGGCAAGGAACCAAGATGCCGCGGCCGAGGAGAGGAGGTTGGTGGCCGAGGAGAGGAGGGTGGCCGCCGAGGAGAGGAAAGTGGCATTGGAGGAGAGGAAGGTTGGCATGGAGGAGCGAACTAGGTTGATGGAATGGGAAAAAAACTTGTTCTTCTTGGACACATCTTTGTTCAATGAAGCGCAAATGGAATATGTCAACCTTGCCCGTCAAGAAGTCTTGATTCAAAAAAGAGCCATGATCAACACAATGGGTGGCGGCATGGGTGGCGGCGGTGGCCTCGGCGGCATTGGTGGCGGTGGCCTCGGCGGCATGGGCCTCGGCACCATTGGAGGCTTGGGTGGCTTCGGAGGCATGGGTGCACCTCCGGCCGCCATGGGAGGCATGGGTGGCTTTCGAGCACCCTCCAATGCTATGGGAGCCATGGGTGGCTTTGGAGCACCCTCCAACGTTATGGGAGGCATGGGTGGCATGAGTTTTGCTTCTCTCATGGGAGGCATGGGTGAACCTCCGGCCATGCCTTTCGATGTGCCTCACACACATACCCGAGCAAATGCCGTTGAAGAACTTGACAAGACCGTCGGAGCTACAAGTGATGCGGTGCGTCATGAAGAGGAAGATTCGTCGGCGGAAGAAGAGGAAGAATCGTCGACGGAAGAAGAGGAAGAAGACGAAGAAGACGAGCAAGATGGTTGATGTGTTTTATATATGTCTTGAACTTTGTTGGTTGCACTTGTATTTTGAACTTGGTTTGCATTTGGACTTGGTTGGATGAACTTGTGGGCGACTTTTTATGTATTCATCATCAACTTGTTAAATTTCACATGTTCATTGCATTTTGATTGAATGTTTCATTTTGTGTCCAAATGCCATATTTGGCGCTGCTGTAGCGGCGCGCGCGCTGCATTTTTGCGCGTTGTTGGAGCGGAGCGCGCGCGCTGCATTTTACAGCAGCCGCTGGAGCCAGCGCGGCGCGGCGCGGCAAAACAGCCGAAGCGCGCGCGGCAAATGCGATTTTTGGGCGCGGCGCGTAGCGCGGCTGTTGGAGATGCTCTTAGAGCATCTCCAACAGCCGCGCAAAAAGGCACGCGCGCTAAACTTGCGATTTTACGCGCGCGGGGCAGAATTCCGCGCTCCAGCGGAGGAGGGAAAAACGCGCGCGCGGGAACAGCTTGCGCGCGCGCGAAATGGCGTCCTCTCGCGCGTCTTTTTTGCGGCGGCTCCTCCCGCGCGCCTATAAAACGCAGCGCGCGCGCTCCCCTCGCTCTCCACCGCGCTCTCTCTCCCTCTCTCCCTGCCTCTCGCGCCATCGCTTGCGCCCAGCGCCCCCGAGCGCCGCCGCCGCACCGGAGCACCGCCGCCGCCCCGACGTGCCACCATGCCGCCGCACCGCCGTTCTTCGTCGGGCTACCGCGGCGTCCGCGAGCGCCCGAACGGCGCCGGTTTGTACGCCGAGATACGCTCCGGCGATCTCCAGCTTCCCCTCGGCACGTACGAGACGGCGCACGAGGCCGCCCGCGCGTTCGATGCGGCCGCGTGGCGCCTAGGCAGGCCGCGCCGTCAGATGAATTTCGACGACGCCCGCACGCTAGAGCAGGCGTTGGAGCTCGCCCCGCCGCCTCGTCTACACTCCGCACGAGACTGTGCGGAGCACACGGCGTCGCAGAACCGCCTCCTCGTCGCCCAGGAGGACGAGCGGCGCATGGCGGAGTGGCGCCGGCTCCACCCGGAGGACGTCGCCTACGAGCAGCAGTACTGGGCACGTCGCCGCGAGGAGGACACGCGCCGCCGCCGCGAGGAGTGGTTGGACAGGCGTCGTCGGAGGGAATTGGCGTGTCAGCAGTGCGCCATCCGCGATGCAGGCGGGAGAACGATCTTCGCCGCAGAAGATGACCGTTGGTTCGACATCTGGCTGTCAACCTCCTCCGACACCAACGACGAAGCCGGTGATGATGGAGATGACTGGAGCGATTAGTTTTTATTTTATGTTTCGAACTATCTATCTATCTATCTATGTTTTAGAACTATCTATCTATGTTTTCGAACTACCTATCTAGTTGCAATATGTAAAATAACTTTGTATCCTTTTTATTTTAATGCAATTTTACGTATTAAAAAATAGTGTGCGCGCGCTGCATTTTTGGGCATTGCTGGAGCGGCGCGCGCGCTGCATTATAGCGCGGCTGTTGGAGCCAGCGCCCATCCCCGCGCTATACCTGCCGAAGCGCGCGCGGCATATGCTTTTTTTGGGCGCGGCGCTTAGCGCGGCTATTGGAGATGCTCTTAGAGCATCTCCAACAGGAGCGCTATATAAGCGACGCGCGGTATAAAACAACTTTTAGCGCGCGCGGATCACATTCGGAGTCTCCAGCAGCTGCACAAAAAACGCGCGCTATAACTAATGCAGCGCGCGCATCAAAAAGGCATCGCGCGAAGCATATTTAAGGCGTTCGGTCGCGCGCGCTGCAAACTCTGGGCTTCTGCAGATGGGGCCGCTTGATTGGGACCGCTGGACTTGCGCGCGCAGCATATTTTGCAGCGCTTGTTGGAGCAAACGTCTTATAGCGCCCTAAAAAAAACTACTTGCGCGCTGCAAACCTGTTTTTTGGGCGCCGCGGATTGGGCGGCTGTTGGAGATGCTCTTAGAGCATCTCCAGCCGCGCACCCCCAGGCCACTTTTTAGGCGCCGGCGCCGAAAAAATGGCTCAGTCGCGCTCCCAGGACGCCGAAAATCGCCGGATTGGGCCGAAACTGGCGCCGGCGGACCCAACCCGAACCCGGGGCGCTGGGGTCGCCTGGGGCGCCGGGCGAGGCGTTTTTTGGCGCAAATGTGATGGGGCCGCCCTGTCAGCGACGCGCTGCTTCGTCGTCCTCATCGCCTCGGTTCACGCGGGAATCAATGCCAAAGCTGCCGCACTGCCGAGCCGCCGCCTGCCATTGATGCCGCCCAGCGACCCGTTGCGTCGCCCGGCACCACGGGCGACAGCCACGCGTCGCCTGGCATGCGCCTCTCGCCGCCCGAGCTCCGGCTATAAAAGCATCCTACCTCACCGGTGAACGCCCACACCGCAGCCCCATGGCCCACCGCACTCTCCTTCGCACTGCCACGCACTGCGCCCCTCCGGCCGCTGGCTGCTTCATCGCCGACACGCACCGCTCCCCCATGCCGCCTCGCCGCCGGGGAGGTGCGGGCTACCGCGGCGTCCGGGTTCGTCCATCCGGCACCTACTCCGTCGAGATTCAGTCGGGCGACGTGCGCCTCCGCCTCGGAACCTTCAACGCCGCTCAGGAGGGCGCCCGCGTGTACGACGCTGCGGCGTAGCGCCTCCGGCGTTCCCGCTGGGACATGAACTTTACGGACGTGCCGACTCTGGAGCGGGCACATGAGCTGGCGCCTCCACCGCCGCTTAGAACCGACGAAGATCGTCGGAAGAACCGTAGGCAGGCGCACAGTCTCAACTTGGCCGAGATGGATGAGGAAGCCATGGCGATGTGGCGCCAAAACTTCCCGCAAGACTTCATCGACGAGCACCGGTTCTTGACCGAGAGGAGGGCGGAGAGGAAGAAGAGGAGGAAGGAGCGAGCGGCTTATCGCGAGGACAAGCGAGCGCGGAGGGCGGTCGCTAAGTCCAACGTCGAGATAGGAGATGCGTCCTCCTGGGACTTCACCGACGAGCGGTTCCTTGACGCCTACGCTGAGACGTCGGAGGAGGACATCACCGAGGAAGAGTCCGAGTCGGAGAATGACTAGTAGTAGTAGGTCGTAGGAGAAGACTATGTGAACTATCTATTTATCTATCTATCGTAGGGTCAAGATTATGTGAACTATCTATCTATCTATATATGTGAACTATCTATCTATCTATGTGAACTATCTACGACAACATCGAGCCTGGGCCGTTTTGCGCCGGAAATGGGCTGAAAAGCGCCGAAAATGGCTTAAAGCACCGAAAATGGGCCGAAATCGGCGCCTGGGGGCGACCTGGGGGGCCGGCGACTGGGAACGAACTGGCACCCAAGCCGAAACTAGCGCCGGCTCGCCCTCACACGACGGTTTTCGGTGCGTCCTCGGGAGCCAACGGCTGGAGTGTAACGCCCGGATAATCAAGCTACAATAATCCCCTATTAATGATGCCACGTCATCATTGTTACTGTTGCTAATCTCACTTTGATTCAAAACCAATTCAATTTCAATTTTAAAATAAAGTCAAATTCAAATTAAGTTGCAAGTTAAACTACTATTTCTTCAATCGGTAAAAACAATGTTAGATGAGTTGTAAAAATTCACTAAGTAATTATCATATAGAAGCCAACATCTTCTGAAATATTTGTATTTCCTTAAAAGTATTAAAATAGGATCAAACATCACCTTTTTATCCCCTTTTAAATGGAAACACAATTTGAATAAATCCAAATAGCCCCCAGACTTTTTTTTGTGGTAGGCCAAAATATTACCTTGTATGCGTATGGCACTTTTCACCTTTAAAAAAATTAATTGGTAACTCTACTTAATGCAAAACCGTAGACAAAATAAGGAGCAGAAAAACAAAATAAAAACGGCATAAAGCCACTGTGCTACTGGGCTTTAGGTAGCCACAGTGCAGCCCGACCCATGAGCGCTGGCCTTCCCCCACCTCTCGACACTGTCGCGCCAGGCCGCACGCCATGGCTCTGCAGGAGAGCCGAGCCCCGCGACTCGCTAGTGCCCCGGAGGGGATAAGAGCCACCCCAACCCCTCTCTCTCCCTCGCCGAAACCCTAGCCCCCAAATTCCCCCATATTCCCCCTTCCTCGCGTCGTGCCCTCTCTGTTCGCCTCGCCGAACGGCTCCATGGCCGCCTCGCCGTCGATCCCGTGACCACCGACCACCGTTGGCCACACTGACTAGTCCAGGAGGGCCGCCAGCGTCTACTTCGTCCATCCAGAGCATCAAATCGAGTGGAGCCGTCCCGCGCGCTCGCCATCGAGCTCCTATTCACCTCGTACATCGCCGACCGCCGTCGTCGATTGCCTCGTCTCCGGTCCACCTCCGGCCTCCTCATCGCTTTCGTTGGAACCTTCGTGAGCTCCTCTTCCAAAACCCCCTCTCCCCCTCTCGATTTCGTCGCCGTAGTCGTCATCCCCAAGTTTGTGGCCGCCATGGCCGGAGCTCGAACTCCCGTGCGTGCCCGCGCTTCTGCTCCCCGTGCCTGCACCCCGCCCTGGCCTCGTCTCCGCGTGCTGCGGCGCGCCCGCAACCGCCTTGCCCGTACTCGGCCGCAGCCGCTGCTGCCCGATGTTGCTCTGCGCGGCTGGGCGCGCCGTTCTGCCTACTGCATTGATTGCTGCGTTGCTACTCCTTCTTGCTGCTGTTGTGCGCCGCCGCGGCTTACTACTGCTGCTAGCGCTAGGTGCTGCCGCCGCTAGCTGCTGCCATAGCTGCTGTTGCTTAAACGCTGCTGCCATAGCCTGCTGTAGCTAGTGTTTAAGCCGTGCAAGGCCATGGCATGTGCCTTTGTGCATGGCCGGCTGGCCCTATGGATAAGGCCGGCCACTAGTTTAGTTTAGTTTGGCTAATTAGTGATTATGTATAACTAGTAGTCCATGGCATGTGGGACCTCTCTTGATTAAATTAGTTAGAAGTTTTATTAACGCATGTGGCAATGACATGTGGGCCACACATTCCGTTGACTAGTCAAATTGACTCGGTCAACCCAACCCATGGTCCCACCTGTAATACACATTAGATAGCACAGCCCCATGTGGCAGAAATAATTAGGTATTTATTTTCGAACTGATTTAACTCAGAAAATCATTTAGACTTTGAGAAAATCATATAAAATAAACCGTAACTCGGATGAAAATACTTTATATATGAAAGTTGCTCAGAATTTCGAGACGCATCCGAATACGCAGACTGTTCGTCAACCACACATCCCTAGCATACCGAACCCGCAACTTTCCCCCTCCGTTTCATCCGCCCGAAAACGCGAAACACCGGGAATACTTTCCCGGATGTTTCCCCCCTTCGCCAGTATCACCCGATACTGCGTTAGGGCACACTTAGCACCGTTACATGTCATGTCATGCATCGTTATGCATCTGTTTGCATTGTATTCACTGTTTCTTCCCCCTCTTCTCTCCGGTAGACTACGAGACCGACGCTGCTGCTGCCCCGATCGACTACGGTGTTGACGACCCCACTTTGGCTGCCGAGCTTCCAGGCAAGCCCCCCCTTTGATCACCAGATATCGCCTACTCTTCTCTCTACTGCTTGCATTAGAGTAGTGTAGCATGTTACTGCTTTCGATAATCCTATTCTGCTGCATAGCCTGTCATTGTTGCTATCACTGTTGATACTTTACCTGCAATCCTAAATGCTTAGTATAGGATGCTAGTATTCCATTAGTGGCCCTACACCCTTGTCCGTCTGCCCTGCTATTCTACCGGGCCGTGATCACTTGGGGGTGATCACGGGTATATATTACATACACTTATACATGATACTTGATGTGACTAAAGTCGGGTCGGCTCGTTGAGTACCCGCGGTTGATTCACGGATTGGGGGCTGAAAGGACATACTTCCCCGACGGCCCTCTGTGTGGATCTTTGTGGCGGAGCGACAAGGCAGGTTGTGACACCTAGGAGACAGGTGGCCTGGCCCTGGTCGTTGTCCGCGGTTATTTCATAATAACGCGCTTAACGAGTTTGGATATTTGATCTGAGTCTGGCCATTTGGTCTATATGCACTAACCAGCTGCGTGGGAACAGTTATGGGCACTCGACGTCGTGGTATCAGCCGAAGCCTTTTTGACGTTAGCGACTTAGCGGCGCGCGCCAGATTGGACTGGAAAGCCTACTCTGGTATTAGGAGAGGCTAGGTCTGCTTACCGGCCGCCCTCGCAACGCGCAGGTGTGCATTGGGCGATGGGCCCAGACCCCCGTGCGCTTAGGGTTTAGACCGGCGTGCTGACCTCTCTGTTGTGCTTAGGTAGGGCTGCGACGTGTTGATCTTCCGAGGCCGGGCATGACCCTGGAAAGTGTGTCCGGCCAAATGGGATCAAGCGTGCTGGGTTATGTGGTGCACCCCTGCAGGGAAGTTAATCTATTCGAATAGCCGTGTCCCTCGGTAAAAGGATGACCCGGAGTTGTATTCCGACCTCATGATAACTAGAACCGGACACTTGATAAAACACACCCAGATGAGTTCTAGATATAACTCGGTGGTTGCTCTCTCACAGGGTGATGTGCGGGAGGATCGCCGAGTAGGATTATGCTATTCGATGTTACGTGGTGAACTTACCATCTATTCTCTCCTACTGCTGCAAGATGGAGGCTACCAGAAGCGTAGTCTTCGTTTGGATTAGCTATCCCCCTCTTATTCCCGCTTGCTGCAGTTCAGTCCACCGATACTACCCATATCATTGTTACCATTGCATATGTAGTATAGATCCTTGCTTGCGAGTACTTTGGATGAGTACTCACGGTTGCTTTGCTTCCCCTTTTCCCCCTTCTGTTCCTTCTTCTCGGATGATGCAACCAGATGGTGGAGCCCAGGAGCCAGACGCCACCTACGACGACTCCTACGACACCGGAGGCGCCTACTACTACGTGCAGTCTGCCGACGACGACCAGGAGTAGTTAGGAGGATCCCAGGCAGGAGGCCTGCTCCTCTTTCGATCTGTATCCCAGTTTGTGCTAGCCATCTTATGGCACCTTGTTTAACTTTATGTCTGTACTCAGATATCTGTTGCTTCCGCTGACTTGTCTATGATCGAGCACTTGTATTCGAGCCCTCGAGGCCCCTGGCTTGTAATATGAAGCTTGTATGACTTATTTTACTTTTAGAGTTGTGTTGTGATATCTACCGGTGAGTCCCTGATCTTGGCCATACACATTTGCGTGCGTGATTAGTGTACGGACAAATCGGGGGCGTCACAAGTTGGTATCAGAGCCGACTGCCTGTAGGAATACCCCTTTCCAACTCCTTGGCCGAAGTTGAGTCTAGTCTTTGAAAAACAAATTTACTAACTTGTTGTGTGGCTTACGGGCCCACAACACCAATGGGTGGTATTAGGATCTTTTACTCCTCGTCTATACTCTGGGACTCTGATCTCTCTTCTATTCGGGTAAAAAGAATTTACTAACTCTGGCTCTAGGTTCTCGTAACTATTTCTCCTGGAGAGTCCCCATTACGGAAGATCACCTGCTTCATCAGAAGATTCTGAGGATATACCTCGATATTTTCCGAGACCCTTGTGCTCATCGCCTTTGCAAATCACTGCCACCGATATATCCCTATGGATATCTGTGTGCATTTGACATTCTCATGATCGATCCTCGTCGCTCTTGTTATTACAAGATGCCTCGAAATATTCTCCGTTGTCCCGAGAATCCTTTGAGTTTACTGTCTTCAGTTTTGTTTCGCATGAAAACCCTTACGGTTATTTCCTCACATTTCTCAAGGAACCGTTCTTCTCAATTGTTCGCGTGTCTCACGATATTCTCCGAAATACTTTTCGATTTTTCGAAAATCCTATGCACCATGTTACTCTTGAAATTCTTACCTGCTTGCATTATGGTTAATTCCATATGACTAATAGTCTTCGTTAACATCCCTTGCCTTATCCATTTTGAGCCTATTGATTCAATGTGTGCGTATGCACACAGTCATCCGGTTATCCTTTCTAAAAATTATCTTTCCAACTCAGACGTCATTCTGGACATGAGTTGGTTCTCCGCAATTCAAACCTTTATTGATTGTCGAACTAAGTGTTTTCAACGTATCCATCCTTGATCAGAGCATCTGCTTCTGATCCTTCGTTTTAGAAGCCATAATTTCTTTCTATTTAAGCATCAGACTAATCAGGTGATTCTTGAATCTGATGCCTCTGCATTCTTTCTTCCTCTGAATGAGTACCGATACTCACATCAGCTCCGTTGTGGATCGTTCGATCCATTGTTGGATTGATATTCAACAGTGTCCTTCATATTCAAACACCTCATGAGTTCTTCCCCTGATACATAATAATGCCATTGGTGAATTGTATCATCTGCTTTAACAAACATGCTCTACTTTTGAGATGATAATATATACTTTTGAAACTTGTGGTATATGTTACAAAGATGCCCGATGGGTTGAACCTATGCCTTCCTGTAACCCGTGAGAACCCGAAAGATTTCACAAATCATACTCTTTCGGTGTTCTACCAAATAAAATTCCAACTCTACAGTTTTATTAAAGCGAGAGGTGAATGAAATGATATGCATTATAGAAGTGGGAGTCGACCTTGAACTTTGTGTTCATGCCCATGAAAATGATGTAGACCGTCTCGGAAGCTTCTTGCAAAATGATTATCCAGCTGTATGATTCTTTCGGCATTCTTGAATTGATTCCTTACAGTTATGGTTCCGACCATGCTGTTCTGATCTGATATATCTGATGGGAATTCATTCCCGTGCCTCGTCT
The DNA here is from genome assembly GCA_902687465.1 of Secale cereale. Classification (NCBI taxonomy): domain Eukaryota; kingdom Viridiplantae; phylum Streptophyta; class Magnoliopsida; order Poales; family Poaceae; genus Secale; species Secale cereale. The sequence goes on along the minus strand of LR738713.1, from coordinate 460,963,347 downwards.
ATTTTGGCAAGGTTGAAGTATCTACTGTCATAGCAATGACCCGGTTCTACTTCTATCTTGTTCTACCTTCGAGTATTACCCCTTAGTATCTCGAAGATGTCTTGCCATTGCACCACATCGTACTAACTTTGTTGAAGAAATGTCTTTCCTCGTCGGAATCACTCTACGGGTTCTGGGTTGTTGTCAACCGAGGACACCGACTAGTGAAATTATTCCGCACTACAAAGCAAATAACCATAGTATTTTACTAGGGAAATTCTGAACTCAATCTGGTCATTCCCAGACTATCGACCGCATCCAGGTCTTGCTATCTTTGACTGTGCTACCTCGTTCTTCTCTGGTGCACGAATTCTTAAGTGTGTGAGCACGACTTACGTCGAGCTTTCAACATCATGTTGCTTTGAAAGGCAACTTTGGTTCCGAGCTTGCATCTTATAAATTGATCATATAACTTGCCATTTCATCATTCCCTTGCTTGTTGTCGTTGTTGTTTGATTGCATCCTCTTGAAACCTCCCGGCAAATGTGTCGGATCACCTTCAGCACTTTGACTTCTTTTGAGATGTCAACTGTGTTCATGATGAGAAATACCTTCCTTGCCCTCGATGATTTTTATTATCATCGACAACACCCTTGACTTCCTTTCAACGTGAACTTGTCTGCATTATGAATACAACTTGCTCTCCAGCTAGTGTTGTGTTCTGCCTTGAAGTATTACTGTCTTTTATGTCGAGAATGTTGAGGGATTGCTCCCCTTCTTAGAATTTCTTGGTATGAAGATACTTCTCATCATCACCATTCTTCCTAGGTCCCCGTGTTGTTTTTAACCTGGATACCAATATGCTAACGATGCTGCTTGAGTTTTGTACTTCTAGCAACCCTATTGCTTTGAAGTTAACGATTGACAGTTCGTTCTTAGATTGTTGGTTATTGAATCGTCACTCTAACATTGATCTTGCCGCCTAAGGTCATATTTCGGGCACACCTTTCACCTAATGATTAATGGTGTATGTTTTTTTTCTCGAGCATACAACATTATATCATTTGAATTGACAATTGTCATTTCTTGTTCACATTATTATGGAAATCCATTCGTTTGGAATTCTCGATGAATTGTCGCTGAGCCCATCAGCCACATCCTCATCCTATCCTTGGCTTAATGATGAACTATTGTTTTGGGAACCCGCTCCCATAGTTCATTTCCCGAGAATCTTGCAATGTCATTTCGTCGATTGGTGTTGCACCGTTTCTTCTCAAACATCCCGAGTCTGAGGTATCATGACACCAATCGGATCTGAATCTCGGTCAGATATAATTGTTCGGACAACTTTCCAGGAGTTATAATATTGGTCCTTTGATGACTCAGTAATATGACATCATGCCTAGCACCCCTGGCTGGAGGACCTATCATTATAATCTCTTTTGCAAGGATAACCGTTGTTCCAGGAGGAAATTGTAAGGCTTATTCTATAAGTTGTTCCTGATGAATCCTTTGTGTATCCAAGTCCGACCTTTGCTTCAAGACCATGCCAATGCTATCTCGAAGCATGTCTGTGGTACTCCGATTTTCGACAAGAGCATTTGAAGCCCAATGCTAAATGTTTCTTGGTCCGTTATCCAAACACCATTGTATGGGTAACATCTTGATTAATTCTTGCCTCTTTAATCTAAATGGTTGGGTACTTGCTCTCCTACCCTGTATGCCATGTTCTGCTTGTCCATGGGAAGGATATACTCCTAATAATTGTGTGAAATCACAATTTTCCTTTCCATTTGTTTGTTTAACCTTTCTGTGATCTTCATATAATCTAAGCAGTAATAATTTTCTGATTATGTAAACACCTTGGTGTACAACTCTCACAGTAAGACCCTGTTCCTATTGGTGATAACATTCCGGTAACCACCAATGGAAGAAAACTTTGCCTACCGGTCCGCCTCGTTTTAACGAGCAAGAAAATGGTTCTCTTCGTTCCCCGTCCTTGGTACCGACATTGTTGCCAACTTAGCTGACAAGCTATCCACTGACATGCCTCCCTGTCGAGGCTGTGCAAGATGTCACCACCCTTCCTACGTTCAAATCCACATGTGATACGGTGTATCCTAGGGCCATCACCATGGACCCTCCTTCACCTCATCAAGTGCCCAAAGGACCAAGGACTAGAGCTCCCGAGACCGAGGTGACGTCACTCCTAGCCCTACTTCCATACAAATCTTGCGAGACATGGTCGCTACCTCAGACGGACGTGTTGTGTGTGCTCAGGTGTGAAGAAGACCACATCGGAGAGGGGCGTGAAGATGGACGAGTCCTCAAGTTCATGGACGAGCCAATGCATCGAGAAGAGCAGAAGAGAGCTCCAGGCCCCGGACATCCGGCCCCCTGGCCCGGACATCCGGCCCCTGGGCATTCACCCACAGAAGGCCAACAGCAGCCAAGGCTACAGGGCCCGGACATCCGGCCGGGGCCCGGACATCCGGCCAGGCACGGCCCGGACATCCGGCCCCGCGCCCGGAAATCCGGCGCCTCTGTCCAGAGAGCGCCCGAGGCGCATCCACTCCAGCCCGGACATCCGGGCCCCCGCCCCGGACATCCGGCGCCCCGCGAAGCCCCGGACATCCGGCCCGCTGCCCGGACGTCCGGCTCCTGATCTGCCTGCGCGCAGCACTTGGGCCGAGGCCCGTGTATCCCCTTCGCCCCGTAGACTATATATACTCCTCTCCTCACTCCGTTTAGGGTTAGCTGTGGTTTAGCTCATTTGATACTTGTGTGGATTTCTCCCACGAGACGGTGCGCCTCTACGGAGAAGATCCACCTCTGGATTCAAGACCCCTAACGGGAAGATCCCCACGGGATTCCAAGACCTCCTCACGGAGAAGACTATCTTTGTATCATCGGTGTTGACTTTGGATCATGTATCTCAACCTTGTATCGCGAATCTAGCGCTTGTGTGATTGCTTTCGTGTTGATTTGAGTGTTTTCTCTTGTGTTTTCTCCATCCTTCTCTTGTGTTTCCCCGTGTTCATCGTGTGCCACCCTCCAAATCGTGAAAGGTCCGCAGATTAGGGTTCCACCCTATACCATCTTGGTATCAAGAGCAAAGGTTTCTCACGATTTTGGAGCCCCACTCTTCGTTTTCTAGCCTGTTTTTGTCGTGTTCTTCCCTATTTCGAAAATTTCCCCACAAAAAGAGCCCCAAATTTTTTTTGTGATCTGTTGATTTGGCAAGATTTTGTTGAATTTGTTCCATGGATTTGCTGTTTCACGTGTGGATCTAGCTTTTCCCCCACTTTCCCCCAAATTTCATCCGCAAAATCCACCGAATTTTTGCCACAAAACCACCGTTTGCACCGTGTTCTTCTTGGCTCGGGCACCCCGGACATCCGGCTCGTGCCCCGGACATCCGGCCCGGCCCGGACATCCGGCCTTTGGCCCGGACATCCGGCCTCCCGCAGCCACTTTTCACCACAACACACCATCTTGCACTCTTCCACCGCCATTTTCGTACGGTAACCAACCCATCCTTCCGCAAAACCACCACCAATCTTCCGCAACCACCATCGCTTCACCGCTTCGAGTTTGGAATATTTGTCTCCATTTGCCTTGGATACTTGAGTTGTGGTTTTCACCGTTTCCTTGGATGTTTAGGCTACCTTGGGACGGCAAGACTTCGACAACACCACCGCTCAACTTCGGCAAGGACGGTAACATCGACGACACTTCGCTCATTCTACCTTGCAATTGCATTGTCACCCTATGAACCATCTTTGCGTAGCTTTCCCATTGAGACTAGCCATTTGAGTATTGCCGGGCCACGACACTTGTGCACATTAGTGATAGTCATAGATATTGCATACTACATCATTGTGAGTAACATCACATCATCTTGGTATCTTGCATATCCCCGTGTGCCACAAGAGTGCTCCGCATACACAATAGCTACCTCGATTCGAGAAGAATGCATATGTGCACAAAGAAAGAGCTCAAAAGCTTTTAAGCAAAAGAGCCATTCCAAGCAAAGAAACAATAGCATCATACGCCTTGCATCCAAAGAGATCATACATAGCAACACCATTTTGTGCTCAAGCATCGGCACATCATACACTCATAGCATACTTGTGATAGATAGTCGTTACGTTTTGCCCCTATAGGTCGTGCACAAGTGCGTATCCGCCTATTAAGCAATCGGTTAGCGTCTCTCTAGCGTTGTGCAACACGAGCATTTTCCGTGGTTTACCACAATTTTCGCTCATCCTTGGTTGCACAACCACATTTATCTATCCGTGCGTGTGTTCCGTGTGCTACTCTTTGCTAGTGATCTACTTGTTGCATGAGCAAATTGTGAACCATTTTCAACATCTTTAAGTCACTTTGACGATTGCATTGAATTTGTGCCACATCCTAACCAAGCTCCTCTCAAAGCTTTACTTGTGTAGGTGTGAGAATCGACACGAAGTGATACCAATAGTGCTATTTCCGGGTTACATTGTTGAGTGATCATTGATCCATTTTCAACCTCGGTTAAGGTACATTGATATTGTCTTCTCCTTTCTCCCACTCACATACTTGCTTGTGATGATGGATAGGCCAAGTTCATCTATCAACCCGATCTTCGACGATCCTCAAGAAGCGAACAACTACGTCACCAAACTACATCTATTCGGTGTCCAACGAGCTCTACATCAAGAGAGTGAAGCTATGCGAGAGTACATTGGTCAAGTTGCCGAGGACGCGCGACAATTCCAACAAAGTACCAAGGAGCAAATCGACCTCATCAACACCAACATGTCTACTCAATACAATGAGCTCCGGACATTGATCATCAACCGACGTTCTTCCTCAACATCTTCTCATCGACGAAGCCGCTCAAGTCGACATACCGACTCAACGCACGACTCAAGTACACCTACGTCAAACACTCTTCGCCAAGCCGCACGTCAAGCTCGACATGACCGCCGGCAACCTCTACATGACAAGAGTTCTCAAGAGCTATTCGACGAGCAAGAAGGTCGACGTCGTCAAAACCAAGCTACACTTGAGCAAGCACAAGAACGGCAACGACTACGCCAACAACAAGAAGAGCGAGCTCGTCAATATGAAGAAGAACAAGATGCCGAGGCTAACCGCCAAGCACAACAACATCGAGAAGCTCAAGCTATGGAGGCGCAACGTGCTTTACAAGATACACATCGCAATGTGGCAGCCCGCACTCGACACAATCGTCAAGAAGAGGATTTCCTTCGAGATGAGATGCAAGAACGGCGCCATCAAGCAAGAATGCAAGAAGAAGCTCCTCCTCAAGCGCGACAAGAGCAACAACTCCAACAAGAACGTCTACATCCTCAAGAGCAACATGATATGGCAAACCGCCAAAATCGAGATCGCCCTCCCAATAGGCAAGGCAACAACGACGAGCATCGCTATGGCAAGCTCAAGTTCACCATGCCAAAGTTTTCCGGAAGCATTGATCCCGAAGACTACCTCTCATGGGCATTGAAAGTTGACAAGATCTTTCGCCTTCACAACTTCGATGAAGAGAAGAAAATCGCAATGGCATCACTTGAGTTCCAAGACTATGTTCTCATTTGGTGGGAGCAAATCATGGAGAGAAGAGAAGCCAAAGGCGAACCTCCTATCACCACTTGGGCTCAAATGAAGGAAGTGATGAGAGCACGCTTCGTGCCTACACACTACAACCGTGACTTGTTCAAGAAGCTACAACTCCTCAAGCAAGGTACCAAGTCCGTTGAAGAGTACTACAAGGAGATGGAGATTGCCATGATACGAGCAAACATCACGGAAGATGATGAGCAAACTATGGCGAGATTCTTGAATGGACTCAACTATCCCATCAAGAAGATTGCGGACTTCCAACCATACAACAATCTCCTCGAGCTAGTACACCAAGCAACCAAAGCAGAGCGACAGGTTCAAGAGGACTACAAGTACTCCAAGTTCAACTCCAAGAACTTCGCCTCCTACAACCAAGCTTCAACGACTTCGGCTACTCCTCCTACCTCTACCAAGCCTTCTACAAACTTCGGTGACAAGTCAAGCTACAAGAATGAGACTACATCGAGTCATCCACCTTCTACCAACAACTCCAAGCCAAGAGCTACATCATCTACAACTCCAAATGTAGAGAACCCCAAGACAAGCTCCATCAAATGTTTCACATGTGGTGGCCGTGGTCACAAGTCCTTCGAGTGCACCAACAAGAGAACAATGGTCTTCCACGACGACGGCACATATGACTCGATGAGCGACGACGAAGTGGACGCCATCAAGCACTTGGCCATCCACCGGCGTATCAATGAAGAAGAAGATCGTCAAGTGTTTTGCGACAATGACTCAAGCCCCAACCTTGTTGTCTCCAAAGTCTTGACACTACAACATCAACACGATGACGACCAACGATGCCATATTTTCCATACGAAGGCCGCCATCAATGGACGCTCCGTCAAGGTTATCATCGATGGAGGAAGTTGCCACAACTTGGCAAGCGAAGAGCTATGCGACAAGCTTCATTTGGTCAAGACGAAGCATCCTCACCCCTACAAGGTCCAGTGGCTCAACGACGCCGAAATTCTTCGAGTCGAGCACACCGTGCAAGTCTCTTTCAAGATTGGCGCCTACGAGGACACTCTCGAGTATGATGTGATACCCATGTCCGTGTGCCACCTTCTTCTTGGACGTCCATGGCAATATGATCGTGGAGTCACACACAATGGACGGACGAATCACTATCACTTCAAGATGAAGGGCAAGGAATTCGTGCTACGACCAATGACTCCAAGTCAAGTAGCCGCCGACAAGCTTTTACCTACCACCCATCGTGGAGAGAATGGTGAGAGAGCGAGCCACCAAAAAGAGAGCGAGAGCCACAAGCCAAATATGAGCGACTCCACGATGAACGACAAGAAGCAACTCGTGCTATTTGCTACCAAACGTGAGATGAGAGAAGTGTGTGAAAACCCATCGAGCGTCTTCCACCTTGTGCTTTTATGCAAAGGGGAAGCCAAACCTACTAACACTTCACCACCTCCACCTTTTGTGTTGTCTAAATTGTTGCAGGAATTCTCGGACGTCTTTCCGGATGAGCTACCACCGGTTCTACCTCCACTTCACGGGATAGAACATCGCATCGAACTCGTACCCGGTGCACCATTTCCCAACAAGGCTCTCTACCGTGTCAACCACGAGATACAACGGCAAGTGCCCAAACTCATCGACAAAAGTCATGTACGTGCCAGCTTTAGCACTCGTGCCGCTCATGTACATGCATGCTTGTTACGCAAATGCTTACTTGTTACACAATTTGAGTTGCATGTGATTGGCTTTGAGCACCTAAAAGATTTATATGAGCATGATCCTTCCTTTGCAAATACCTATGCTAAATGCTTGACTCACACTTCTTGGGAACATCATTACACCAAAGATGGATATCTTATGAGAGCTAACAAACTTTGCATCCCCGAGTCTTCGCTTCGTTTGCCCCTTTTGCAGGAATCGCATGGAGGAGGACTCATGGGACACTTTGGACGCGACAAGATGTTTGCTACCCTCTCTAAGAACTATTTTTGGCCCAAGATGCTACGTGACGTCTCACACCTCACCAACCGACGTTCGACATGCCGCAAAGCTAAGTCCAAAGCTCAATCTCATGGTCTTTACATGCCTCTTCATACTACATATCATCCATGGGAAGACATAAGCATGGATTTCATACTTGGCTTGTCTAGGACAAAAAATGGAAAAGATTCCGTGCTTGTCATGGTCGATACATTCTCTAAAATGGCTCATTTCATTCCCGATAACAAGATCGACGATGCTTCACATGTTGCCACTCTCTTTTGTAGTGAAATACTCAAGAAAGTGCACGAACAAACAAGGGCAACAATCGAGCGACAAGTACATTGCCTCACAACCAAGCTCAATGTCAACAAGGCACCAATGGTGTTTCACCCTGGAGATCTTAGTTGGCTACATCTTCGCAAGAACCGTTTCGCACAAGAGCGCAAGTCCAAACTTCTACCTCGCACGGACGGACCATTAAAGGATCTCTCTCCTTTCCATGGTGATGAAGATTTCGATCCGAGGTCGGATCTTTCCCAAGGGAGGGGAGATGATACGGTGTATCCTAGGGCCATCACCATGGACCCTCCTTCACCTCATCAAGTGCCCAAAGGACCAAGGACTAGAGCTCCCGAGACCGAGGTGACGTCACTCCTAGCCCTACTTCCATACAAATCTTGCGAGACATGGTCGCTACCTCAGACGGACGTGTTGTGTGTGCTCAGGTGTGAAGAAGACCACATCGGAGAGGGGCGTGAAGATGGACGAGTCCTCAAGTTCATGGACGAGCCAATGCATCGAGAAGAGCAGAAGAGAGCTCCAGGCCCCGGACATCCGGCCCCCTGGCCCGGACATCCGGCCCCTGGGCATTCACCCACAGAAGGCCAACAGCAGCCAAGGCTACAGGGCCCGGACATCCGGCCGGGGCCCGGACATCCGGCCAGGCACGGCCCGGACATCCGGCCCCGCGCCCGGAAATCCGGCGCCTCTGTCCAGAGAGCGCCCGAGGCGCATCCACTCCAGCCCGGACATCCGGGCCCCCGCCCCGGACATCCGGCGCCCCGCGAAGCCCCGGACATCCGGCCCGCTGCCCGGACGTCCGGCTCCTGATCTGCCTGCGCGCAGCACTTGGGCCGAGGCCCGTGTATCCCCTTCGCCCCGTAGACTATATATACTCCTCTCCTCACTCCGTTTAGGGTTAGCTGTGGTTTAGCTCATTTGATACTTGTGTGGATTTCTCCCACGAGACGGTGCGCCTCTACGGAGAAGATCCACCTCTGGATTCAAGACCCCTAACGGGAAGATCCCCACGGGATTCCAAGACCTCCTCGCGGAGAAGACTATCTTTGTATCACCGGTGTTGACTTTGGATCATGTATCTCAACCTTGTATCACGAATCTAGCGCTTGTGTGATTGCTTTCGTGTTGATTTGAGTGTTTTCTCTTGTGTTTTCTCCATCCTTCTCTTGTGTTTCCCCGTGTTCATCGTGTGCCACCCTCCAAATCGTGAAAGGTCCGCAGATTAGGGTTCCACCCTATACCAACATGGTGGGCCCATAACCCACAGGTCCACTGGATCAAAACCTGACCCTTATTTACAACCTGGATCCTATTGTATCCTTTGCACCCGGCTTCGTATGTGATTCACGAGCTAAATTCTACACCATTATTCATCATGGAATCAAACGCCATGTTATTCCCGTTATTCAAGCCCCCATTCCAGCTTCTGTCTAGGCATCGAATGATTGCCTACACATTTGAAACTTTGGTACCATCGTATATTGCACTCAACTAATTCACTGTAATACAACTCATGGGATACCTCGTGTATTTTCCATTGAGTTCACCGTCAGATGCCCAGCCTTGTGGAGATGCGTTCTTCCAAAGTTTTCCCCTTATCGTGTTCGTAGGATGATGAAGACCCCGGAGAAAGGATGGCGACTTGATCACGATGACTTGAAGCCGAGAAATGAAGACAACAATGAAAGGGATCAACCTCTTCAAAAGGGCAGCCAAGACCGAGAAGACTCGTTAGGTTTTCGCTACCAACCCTTTCCCCCTACTCCACCGCTTAAATCTCGGGACGAGATTTCTTGTAGTGGAGGAGATTTGTAACGCCCGGATAATCAAGCTACAATAATCCCCTATTAATGATGCCACATCATCATTGTTACTGTTGCTAATCTCACTTTGATTCAAAACCAATTCAATTTCAATTTTAAAATAAAGCCAAATTCAGATTAAGTTGCAAGTTAAACTACTATTTCTTCGATCGGTAAAAACAATGTTAGATGAGTTGTAAAAATTCACTAAGTAATTGTCATATAGAAGCCAACATCTTCTGAAATATTTGTATTTCCTTAAAAGTATTAAAATAGGATCAAACATCACCTTTTTATCCCCTTTTAAATGGAAACACAATTTGAATAAATCCAAATAGCCCCCAGACTTTTTTTTGTGGTAGGCCAAAATATTACCTTGTATGCGTATGGCACTTTTCACCTTTAAAAAAATTTAATTGGTAACTCTACTTAATGCAAAACCGTAGACAAAATAAGGAGCAGAAAAACAAAATAAAAATGGCATAAAGCCACTGTGCTACTGGGCTTTAGGTAGCCATAGTGCAGCCCGACCCATGAGCGCTGGCCTTCCCCCACCTCTCGACACTGTCGCGCCAGGCCGCACGCCATGGCTCTGCAGGAGAGCCGAGCCCCGCGACTCGCTAGTGCCCCGGAGGGGATAAGAGCCACCCCAACCCCTCTCTCTCCCTCGCCGAAACCCTAGCCCCCAAATTCCCCCATATTCCCCCTTCCTCGCGTCGTGCCCTCTCTGTTCGCCTCGCCGAACGGCTCCATGGCCGCCTCGCCGTCGATCCCGTGACCACCGACCACCGTTGGCCACACTGACTAGTCCAGGAGGGCCGCCACCGTCTACTTCGTCCATCCAGAGCATCAAATCGAGTGGAGCCGTCCCGCGCGCTCGCCATCGAGCTCCTATTCACCTCGTACATCGCCGACCGCCGTCGTCGATTGCCTCGTCTCCGGTCCACCTCCGGCCTCCTCATCGCTTTCGTTGGAACCTTCGTGAGCTCCTCTTCCAAAACCCCCTCTCCCCCTCTCGATTTCGTCGCCGTAGTAGTCATCCCCAAGTTTGTGGCCGCCATGGCCGGAGCTCGAACTCCCGTGCGTGCCCGCGCTGCTGCTCCCCGTGCCTGCACCCCGCCCTGGCCTCGTCTCCGCGTGCTGCGGCGCGCCCGCAACCGCCTTGCCCGTACTCGGCCGCAGCCGCTGCTGCCCGATGTTACTCTGCGCGGCTGGGCGCGCCGTTCTGCCTACTGCGTTGATTGCTGCGTTGCTACTGCTCCTTGCTGCTGTTGTGCGCCACCGCGGCTTACTACTGCTGCTAGCGCTAGGTGCTGCCGCCGCTAGCTGCTGCCATAGCTGCTGTTGCTTAAACGCTGCTGCCATAGCCTGCTGTAGCTAGTGTTTAAGCCGTGCAAGGCCATGGCCTGTGCCTTTGTGCATGGCCGGCTGGCCCTATGGATAAGGCCGGCCAATAGTTTAGTTTAGTTTGGCTAATTAGTGATTATGTATAACTAGTAGTCCATGGCATGTGGGACCTCTCTTGATTAAATTAGTTAGAAGTTTTATTAACGCATGTGGCAATGATATGTGGGCCACACATTCCGTTGACCAGTCAAATTGACTCGGTCAACCCAACCCATGGTCCCACCTGTAATACACATTAGTTAGCACAGCCCCATGTGGCAGAAATAATTAGGTATTTATTTTCGAACTGATTTAACTCAGAAAATCATTTAGACTTTGAGAAAATCATATAAAATAAACCGTAACTCGGATGAAAATACTTTATATATGAAAGTTGCTCAGAATTTCGAGATGCATCCGAATACGCAGACTGTTCGTCAACCACACATCCCTAGCATACCGAACCCGCAACTTTCCCCCTCCGTTTCATCCGCCCGAAAACGTGAAACACCGGGAATACTTTCCCGGATGTTTCCCCCCTTCGCCAGTATCACCCGATACTGCGTTAGGGCACACTTAGCACCGTTACATGTCATGTCATGCATCGTTATGCATCTGTTTGCATTGTATTCACTGTTTCTTCCCCCTCTTCTCTCCGATAGACTACGAGACCGACGCTGCTGCTGCCCCGATCGACTACGTTGTTGATGACCCCACTTTGGCTGCCGAGCTTCCAGGCAAGCCCCCCCTTTGATCACCAGATATCGCCTACTCTTCTCTCTACTGCTTGCATTAGAGTAGTGTAGCATGTTACTGCTTTCGATAATCCTATTCTTCTGCATAGCCTGTCATTGTTGCTATCACTGTTGATACTTTACCTGCAATCCTAAATGCTTAGTATAGGATGCTAGTATTCCATCAGTGGCCCTACACCCTTGTCCGTCTGCCCTGCTATTCTACCGGGCCGTGATCACTTGGGAGTGATCACGGGTATATATTACATACACTTATACATGATACTTGATGTGACTAAAGTCGGGTCGGCTCGTTGAGTACCCGCGGTTGATTCACGGATTGGGGGCTGAAAGGACATACTTCCCCGACGGCCCTCTGTGTGGATCTTTGTGGCGGAGCGACAGGGCAGGTTGTGACACCTAGGAGACAGGTGGCCTGGCCCTGGTCGTTGTCCGCGATTATTTCATAATAACGCGCTTAACGAGTTTGGATATTTGATCTGAGTCTGGCCATTTGGTCTATACGCACTAACCAGCTGCGTGGGAACAGTTATGGGCACTCGACGTCGTGGTATCAGCCGAAGCCTTTTTGACGTCAGCGACTTAGCGGCGCGCGCCGGATTGGACTGGAAAGCCTACTCTGGTATTAGGAGAGGCTAGGTCTGCTTACCGGCCGCCCTCGCAACACGCAGGTGTGCATTGGGCGATGGGCCTAGACCCCCGTGCGCTTAGGGTTTAGACCGGCGTGCTGACCTCTCTGTTGTGCTTAGGTAGGGCTGCGACGTTTTGATCTTCCGAGGCCGTGCATGACCCTGGAAAGTGTGTCCGGTCAAATGGGATCAAGCGTGCTGGGTTATGTGGTGCACCCCTGCAGGGAAGTTAATCTATTCGAATAGCCGTGTCCCTCGGTAAAAGGACGACCCGGAGTTGTATTCCGACCTCATGATAACTAGAACCGGACACTTGATAAAACACACCCAGATGAGTTCCAGATATAACTCGGTGGTTGCTCTCTCACAGGGTGATGTGCGGGAGGATCGCCGAGTAGGATTATGCTATTCGATGTTACGTGGTGAACTTACCATCTATTCTCTCCTACTGCTGCAAGATGGAGGCTGCCAGAAGCGTAGTCTTCGTTTGGATTAGCTATCCCCCTCTTATTCCCGCTTGCTGCAGTTCAGTCCACCGATACTACCCATATCATTGTTACCATTGCATATGTAGTATAGATCCTTGCTTGCGAGTACTTTGAATGAGTACTCACGGTTGCTTTGCTCCCCGTTTTCCCCCTTCTGTTCCTTCTTCTCGGATGATGCAACCAGATGGTGGAGCCCAGGAGCCAGACGCCACCTACGACGACTCCTACGACACCGGAGGCGCCTACTACTACGTGCAGTCTGCCGACGACAACCAGGAGTAGTTAGGAGGATCCCAGGCAGGAGGCCTGCTCCTCTTTCAATCTGTATCCCAGTTTGTGCTAGCCATCTTATGGCACCTTGTTTAACTTTATGTCTGTACTCAGATATCTGTTGCTTCCGCTGACTTGTCTATGATCGAGCACTTGTATTCGAGCCCTCGAGGCCCCTGGCTTGTAATATGAAGCTTGTATGACTTATTTTACTTTTAGAGTTGTGTTGTGATATCTACCGGTGAGTCCCTGATCTTGGCCGTACACATTTGCGTGCATGATTAGTGTACGGACAAATCGGGGGCGTCACATGGAGATGCTCTTAACGACTGCCATACCGCATACGGTACCTGTGAATTGGATGCATGGCCAGCTTCCGCTTGCCAGTGGATTCATGGATTTTGATGCCCTGCTTTATTTGAGTAATAATCCATTCTATAATAGCCTTTGGTGAACCTGAGAAGGCATGAACATATTGCATTTTGTGAGGGTACGTGCGGGGATGCACGCACATGGTTGCATTGAGACAGTGAAGGCCGGCACTCTTCGTCAGTATCATCGATTTTCTAATGATGAGAAGCTTGGATTCCTTGAAAATACTCCCTCCGTTTCATATTACTTGTCGCTGATTTAGTACAAAGTTGTATTAAATCAGCGACAAGTAATATGGAACGGAGGGAGTATAATATAGTAATCTCTACGTGGCTAGATAATGTCTGGACTTCTTTTGTACTCCCTTCGTCCCAAAATTCTTGTCTTACATTTGTCCAAATACGGATATATCTAGTTACACTTTAGTATTAGATACATCCGTATCTAGAAAAATCTAAGACAAGAATTTTGTGACGGAGGGAGTATGTTATTGCTTGGATTTACGTAAGGCAATTTCTTTTTACTACAGGATAAGATCCTTTGCATGTGCACGTCGTTTTGTAGTGCAAAAATAGTCTACGCATTAGGTGGGATACTTTATCTACTCCCTCCGTTCATTTTTATAAGACCTTTTAGACATTTAAGACATCACCTAATACACTTTAATTTCAGCTGTCCTAAAGGACTTATAAAAGTGAACAGAGGGAGTAGTAGAGATTCTAAGATATGGTTGACAGGTCATTTGCCTCTTTTGCATCCCTTGATTTCCTCGAAGGATCGCTCTCATTCCTTATTTAACATCGTGTCTAAATATTATGTCTTATTTAACACTGTTAAATATTTTTTCTCTATCTAGCGACGAGTCTAAATTTTATGTCTTTTATGACATTTCTGTTCATTTTGAACATAAATTATACCTGAGACTCTTTGCCCCCTCATATGGTATGTATGTGTGTGCATGCGTGCTGCTGTGCGTTTGTGTGTTTGTGCGCACACCTGTGTGCTACTGATGTTGTGCGTGTGTATGCTGTTGCGTGTTTGTGTGCGTGTGCGTGTGCGTGTATGTGTGATGTTGCGTGTGTGTCGATCGCCTCCTATTCTTCATTTACTTCTACTAGTTCCTGATCTCCATCTACTAATTACTCTGTCGTCCGTCGCCGCCGCTGCTAATCATCATCAGTATAATCGATTCATATATTCTACCCCCTCCGTTCAAAATTACTTCTCTCGGAAATGGATGTATGTAGAACTAAAATACGTCTAAATACATCCATTTCTGCGACAAGTAATTCCCAACAGAGGAAGTAGTACTACACCACGGTGCTCCTTGCATCCACTATATTTTCTTTGGTTACTACACTCCTATGCCTATAATCCATCCATCTAACCTTAGCTACTATTCCTTCCACACGTACACGTACACCACTCCATATATCTCGGTTTTTCTAATTCATCTTCTGTTTTCTTAGCCACTGAATAATTCTTCCACATAAATCTTCTAGCTGTTTGCGTGAGTGAAAGATCAGGGCCACTACATTAAATCGTCTCAATCAGTGTGTGTGTGTATGTGTTTTCGAGGGTACACCAAAAGCGTACCTTAACTTTATAGAAGAGAGAAAACAATGTACAAGAAGCCATAAGATGAAACAAGCCTCCATCTAAGGCACACACCCATCACACCTCACACTTTAGACTAAGCCTAAATTCTCACAAAACGTGCTAAACCCTCCTCCACCTAGTCCTGCCGCCTTCCACTCCTTCAACTCCGCGAAAATGGCATTGGCCAAGCTAGGCGCATGTAATTGTTGGTTCGTCCTGTTGAAAACTCTCGCGTTGCGTTGCTTCGAGAGGGCCCAGATTGTGACGATGACAAGGGCATCAAAGCTACGCTTCCAACCACTCCTGAAGTTGCGCCGACCCTCCTGCCACCAATCCAACAAGCGATCTTGAGCCTCCGGAATGCGACCCTGCAAACCCAAAACGGTCCAGATAGTGTGCCACACTTCCCTAGCATACACGCATTGTACCAAGATGTGTTCCGCGTTATCCTCCTCTTGGAGGCAAGTGTAGCAAGTCGAAGGTAACTCCTGCAATCCATGCCTCGCTCTCCTATCCGACGTCCAAATCCGATGTTGCATCGCCAGCCATGCAAATAGTTTACACTTGAGAAGAGCCCAGCTTCTCCAAATGCACGAGGTGAATGGCGCCCTCTCCGCTTCGAGGCACAATTTGTGGCCGACGAATGGCTATCAGCACGGTCATTCGTGACCCTTCTAGTGAGGATTCTTTCTCGTGGCCGACGGACCCGTCCGGTAGCTACACAGCTCGGTATCAGTGTGCGTTACTACCACACACACACACACATACCATATGAGGGGCAAAGGGGTCTTTTCCAGTGTCATTTAGGCTCAAAATGGACAAAAGTGTTATAAAAGGCATAAAATTTAGACTCGTTGTTCGATAGGGAAGAATAAGTTTTTCAGTGTCAAATAAGGAAACAAAATTTAAGATAGTGTTAAATAAGGAGTTGTTTCCATAAGTAATCTATAGGCCACAAAATACTTCAGCGGTGTTTTGAGCAAATCTAAACGCCCCCAAAATTTTATCTCCCTACCTAGGGGCTCTTTGGTTTGGAGGAATTTTGTAGGATACCAATTCATAGAAATATTTACTATGATGATCATCTCCATCTCCACTACTATTAAACAAGGGAGTTGAGGCAGAAACATTATATCCTAGCCGCATATCCACCATCGATCAATGGATCGGATTGCACCAATGTTGTATCTCATCAAATTCACATATTTACTAATTAATTTAAATCACCCTCACAATAGCATAGTTATAAATGATTGCACCTTAATTGCACATTTATTAGGAAACAAATCAACCACATCAATCATGATCTCCATAACACCTTAATTAGGAATCATCGCACCTTAATTACACCTTCGTTAGGGAACAAATCATCACATCATATATCACGTAACTGACAAAACACATCAGCCAAAAACCACACGCCGCACACTTCCACCACTCTACCTGCTCCTCCCTCCAGAAACCCTAAGAGACCGAGGCGACTAGGGTTTTGCGGACTTGACGGCACCTGCGGATCAGATCGGTGGGGCGCACCGGACTTCCGCCCGGCCAGAGATGACGACACCTTCTGGCAGCGGCGGCGTGGCGCTGAGGGGTGCCTTGTCGCCCAAGTCAACCATAGCGCGCCTGGAGGAACAGCTAGGGAAACTTGACATCTCAGAGGAAGAGGTGACACCATTGGTGCTAGATGATCGTGTAGAGGGGATGTCGGAGAAGTGGATGGTGGTCGGAAAGATCCTTCACCGCAATAAACTCCACATCAATACTATCTCCAACACCCTCCCGCCTGCATGGGATAACCCTAAGGGCCTGGTCTTCTGCATAGTAGGGGAGAACATGTTCGTCGCGGAGTTTGCCACGCGACGTGACCGAGATCATATGTCTGATGGATCCCCATGGCACATCAGCAAAAACACAGTTGTATTGTCTGATTTTGACGAATGCATGCACCTGTCAGAGCTCAAGTTTGACAAGCTAAAGGTTTGGGCTTGAGTTGTTAACCTCCCGTTCAATCTGCGGAACGATTCATGGTGCAAGGCAATTGCAAAGAAGATCGATAAGGAGGCCACTTCGATCATGGGGGCGGCTACTTGCACACCCGAGTCACTCTGGATGTAGCCAAACCGCTTAGGAGGTGGATTTTGATTGTGTCTGCAAGAAGGGGAACCATGTATCAATATGATATCCAATATGAAAATATACCTCACTTTTGCTTCTCTTGTGGTCGCTTAGGCCACTCTGATTTTTTTCGTCCGACGCCAGGTACTAGAGATGAGAATGGGATATTGCCATTTGGTAAAGGTCTACGTCCGCCGGAAGAGAAAACGGAGTTGCATCCTCAGAGAGTTCTTCAAAGTCCCACCAAACAAGATCAAGCAAGAACGACACCAAGAACTCTGAAATCGAACACTCGGTTGAAAATATATGAATAATTTTGTGTTTGGGCCAAAAAATAAACGTGCAGATTTCTGATGGGAGTGTGTGATGTGGAGTCAGCGGCGGCGCTGGGGGTCTTCCTGGGTATTCCCTGGAATACCCAAGATTTAGGCCCCCCCCCCCAAAAAATATACATGTTATATTGGCCCAGTCCAAAACAGAGGGTAAAGTGAGCCATGCAGCGAACGAGACAAACGAGCGAGCGATGTCTGGTACGCACTTCTCGTCCTCTCCGTCTCCCACCAATACGCACTTCCCAGTCTCCCTCCCCGGTGTAATGCCCAGGATGGAGTTATACCTCCTACGTGTCGAGGCACGACTTAAAGGCATAAGTCCATCCTAGAATGATCTCAAGTTTGGTAATCTTTGCACAACTCATGTAAAAGAGGGGATAGAAAACTGAAAATAGTTGGCTTACACTCGCCACGTCACAGAATTACAGTACAAGTCTCAAACATCATACAATAAGAACACTACAACCCTCTAAGGGCAAAGCCAAAAGTCAAAGTACCAAACTCAGATAAATAAAAACCACAGGCGGACCGAATCCTAGTAAGAGACTCCACTACTGATCGTCCGGGTAGCGCACGTAGTACCGACTACGCTCCTCGTCGTACTCCCAATCCAGCTCGGTGCCATCACCTGGATAGCTCACAGCTGGACCTGCATCTGGTGTGAAGTAACTGTGAGCCACAGAGGACTCAGCAATCCCGTTCCCGGGTAACAGAACTATTTAAGCCTTTGGGTGAGGATAAGGCTGAAGAAAAGAATAAGTCTGCAGCAGCAACTAGCATCTAGCTTACGTAGGTGAGAGCGAGAAGAGAAGGCCTCGGCGAGAAGTGATCACGAAATGATCCTAGCTACAAGCTCACAAACATAACCCCTCCGTGTTCAACTCCCGAATCCCTATTCGGAAATTGACAGTCACGGAACACACGCTGGTAGTGTATTAGTAACATTGTGTCAAGTTATCTACAACCGGAATTAACAAGCTCCCATCGGCCACATAACCGCGGGCACGGCTTTCGAAAGTTCAAACCCTGCAGGGGTGTTCCAACTTGACCCATTACAAGCCCACGATCCGCGGAGTCGCAACTCCAAAGTGGGAAGACCCGAGTATCCTCGGAATCCCGTGCTCAAGATATACCGAGCTAAGGTAAGGCTAATCTAGCAAATCCTCCCGACGTGTCGACACCCTGATAGTAGCCGCGCGTATCTAGGTCTCAGGACACGTCCGGATGAGCGCTACGTACAGATACCGAAGACCCCAGCGAACTGGGTAGTATCCGCAAGTGACTCTGGTTTGGACCAACACTCAAGTCGAGCACTGGCCCAGGGGGTTGAATTAATTAAGCCTCGGGTTAATTACTCCCTCGGAAAGTTTTAGTTGTTTAGGCAAATAGTACCAAGGTTGGGACTTGCTGGAAAAGACTTAGCACTGAGCGGTTTATCGAGGGGGTCCCATACACCCCAACCGTGTTAGGAACGCATAATCAAGGAACATAATACCGGCTTATACGGATCCTAACGCATGAGTGGAACAAATCACCAAGCAAAAGGCTTAGCCTTCCACCCTTGCCAATATATAGATGATTTCATTTAAAGCATTTATATAGTGTGATATAACCCAACCAAACTTCAACATGAAGCAAAGCATCTTCGATCTTCACCTGCAACTAGCAATGCTATAAGAAGGGCTGAGCGAAGCGTACTTAGCCAAACAACGGTTGCATAGGTAGGTTGGTTAAACATGGCAATTGGTTACAAGTAGGAGGCTGACAAGAAGAACATGGGCATCAAGGCAAAACTATAGATCGAAACTACTAGCAATAGGCAAAGATAGTAATGTTATCGGGGTTCGGTCATCTTGCCTGAAGAGAAGTCGTTCGGATCGTAAGAAGGGTCCTCGTGCTCAACCTCGTTGGAAACCTCGTGCTCAACTTCATACCCGGTCTCAGCTTCCGGCTCTAAACAAAACAATCACACCAAGCACCAATCAACAAGATGCAATGCGCACTCGAAAAACATGAATGCATGATGGATGCACTAAGGATGCACATGGAGCACGTAAAACATCACTCAAGCAAAACACCTCAAAACAAGATAACAATCTGATATTATTAATCTACACAGAAAATCACCCAAGTTTGATATAAGATTCGCTGAAATCGGAGTTACGGGCTAAAAGTTATGCCCGAAACAAGATTTGAGCGAAAGCTGAAAATTACAGCAACATAGCATCTTTGGAGCTCAAAATAATTAAGCTACAACACCCAAAAAGCATGGCAAAGAACATGAACACAAACTAGACATATAGTACAGCAACTAGGTCCAAAGTGCACCCCCAACGGAGTCACGGATCAATAGCAATGATCTTGGACATATTGAACTTTACAATAAAATTCTGGCAGCAGAATTTTATTGAAACTTTAGAGCAAAAGATAAGCATGCTACAGCCACTCAAATGGACATGTGAGGACATGGATGGAAAGACAACAATATATACTACAAGGAACAATCAAAATCCACCCCAAAACTATCATGCTTTTTCCTAGAACATCACACGAACATGGCATCAGAACGTTACAGATTTCAGACTTAGTGAAAATCCACTAAGTCCTAAAACAGCAATATCATCATAGCACACAAAAGAGCATGTTTAAGTTACCTCGAAACTAAACATGGCAAAGGGTAAGCACCTCATCAAAGTGCACATGAAGGTGATCCCGAAACACACAAGCATGCATCATTGAGGTGAACACAACGATTGCAACGAGCTCAACAAGATGGCATTTCAATACAAGTGAAAACACATCATATGAACATGGCACTTTGCAATGATGATAACAAGGCAATAATAAATCTACCATGCAACCTATCACAAGTATCACGTAGTTCGTGGCAAGACGAACACGTGGACATGTCATTTGCATCGTTTGGACAAACGAGCTAAAAGTTATCACATGTCAAAGGTGGCACAAAAATAACACATAACAACAGTTTATATCATGATGCACTCTTGCAACAGCAAAACAAGTGTCTAGATGACATCTAACATGCATGACAACAACAGGTAAAATGTAGAGCACAACTCCACGAACGTCTGGACATATCACACGCGCAAAACGGAGCAACAGGCACAAAGTTACAGCAGTTCAAACATTGCATAACAGATTAGTTAACAGGGACTTAGGTGGAATAGGGTTCAACCTCACCCAGATCCAGATCTGGAAAAAAAACGGAGGGACGGGCCGGCGGCGCGGATCCGGCCCAGCTGAGGAGTCGGCGGCCTGGGAACGCGGCCCGCGGTGGCGCGCGTGCGGTGGCCCGGCGGTGAGGCGGTGCGGGCCCGGCCCGAGTGGCGGCGCGGGGCGGCCCGGCTGGTTCGCGGCCTGGAGAGCAGGAGGCGGCCCGCGGGAGGCGCGGCGAGGCGGGCGCCGGCCTGGCGAAGGGAGCCGACGGCCCGCTCGAGAGGAGGCCGGTGGCGAAGCGGAGGCCCGCGGGGCGAAGCGATGCGGCCCGGCGAGGCGAGCTGGTGCGGTTGGCGAAGGAGAACGGCCCGCGCCTGGCCTCGGTGATGTGGTCCCCTGGGCCGGGAAGTGACGAGGCGAGCTGGTGCGGTCGCTCGGGCGAGGCCCAGCCGAGCGATGCGAGCTGGCCGCGGTCGCTGGGGGGGCTTCGACGGCGCGTTGACTCGCGACGAAGCGCTGCGTCGATCGAGGAATTTCGGTCGGCTGGAGCTGGAAGGATCCGATGGATACCCTCGGGATCCGGCAGAATTTTGGATCTGAAGTAGAAAATGAAAAAAAAAGAGGGGAGAGAGGAGGAAGAAGAAGGGGATGCCCAAAATAGACTAGGGGGTCTATATGTAGCAGTTTTTAGGGTTAGGAGGGAGTTTAGGGGCGCTAGGAGCCCTCCGATCGCGATCCGACGGATCCGATCGCGGGGATAGTTTAAAAAGGCCTAGGAGGAGAAAAGAGACTGCAGTAGGGATGTTTTCGGGACACGAAGTGAAGGCACTTCGGGCCCACACGAACAACGGATGGAAAAGTCAACGGAGTCCAAACGAGACGAGATTTGAGAGGCGGGTTGCACACAACAAAACAACAACACACACAACAACCTCGCGGCACACCGGTAACGTAAAACGCCCGAACAACAAAGTAGGCCTACGGGACGTCACGGACACGTGAGGGGGCTCCGGAACGCGAAACGGACAACGGGAAGGAACACGCGGAACCGGATGCAACCCACAACACAAATGCAATGCAATGCACACTGACTACATGATATGAATAAATGCCACACGCTCACACAACAAAACGACGAACACCCGAAAGACAAAGAACCCGAAATGGAAATAGATGAAGCCGGAGATATATTATATACCCAAAAGGGAAAGTATTACATCCGGGGCATTACAAACTCTCCTCTACTACAAAAAGATCTCGTCCCGAGATCTAGGACTGGAAAAAGGAAGGGTACTCGGAACGAAGATGATCTTCTCGTTCCCAGGTAGCTTCTCGGTCTGTGTGATGTGACCACTTGACTTTCAGAAACCTGATGGACTTGTTGCGAGTCTTGCGTTCGGTTTCTTCGAGAATGGCAACTGGATGCTCTCGGTAGGAAAGGTCTTGTTGAAGATCAATCTCCTCAAACGGAATCATGCGCTCAGGTGCCTTGAAGCATTTGCGAAGCTGAGACACATGGAAGACATCATGAACATTTGCAAAGTTGGAAGGAAGCTCGAGCTGATAGGCTAGATCGCCTCTTTTGCCAAGAATCTTGAAAGGCCCGACGTATCTAGGAGCAAGTTTTCCTTTGATACCGAATCTTTGGGTTCCTTTCGTCGGAGAAACTCGGAGATAGACATGATCACCGATGTCGAAAGCCAAATCACGATGCTTGCTGTCATAGTAGCTCTTCTGACGCGACTGAGCGGCCTTGAGATTCTCACGTATGACTTTGCACATTTCTTCGGCTTCAGAGATCAAGTCATTGCCAAGGAGTTGGCGTTCGCCTGTTTCAGACCAGTTGAGAGGGGTACGGCACTTTCTGCCATAGAGAATTTCAAAAGGTGCTTTGCCTGCACTTGCTTGAAAGCTGTTGTTGTAAGAGAACTCGGCAAATGGAAGGCAGTCTTCCCATTTCATGTCGAAGGAGATGACACAGGCTCTGAGCATGTCTTCTAGAATCTGATTCACACGCTCGACTTGATCACTAGTCTGAGGGTGAAAGGCAGTGCTGAACCTGATCTTAGTCCCCATGGCGGACTGAAAGGAGTCCCAGAACCTTGATGTGAACAAGCTGCCACGGTCTGAGGATATCACTTGAAGAATGCCATGTAGGGACACAATTCTGGAAGTGTACAGCTCTGCAAGTTGAGCTGCATTGATTGATTCTTTGACTGGAAGAAAGTGAGCAACTTTGGTAAGCTTGTCAATCACCACAAAGATAGCATCATTGCCTCGCTTGGATTTAGGAAAGCCAGTGACGAAGTCCATTTCAATGTGGTCGAACTTCCACTCGGGAATAGGAAGAGGTTGGAGAAGGCCGGCTGGACGTTGATGTTCTGCTTTCACTCTTCTGCATACATCACATTCATTCACGAATTGGGCAATCTCCCTTTTCATGCGTGTCCACCAGTAAGATTGCTTGAGGTCTTGATACATCTTGGAACTGCCAGGATGAATGGAAAGGAGAGAATCATGAGCTTCTTCCATTATGAGCTTCCTGTGATCACCTTTGGGAACAACGAGTCTGTCCTCGAAGAACAAGGTATCTCTCTCATCAACACGGAAGCACTTGTATTTTGGAGTGCCCTTTGCAATCCCATGTTTCACCTTCTTCACCATGGTATCACTGAGCTGAGCCTCACGGACTTGATCTTCCAAGGTAGGAGCAATTTGGAGATTTGCAAGAAAACCCTGCGGAACAACCTGGAGGTTGAGTTTCCTGAAAGCTTCACAAAGCTCGGGCTGATATGGCTTGATAAGAAGGCTGTTGCAGTATGCCTTTCTGCTCAAAGCATCTGCAATCACATTCGCCTTGCCTGGAGTGTATTCAATGCTGGGGTTGTACTCTTGGATCGTCTCGACCCAACGAGTCTGGCGGAGGTTCAGATGCGGCTGTGTGAAGATGTACTTCAAGCTCTTGTGATCAGTGAAGATGTCGACCTTTCTGCCCAACAACAGATGTCTCCACGTAATCAGAGCATGTACCACAGCTGCTAGCTCGAGATCATGTGTGGGATAGTTCTTCTCACTGGGCTTGAGCTGCCGAGAAGTATATGCCACAATTTTCTTTTCTTGCATAAGCACACCACCAAGGCCTTGAAGAGAAGCATCGCAGAATACTTCATAGGGCTTGGTTTCATCCGGAGGAGTCAGAACTGGAGCAGAGACAAGCTTCTCTTTGAGGGTTTTGAAAGCCACTTCACATTCGGGAGACCAAAAGTATTTGACATTCTTCTGAAGCAGGTTGGAAAGAGGCTTGGCAATCTTGGAGAAGTTCTCCACAAACCTTCTGCAATAGCTGGCAAGGCCCAGAAAACTGCGGAGCTGCTTGACGTTCTGAGGAGCTTCCCAGTTGACAATTGCTTCAACTTTCTCGGGATTTACCGCAATACCGTCAGCTGAGATAATGTGGCCCAGGTACAAAACCTTATCGAGCCAAAACTCGCACTTGGAGAACTTGGCATAGAATTTATACTCTCGGAGTCGATCAAGAACCAGACGCAAGTGCTTTTCGTGATCTTCTTCATTCTTGGAAAACACCAGAATATCATCCAGATACACGAGCACAAACTCTCCAGTATAGGGGTTGAAGATGTAATGCATCATCCTTGAAAAGGTAGGAGGAGCATTGGCGAGACCGAAGGACATGACGGTGTACTCGTATGAACCGTAGCTCGTTCTGAAGGCCGTCTTGGGAATGTCTTCCTCGCGAATGCGAATTTGATGATAGCCCATTCGGAGGTCAAGCTTAGAGAATACTTTAGCTCCTTTGAGCTGCTCAAAGAGTTCGTTGATGTTGGGGAGCGGATACTTGTTCTTAATCGTCTTCTTGTTCAATGGCCGGTAGTCAACACAGAGACGCTCCGTGCCATCTTTCTTCTTGACAAATAAGACGCCACAGCCCCACGGAGATGTACTCGGTCTGATGAGACCCATACTCTCCTGCTTATCAAGCTGCTTCTTCAATTCCTTCAATTCATCCGGAGAGAGCTTGTAAGGACGCCGACAAGCAGGTTCGGTGCCCGGCTCGAGTTCAATGACAAACTCCACCTGACGGTGTGGAGGCATGCCTGGAAGATCTTCTGGAAAGACGTCTTGATATTCGTTCACCACTGGAATTTGTTCTATGGCATTAATTTCACCCTTATCATTAAGAGAGAAAAGCCGAATAGTATTATCCCTGGAGGCGAAGATAATCACATCTTCATCAGAATGAGTCAACTTGACTTCCTTTTGAGCACAATCAATGTGAGCATCATGCTGAGAAAGCCAATCCATTCCGGGGATGAGGTCGATGTCAGAATGACCAAGAACCACCGGAGAAGCCAAAAATCGATAGTCACCCATGCGAATAGAAATATCCGGAACAACTGTGTTGGAAGTCATTTGCAAACCCGGAGAAATAATCTTCAAAGGTCTAGGAATCCTCTCCGGAACCAATTCATGCTTAGCAACAAAAGGTCTTGAAATGAAGGACAAAGATGCACCCGAATCAAACAATACTTTAGCTGGAAAAGAGTTAACTGAGAGGTTACCCAAAATGACATCAGAAGAGTTCTCTGCTTCAGCTGCACTCATCAGATTGACCCTTGTAGACTTTAGATCATGCTTGACAATCGCTGTACTGACAGGCGGAGGAGGAGGAAGATGCTTCGGATTCGGACATCTGTTGGCATAATGACCCTTCTGGCCACACTTGTTGCACACCACTTCAGAGAGAGGACGGAAATGAGAGCCACTTGACTTGGAGCCTTGAGACTGAAACTGCTTCTTCGACTGGTTGCTTGGGTTGGGTGGGTGGGAGAAACCACGACCACTAGAGTTCTTGTTGTTGGAGTTGTTGAAGTTGCTGGAGTTGTTGTATGGAGCTCGAATCACTGGAGGAGGAGGAAGCCAGAATTTCTGTTGTTTCGCAGCCAACTGAGACGATGAGGAAGAGTGAACAGCATCTCGAATTTTCTTCTTAGAAGCCTCCATCTTAAGCTGAGCTGCTTCTTGTTTCAAAGCCATGTTATAGAACTTATCGAATTCGTCTGGCTCGAACAAAGTGAGAGCAAGCTGAAGTTCATCTTTGAGACCTCCACGGAACTGATAGATTTTACTCTTTGCATCAGGAATGTCTTGCTTTGCATAGCGAGCGAGGTTTTGGAACTTGACATTATACTGATAGACTGTCATGGAGCCCTGCTTGAGGTTGCGGAATTGCTCACGCATACCCTCGATGACACTTGTAGGAATGTGATGCGAGCGGAAATCCTTGCAGAAATTCTCCCAAGAGATCACTTGACCCGGCCTTGAGTCTTTGTACTGCTGCCACCAGTCAGCTGCTTGATCTTTCAGTTGGAAGGCTGCAAACTTCACATAGTCATCTTCTTTCACGTTACTGCACTCAAAATGCTTCTTGATATCGGTTAGCCAATCTTCAGCATCAAGAGGGTCGACACAGTAACTGAAAGCTTTAGGATTGTTGGCCAAGAACTGGTTGAGGGTAGCATGGTGCTGCTGGAAGAAGTTGCCTTGGTTCATTGGAACACCCTGATTAGCTTGATTAGCTTGCATAGCTTGCATTTGCTGCATCATCTACATCATCAACTGAGTGTTCTGAGCAGTAGTCTGCATAATTGCTCTCCAAGCCTCAGGCTGAGGAGGAGGGGAAGGAGGACGTTCTGGAACCTCTTCACCCTCTGGGTTAGCATTCGGAACCCTTTTCGGAGCCATCCTGTAAGAGATGACCACGAATCAGCAATTGATTGACAAAAGGAATAAGCTGAATCAATGGAATGAATTGCAACAAGTCTTCACAATAATCATTCGAACAATAAGAACGAATGAAATCATCCGAACAAGAGGAACGAATGATATTCTCAGTTAATTGATAACATCAGTCTTCACGAGAAGCCACATAGGGATCAAAAGGATAAAATAAGTAAACAACAAGGTACGGAAAAGAACAAACACAAGAGAGGAGTTTCGTTCTAACATCTTTGTGCTGAAAGCATATGAACGCGTTACGAAAAGGTTTTGCAATCCCCGGATCAGCATAGCCAAGGACCCTTTAAGATGCAACTCCTGATAGTAACATCGGTCATATAACTCCTTCACTCAATGTCGAACCCCGAACTCACTAACCGGCATTCGTTGGAAGAATGCCTACGATCTACTGGATAAAACCCACCTATAGATTTCCGAAAGATTCCAGTTATGCAATCAGGTGTTGGGGATACACGGGAAGCACCGCGCAATCAACTCTAACCTACATCCAGGTGTATCCATCATTCAACACATAACCAGTCTTTCTCGGAAACTGTGTACCTCGGACCTTCGAAAAGCATCCACTATAACAAGCTATGGCAATACTCCCGAACTACCTCCCCAGTACTGGGTGATGTCGGGGTTATCTTGCCACTGGCCGTATAGGGGAGATTTTCGATGTCGGCCGTCTTAAGTATTTAGTACTGCCGCGATATGCTTGTTACAATGATACCCCGAAGCTCAACTCCCCGGTAACAGGAGGCATCAGGAACAATATCCTTGTTACAAGAACATCGAAACAATCCCAGAATACTCGCGGGATTCCTAAAAAAAATTTGTGCAAATTTTGAAGATAGGAGAGACAAGATTAGACGTCAGGAGTCCTCACCAGAGAGAAAGGGGATGATAAGCAAAGAAATCCTACTCTCCGATATAATATAGGACTCAAAAAGTTTTCAGTGTGTGCCTAGACTCAACCGTCAACGGTTCGATCAAACAGTGGGGGCTCCTAGGTCGGAGAAGGCTCTGATACCAACTTGTAATGCCCAGGATGGAGTTATACCTCCTACGTGTCGAGGCACGACTTAAAGGCATAAGTCCATCCTAGAATGATCTCAAGTTTGGTAATCTTTGCACAGCTCATGTAAAAGAGGGGATAGAAAACTGAAAATAGTTGGCTTACACTCGCCACGTCACAGAATTACAGTACAAGTCTCAAACATCATACAATAAGAACACTACAACCCTCTAAGGGCAAAGCCAAAAGTCAAAGTACCAAACTCAGATAAATAAAAACCACAGGCGGACCGAATCCTAGTAAGAGACTCCACTACTGATCGTCCGGGTAGCGCACGTAGTACCGACTACGCTCCTCGTCGTACTCCCAATCCAGCTCGGTGCCATCACCTGGATAGCTCACAGCTGGACCTGCATCTGGTGTGAAGTAACTGTGAGCCACAGAGGACTCAGCAATCCCGTTCCCGGGTAACAGAACTATTTAAGCCTTTGGGTGAGGATAAGGCTGAAGAAAAGAATAAGTCTGCAGCAGCAACTAGCATCTAGCTTACGTAGGTGAGAGCGAGAAGAGAAGGCCTCGGCGAGAAGTGATCACGAAGTGATCCTAGCTACAAGCTCACAAACATAACCCCTCCGTGTTCAACTCCCGAATCCCTATTCGGAAATTGACAGTCACGGAACACACGCTGGTAGTGTATTAGTAACATTGTGTCAAGTTATCTACAACCGGAATTAACAAGCTCCCATCTGCCACATAACCGCGGGCACGGCTTTCGAAAGTTCAAACCCTGCAGGGGTGTTCCAACTTGACCCATTACAAGCCCACGATCCGCGGAGTCGCAACTCCAAAGTGGGAAGACCCGAGTATCCTCGGAATCCCGTGCTCAAGATATACCGAGCTAAGGTAAGGCTAATCCAGCAAATCCTCCCGGCGTGTCGAAACCCTGATAGTAGCCGCGCGTATCTAGGTCTCAGGACACGTCCGGATGAGCGCTACGTACAGATACCGAAGACCCCAGCGAACTGGGTAGTATCCGCAAGTGACTCTGGTTTGGACCAACACTCAAGTCGAGCACTGGCCCAGGGGGTTGAATTAATTAAGCCTCGGGTTAATTACTCCCTCGGAAAGTTTTAGTTGTTTAGGCAAATAGTACCAAGGTTGGGACTTGCTGGAAAAGACTTAGCACTTAGCGGTTTATCGAGGGGGTCCCATACACCCCAACCGTGTTAGGAACGCATAATCAAGGAACATAATACCGGCTTATACGGATCCTAACGGCATGAGTGGAACAAATCACCAAGCAAAAGGCTTAGCCTTCCACCCTTGCCAATATATAGATGATTTCATTTAAAGCATTTATATAGTGTGATATAACCCAACCAAACTTCAACATGAAGCAAAGCATCTTCGATCTTCACCTGCAACTAGCAATGCTATAAGAAGGGTTGAGCGAAGCGTACTTAGCCAAACAACGGTTGCATAGGTAGGTTGGTTAAACATGGCAATTGGTTACAAGTAGGAGGCTGACAAGAAGAACATGGGCATCGAGGCAAAACTATAGATCGAAACTACTAGCAATAGGCAAAGATAGTAATGTTATCGGGGTTCGGTCATCTTGCCTGAAGAGAAGTCGTTCGGATCGTAAGAAGGGTCCTCGTGCTCAACCTCGTTGGAAACCTCGTGCTCAACTTCGTACCCGGTCTCAGCTTCCGGCTCTAAACAAAACAATCACACCAAGCACCAATCAACAAGATGCAATGCGCACTCGAAAAACATGAATGCATGATGGATGCACTAAGGATGCACATGGAGCACGTAAAACATCACTCAAGAAAAATACCTCAAAACAAGATAACAATCTGATATTATTAATCTACACAGAAAATCACCTAAGTTTGATATAAGATTCGCTGAAATCGGAGTTACGGGCTAAAAGTTATGCCCGAAACAAGATTTGAGCGAAAGCTGAAAATTACAGCAACATAGCATCTTTGGAGCTCAAAATAATTAAGCTACAGCACCCAAAAAGCATGGCAAAGGACATGAACACAAACTAGACATATAGTACAGCAACTAGGTCCAAAGTGCACCCCCAACGGAGTCACGGATCAATAGCAATAATCTTGGACATATTGAACTTTACAATAAAATTCTGGCAGCAGAATTTTATTGAAACTTTAGAGCAAAAGATAAGCATGCTACAGCCACTCAAATGGACATGTGAGGACATGAATGGAAAGACAACAATATATACTACAAGGAACAATCAAAATCCACCCCAAAACTATCATGCTTTTTCCTAGAACATCACACGAACATGGCATCGGAACGTTACAGATTTCAGACTTAGTGAAAATCCACTAAGTCCTAAAACAGCAATATCATCATAGCACACAAAAGAGCATGTTTAAGTTACCTCGAAACTAAACATGGCAAAGGGTAAGCACCTCATCAAAGTGCACATGAAGGTGATCCCGAAACACACAAGCATGCATCATTGAGGTGAACACAACGATTGCAACGAGCTCAACAAGATGGCATTTCAATACAAGTGAAAACACATCATATGAACATGGCACTTTGCAATGATGATAACAAGGCAATAATAAATCTACCATGCAACCTATCACAAGCATCACGTAGTTCGTGGCAAGACGAACACGTGAACATGTCATTTGCATCGTTTGGACAAACGAGCTAAAAGTTATCACATGTCAAAGGTGGCACAAAAATAACACATAACAGCAGTTTATATCATGATGCACTCTTGCAACAGCAAAACAAGTGTCTAGATGACATCTAACATGCATGACAACAACAGGTAAAACGTAGAGCACAACTCCACGAACGTCTGGACATATCACACGCGCAAAACGGAGCAACAGGCACAAAGTTACATCAGTTCAAACATTGCATAACAGATTAGTTAACAGGGACTTAGGTGGAATAGGGTTCAACCTCACCCAGATCCAGATCTGGAAAAAAAACGGAGGGACGGGCCGGCGGCGCGGATCCGGCCCAGCTGAGGAGTCGGCGGCCTGGGAACGCGGCCCGCGGTGGCGCGCGCGCGGTGGCCCGGCGGTGAGGCGGTGCGGGCCCGGCCCGAGTGGCGGCGCGGGGCGGCCCGGCTGGTTCGCGGCCTGGAGAGCAGGAGGCGGCCCGCGGGAGGCGCGGCGAGGCGGGCGCCGGCCTGGCGAAGGGAGGCGACGGCCCGCTCGGGAGGAGGCCGGTGGCGAAGCGGAGGCCCGCGGGGCGAAGCGATGCGGCCCGGCGAGGCGAGCTGGTGCGGTTGGCGAAGGAGAACGGCCCTCGCCTGGCCTCGGTGATGTGGTCCCCTGGGCCGGGAAGTGACGAGGCGAGCTGGTGCGGTCGCTCGGGCGAGGCCCAGCCGAGCGATGCGAGCTGGCCGCGGTCGCTGGGGGGGCTTCGACGGCGCGTTGACTCGCGACGAAGCGCTGCGTCGATCGAGGAATTTCGGTCGGCTGGAGCTGGAAGGATCCGATGGATCCCCTCGGGATCCGGCAGAATTTTGGATCTGAAGTAGAAAATGAAAAAAAAGAGGGGAGAGAGGAGGAAGAAGAAGGGGATGCCCAAAATAGACTAGGGGGGTCTATATGTAGCAGTTTTTAGGGTTAGGAGGGAGTTTAGGGGCGCTAGGAGCCCTCCGATCGCGATCCGACGGATCCGATCGCGGGGATAGTTTAAAAAGGCCTAGGAGGAGAAAAGAGACTGCAGTAGGGATGTTTTCGGGACACGAAGTGAAGGCACTTCGGGCCCACACGAACAACGGATGGAAAAGTCAACGGAGTCCAAACGAGACGAGATTTGAGAGGCGGGTTGCACACAACAAAACAACAACACACACAACAACCTCGCGGCACACCGGTAACGTAAAACGCCCGAACAACAAAGTAGGCCTACGGGACGTCACGGACACGTGAGGGGGCTCCGGAACGCGAAACGGACAACGGGAAGGAACACGCGGAACCGGATGCAACCCACAACACAAATGCAATGCAATGCACACTGACTACATGATATGAATGAATGCCACACGCTCACACAACAAAACGACGAACACCCGAAAGACAAAGAACCCGAAATGGAAATAGATGAAGCCGGAGATATATTATATACCCAAAAGGGAAAGTATTACATCCGGGGCATTACACCCGGCTCCCTCGATCTCGATCCCCAAACCTAGCAGCGCGCGGGCGGCGACGATTCCAGGTCCGGCTGGACTGCCCTCTCCTTCCCTCCCCTCGGACCTCGGCCTCCGGCTCCGCCCCTCCCCTCCGCGAACTGCATCTGCTCCGTGCCTCCGCCTCCAGTCAGCCGGTCAGGGCGTCCCGGTCTCGTGTCCGCCATCCGGCCGTCTCCTCCGCAAGGCGCCGGTCCGCCTCCGAGATCCGGCCTCCGGCCTCCAGTGCCCCCTGCTGACTGTCTCCTCCAGCTCCAACCTTCAAGGTGTATTTTGACTTTTTGCCTTGTGTTTTTTGTAAGAAATC
Organism: Secale cereale; assembly: GCA_902687465.1. Taxonomy (NCBI): domain Eukaryota; kingdom Viridiplantae; phylum Streptophyta; class Magnoliopsida; order Poales; family Poaceae; genus Secale; species Secale cereale. Next base: position 460,931,228 of record LR738713.1, on the reverse strand, counting down.
TGAAGATTTGCTTGTAAGCTGAAATTGAACTAAATGGACATTGAAGTTTGAAGAAGAAGGATGTTTATGTGATGGATTTGATGCCACAATGCCACTATCACTGATTTCTACTTTGTTTATGTGATTGTGAATTGTGATTTAGATGAAGAAGAAGGATGTTAGCTTGTTTGAATTGTGGGACAAATCTTCAAAGGCAAGGGAAATAAGTTCTACATCCACACCAACTGCTCTTTCCGTTGAGGTTGAGAGCAACCTACAGCTAGCACTAGTGCATACACGAAGCTCCGCAACCGGAGAGGGAGAGAGGCTCCCCGTCCCCAATTGTAGAAGATGATGAAGCGGTTGATGAAGATGATGAAATTCTTTGGTTACATTCGTTGAAAGAGAATTTTCCAACCAAGTGAAGGATGAAGATGTCATCAATCTGTCCAAAAAGGCGACCACTGAGTTATATTGTAAGAAGGATATCATCACTTTATCAATCAAAAAGTACTTATGTATTCATGTTGTTATGGTCTAATACATTGAAATATTGATATTGCCGTTATGCTAGTGTTGTTTTGTTCATATATTTCTACTGTTGTGTTGTTTGGTTCATATACTACATTTAGAGCAAAAAAAAATTGAATGAATACACAGCCTTCATTTCCTGGAGCCGCCACCGTGTGGAGTGCAGGTTAATTTGTTTAAACTTTAAAGTGCACGACTGTCTCTGGAAAAAAAAAAGCATAGTCCAACTTTTGACCAAAAATCTGGCTTGTTACTTTTTATCTAGGGTTCCAGAATCCACCGGTGCATTGGGTGCACAAATTGGCGCGGTGCGCATGATACAATCTCGGGCAATGGTACCAATAATGCTAAACATACAAAGAGTTACACACAATTATACGCTGACTAGGATTCTTTCTTTCTAACTAACCAGTCCCCCCTGATTTTCACATGGATGGGCCCCTTCTCCCCCTTAATCTCCAATCAAATCCACCTGTTTGTAAAACCCATATAAACCTATGTATGTGTAGCATTACTCGCAATGGTACCATGTAACAGAGTTCCAACGACACATGTCGATGGGGAGGCATGAGACATTCAACCATTGTCATTGTTATTTGCGAAATATCATCGAAAGAATTCTCAGAGGCGTACCACAGTATAAACAAGAGACCGGAAAGATAAATTGTCACTGCATGGTGCATGCATGTGTCTCCGCAACTTCATTCCTGATAGCAAGTTGCATGTTGAGCATCATGATAAGTTTGACAATGATGCATATGTGCAACCCCATTGTCATTTACAGGCACCGACGCTCTACCACCAGAGCATAATGGTACCATGGTCGCAACACATGAGGCTATTGCTACCAGTCTTGTACCATGAGATTAGTCATTCTATTCGCAGTTTTTTTTTTTTGAAACGTTCAGCATCAACCGGCTGAAAACAGTCGACGCATCCGCCACCTCCTTTAAGCGCCACGGGCCCTCAAGGAAACACGAGATAAATATATTAGTCTATTAAATATCACGTTTCTCTCTTCGTCTCTCATCTATATGTTTTCTGCAACATTACCTATGTTGTAAAAGTTCTTCCACGATGCTATCCTTTGTTGCAGAAAAAAGAATCCCGCAACAGAACTTATGTTGTAAAAAATTCCCGCAACATAACCTATGCTGTAAAAAAGCCCGCAACACAACATATGTTTCAAAAGGAATTCCACAACGCAACCTATGTTGCATTGGTTTCCGCAACAAGATCTTTGTTGCAAAGCAGAAGAAGACTTTCAACCACTAGATTTGATGGCCCGCGAGGCGACAGATCTTTTAAAAAGATCCCGATGCGTAGCAGGCCCCTTTTTTTGCGAGAAAATTATATTCGTAGTTGAACCTCTTTTGTAGCAAAAGAAACTTGAAAACCTTATTTATTGTAATATTTAGCAATGTATGATATTCATAAATTATTTTCATGCTCATATTCGACGAGAGATTCTGGGGGTAATGCTTAAATCTTTTGAATAATAAAGCGCCTCTTTTTGGAGAGAAAAACTCATCCGACAATCTCAAAAAAGAACTCGATGGCTGATTAGGTGCTGTGCTACAGGACCACTCAGGAGCTTTTCGAGCTGCGACCTGCCATTTCGTTGATGGTGTATCTGATCCGGAGGTCGCTGAAATATATGCATGCAGGAGAGCTCTTCAGGTGACGGCCGAATTTAATACAACAAAGCTCCTGCTGGAGACGGACTGTGCTGCTCTAGCCAAGGTGTTGAGTGCGAAGGAGAAAACACTCTCAGCTGCTGGACCCCTTGTGGAGGAGATCAAGGAGAGGATGAAGTTGTTCCAAGAAGTAAAAGTGTCATGGGTAAGGCGTAGTGCAAATTCTGCCGCGGATAAATTAGCTATAGTAGGTTTAAGTGAGGAACTGTGTAAGGTTTGGGTTGCTATCCCTCCGGATTGTATCCTGGGAATTGTATCAAACGAGATTCCTAGTTTCGTTTAATTAGTCGATAAAGCGGCAGTATTTGATAAAAAAAAAGCTCAATGGCTGATTCTACCTGATTACTCTATTTTCGGACGGATGTAGTATGTGCGAAGTTTCTTAATCTGATTATGGAGAATCAAAAACTGGAAAGAACTGGAAGTCTAGCATTTTTGTACGCCAGTTATTCCATTGTATGTACACTCGGGTATTATACAAGTTGTTACACATTATAGTACGTTGATTTGACAAATAGAACACCAACTTTTGCATGTACAACAACTTACAATCAAGTCGAGCAGTGCATAGCGTCAACTGTAAACCGAGTATACTGTACACCAAATAAACATGCAAAAATCAGTTTAACACCACCGGCCACTCTACGTACACAAGTTTTAACACCCCAGGCTGGGGGTACGTCACCGTCAAAGAATCAATGAAACTGCGGGCATGTTCCAGAAGTCTAGAACCGGCGGCCGCTGCACCTCCTGGCATTCTGCCGCCGTTCGGAGCGCGCCCGCAGCACGGACAGCTGCGCCTCCCACACGTCCCTCGCGAACCCATCTGCCGTCGGCCTCGCGGCAGCCCGGCCCGTCCTCAGCTCAGCGTCGTACTGCACCCTCGTGGCAGGGTCGGACAGCGTCTCGTAGGCGCGCTGGAGCTCGACGAAGAGCTCCGTGGACTCGGCCCGGCGTGACGGCGGGCACACGTCCGGGTGGTACTGCAGCGCCAGCCGCCGGTACGCGCGCTTGACCTCCTCCGCGCCCACGTCCGCCGAGTGCTCCAGGGACAGCACCTTGTAGTAGTCGCCCCTGCTCGGCGAGCGGACACCCGCGCTCGCGGCCGCCGCCGCCTTCACCCTGCAGTTGCAGTGGCCGCTCCTCCGGCCAAAGCCGGCGCCGAAGCTAGCAGCCTTGCTAGCGCAGCTCAGCGTGGCGGAACTGGAGCTGGCGGTGTTCATGGAATGGCTGGCCGATGAAACACAGGAAGAAGAAGAAATCAAGAAATCTCTTGCTGGTCAGGTGATCCTGTCGTGAGAGCGAATGAGCGATCGAGTTGTGGTGTGGGCGTGGCAGATGGTGATGGAGATACTACCCATAATATATAGGCGATTGGAAGCTAGGGGTGACCCGGCCGACCGCGGATGAGACAAACGAGGCGTGCCGTTGGTTCGCTGTACGCGTTTGTTGCACGGGCGCCCGCGGTTATTAACGTCGCCGTCGCCGGCGATCGAGCCGCAGTGCAACTTGCTAGGTGGTGGTGGACCGGTGAAATGGAGCCTTGCGGAGCCAGGGGACATGTTGGGCCGGGCGGTAAGGTGCCCCTGTTCAAGAGTCGGTTTCTTCGGGAAAGTTCGAGGAAGGTGCGGGCCATCAGTTTGGATGCATGGTGTCATGGTGACGATGGAAGAAGCCCCGGCCGTGCACCAGCCATGATTTAAGGTGGGCTGAGGCTGCCCCTGCCCGACGTTTAGGCTCGATAAACGGATTTGACTTTCTTACCTTCGGCCTCGATGGTTCACACCTAACTTCCGCTTCGCGGCCGCCTCCGGCCGGCCGCTACCTGATTTTTCATCTTCGCCGTATGGATCTGGGGACCAATGCAGCTCTAATAGAACTATTGGCTGTGTGAGAAGGCAGTACAAGTTGAACGATCGGCCAATGTCAAATGCACCCGGCCCCTTGTTTTGTTGGGATTCATGTCTTATGTTGTGAAATTCACATGACACATGGCGCGGTGAACATGTCTTCAGTCGACCGTTTTCTGAAGAAGAAAAACGTACTCCCTTCATCCGAAAATAAATGTCTCAATCTTAGTATAATTTTATTTTAAGACAGAGAAAGTATTTTGTCAATCTACACGGCTACACCACGAGAATTAGGTCACCCGGGTTAAAAAGAAGAGCAGTTTTAGCATGGTCCCTCTTACCCCATCTTTTCACATGAGAGGTAAGAGTATGTAGTAGATCTGAGCCGTTGATCACATTAATTAGTGGTCGGATTAACTCTTACCTTCTTACCTCATATGTAAAAATAAGGGGTAAGAGGGAGCATGTTAAAATTTGCCTAAAAAGAAAGCCACCCGATGAATGGCGGATTGCCATTTTAATTAAGAGTTAATACCACAATTGGTACATAAACTTGTAGGGGTGGAAACAGATTCATACATAAACTAAAAAAAACCCACAAAAGTGCCCCTCCAATTCTACTGCCGTAACAAATTCATACAAAACGGCTGTGGAGGCGACATTTGGCATGCCACGTTGGATTATGTTAGGTGGTGGTGTTTTTGCAGAAAGCCCCTGCAATTTGTATGATATGTTGTTGTGGTCCCTTCCTCTGTCTGAAACACACGGAACCACGCACGCATCCATTCCCCATTCTCCAAATCCCTAGCCCCCAGGTCGTCGCCCGCCGGCAGCTCGCCGCCCCCTGCTCCAGCATCGCCAACTCGCGCCGTCCCTTTGTTCGTCATCTCAGACAAGTGCGACATGAAGGGGTGGGCATCGTCTGCCCGGAAGCAGTAGGTTGGCCGCCGTGGGGCAGGGGCGGTGTCGCTGTCGAGCCATCCCTCGCCCGCTCCATGGCCATGACCTCGCCGGCGCCGACAAGACAAAGGACGGCGAACCGTGGGCCAAGTTCACCGGCGAGGTGCGGTACATGGATGTTGATTTTTGCAAGGTGCCATGTCTTCTCCTCTATTTACTATTGCAAGGTTGATTCTTTAGGCCGATTCTTAGGGTAACTCATGGTATTTCATTCATGTGTCCTATCCTGATTGTATAAATGTAGTGGACAGAAGCACTACCTGAATATGACTGGAGCATACCTGTTTCCTCTCCTAATGTTGTCTTCAATGGCACTGACAGTAGCGACAAATGTTGACATTTTATGAACCCAACACGAAGAGTTTGCTCTGAAGGATACGATTATGGTCATAGGTTTCTTGTTTGTCCTATTGAGGTTAGTCAACTACTGAACTTTGGAAGATGGCATTGCAAAAATTCAGTTAAAATTCAGTTAAGAATTATGCTATCTATTACTGAATGGGTGTTGCAAAAATTATGTTTTTATGTTTTCAGGGTATTAACACATGTGCTTATCTGAAGTGGGTGGACAAAGAGTGGCAGGGGAGGCCTAGGGAGGTTATTGGCAAACTTGCTGAAGAGAATTTAGCTTTGCAAAAATATGTCAAGGATGTTGAAATTGTGAGGCTGAAGGCAGAGAGGAAGGCCATGAAGATGAAGCAAAAGAAGGAGATGAAGAGTAGGGATAGTAGGGATCTTTGGTTAGCAACGTTTGGTCTGCTGCTCTGCAGTGTTGTATGTTGTTGTATCTCTGATGACAAGAGGTTTTGTGTAGGAATGTAATGTAGCATTTGGCCAGTTAAGTGTTGTTTGCTGAAAAAAATTGTATCTCTGCAACCATTTGCAAGTTGGACTGATTAGCTAAATGTTCAGTGTAGTAAAACATTCCATGTTGGTTGCTGAAAACATTTGCAACAAAAGTTGTTGTTTGAAAAAATTGCACTGTTAAGTGTTGTTGTGATTTACTTTTGAAACTGTATTTTGATTGAAAAAAGTTGAAGTTAACTGAATGTTGAAACTGAATTTGACAGACAAGGTTATGAAAAACTGAAGTTGACAGCACACGGATTCGTTTTGATTCACAACATCAAAGGCACACAGATTCGTTTTGATTGACAACATAAAAGGCACAGAGATGCGTTTTGATAGACAACATTACAATGGCACATCAAAGGCATAATCTGTGTGCACAAAGGCACATCTCTTATTCTGTCAGGCTTGGCCGTCGAGACAGAAACGACGGAGGATCCACCTGTCCAGTCTCCGGTGGTGCCATGGTCGGCATCCAACCTGTTTGGCACCGCCACCTCTCCTTGCCCGTTGGCATTCTCGCGGGTTCCCTTCGTCGCGGCTCCATGGCGCCCTCTCTCGTCGGCAATGAGCTCCACGGCCGCGTCGCCGCCTCGCCTCGGAGACGTCGAGGAGGAGGAACAGGGGAGACCTAAAAAGAAAGGCAAGGTTTTGGTAGGGGTTTGCATCGGGGCCATTGATTGGGGGATTGTGCAGATAGAGGCGCGACACATGTGGGAAATTAGAAGAAGGCGAGGGGGTTTGTGCAAAAACACGATCCATGCCCAACAAAGACCACCTGGCGCGCCACGTGTGCAGTTTGAACTGATTTTGTATGAATTTGTTACGGTAGTAAAGTTGGAGGGGCAATTTTGTGGGTTTTTTTAGTTTATGTGTGAATCTGTTCCCACCTCTACAAGTTTATGTACCAATTATGGTATTAACTCTTTAATTAACATGTTTGCCATTTCATATCTAGATGTGAGATATTATCTCACATCTAACACAATCATTCTTGGTTTTTTTCATTAATTAAATGAGGGAGAAAGTTTGTAACAAAGCCCACCAGGAGGGCAAGAAAAAAAGGTCATCACTCTCGTGACATTACAAAACCTAAGTGTTTAGCGTTCGCGAACAACCAGAATCTAATTTCTTCTTTGATGTTGCGCACGAGGACCGTGGAGGGAGACGCGGTGTTGCATAAGACCCTCACACTGTGCTCCTTCCAGAGCTCCCAGAATACCAACATGAGCATGGAGGACATGGCCTTTCTCGAATGGCCTCTGGCTTGGGTGACTCCAATCCATCACTCGTTGATGCTAAGGCCAAGCCGTCTACAATGTCATACCAAACTCTCGCCGGGAAGCGGCAGCCAGTGGCAGAGAGACGAGTCGAAGTTTCTTGGCTTTGCTTACAAAGAGGACACGGCCTGAGAATAGCACTCTGAACTTTGCTCGAATAACAAGTTAAGAATGAATAATGTTGATTCATCTTCTGCATATTCTATGAGGTTCGATGGCTGCATTTAGATAGTGAAGGCCGGCAATCTTCATTAGTTAGTCACGGTTTCAGGTTTGCTTGCCGACCCTCTAATTAGAAATATGCAGCTTCCTATGTATGGTAGAATATCTACCTTTCCAGCTTACCTAAAGCTCGGCCAATATGTAAGACAAGAGTGACGATAAGATGAGTTCGCAAAAAAAAAAAAAAAAAGAGTGACGATAAGATGCAAACCAGATCGTATCCGCATACGTTGCATTTGCAAAATTTAAAAAATGATAATCCTAATGCATGAATGATGTGTGCCGTGGACCTGTAAAAAAAAATTTTGTTGTGTGCCACGGACGCGATACAGCCATATGCAGGCCTGCTCACGCGGTGCCATTCAGAGACAGCGGCCTCGATATCCTCTAAGGGTCAACCTCACCAAAAGCTCAGTCTTGTCGTGTCCCACCGCAAATTGACATGCTCGACGTGATCAAGAACTTGTATTGACTATTTCCCCAGGAAAAAGAGAGATCTCTAGTACCATTAAGCTTGCGTCGTGGTGGTTTCTTGCATTTACAATATACTCTCTCCCTAAAGAAATATAAAAACGTTTAGATCACTAATTCAATGATCTAAACGCTTTTATATTTCTTTACAGAAGGAGCAGTAGTTTAGAGACCGGAAGCCGATCTCTGTTGTGGTTGTATCATTTGAATACTTAACGAAAAATCAATAAATGATTAGATTTACCAAACAAACTTATCTATGACTTGAAAATAAATGGGGAGCAATAGTCTTGTTATGCGCTTGGTGAAAATGAAATGTAATGGAGATGTCACGTACTGCATCGAAATTTCAACCATGTTCATCCACGTAGGTTCAATTTTTTTTTTTTTGGAAAAGGAGGTTCACCCCCGGCCTCTGCATCCGAAAGATGCATGCGGCCAACATAGATTCATACATTATTATGAAAAAATAGTGAACGTTCATACATCAACCGATGCAGAGACCTGGTGCTATCCTTTCAAAAAAAATCTTAAACTAGTTGTGAAACTAATATAGCCGGCTCACCAAGTCCTTAATTGGACTCCTAGCCATGCATGTTCTATATCTGAGCGGGAAAATAGGCATTAATCTTCGATGCCCTGGGAAAAGCCGTGCCTGTTCCTCTTCCATGCAGGCCAAGCCTTTGTTATACTAGTCCATACTTAACCTTCAGAAATGAAGAAATCAGAGTTTTTTTTTTGAGAGAGTGGTAGCTTTCAGGGCAGCTGCATCTCTCCTTGTTTTGGATTTCTAGAACTGTATCGAATAGAGAACCTGAAGCTTCATTTCCTTTGCTTGCGTTAAGCCCTTGACCATCAACCATAAAGCACATCTGACATCTTTTTAGAATAGATGAGAATGGCTCATGTGCTTGTTAGGCTGTTTTAACTTGCTTGGCCATGTCAATCTAGACTGAAGTTAAATACTCCCTCTGTCCCATAATATAAGAACGTTTTTGACATTGTGTCAAAAACGTTCTTGTATTATGAGCGTGTTTGGTTGGGAGCCATAACTTGCCACGCCTTATCTTAGGCGTGCCACACTCGGTTAGGATAGCGTTTGTTTCTCAGCCTCAGGTTAGCGCGCCACAGAGAGCGTGTTTGGTTGGGAGCCATAACTTGCCACGCCTTATCTTAGGCGTGCCACACTCGGTTAGGATAGCGTTTGTTTCTCAGCCTCAGGTTAGCGCGCCACAGAATCTTGCCGCACTTTCCAGTGCCTTGCCGCACTTTTCTTCGCCCGACTTGTGGCGCCGAATTCGCCCGCCAAATCTTTGGCGCGCCGCAGATGGAGGGAAAAGTTGGGATTCCTCTGACCGCCGGTGGTATTTGTTTTGGCGCGAACAGGTATATCTCACCGCTCACGACTAAAAAAATCGCGTGAACTGTTACCTTTTCCCCTCCTCCCATTCTCCTCCCACGGCACTTTCCTCCTCTCACGCATCTCTCTCCTCACAGATCTTCCTCTCCTCAGATTGCTCTCTTCTCCAAATCTGAATCCCTTCTCTACTAATCCTCTCCAGACCCCCCTTCTACTATTTATTTTCCAAGCCCCTACTCGTTCCACCCCAAATCCCATTCCAGATCCAAGTTCTTGAGCACCATCGCTGGTTACTGAGAGTCGCGGAGGTGTCGCACTGTGTGGGCTCTGGCCTGGAATCAACGCCACGTACTGCAGCTTCTACTCGACCTCTCTTCAAGGTATTTTGTTTCCGTCGATCTTATTTTCTCTATGTCACTTCACGTAATCCTCATGGCCATTCATGCCACCACTTATTTTTCTATTTGATTTCTCTATATTACTTGATGATTAGTTGCTAATTCGATTGGGATTTGTTACAGTAGTAGCAATTTGTAGTTGTTGCTAGATAGCTGATGCTTTTATTTATTTTTCTTTTTGTCACATGTATATATCTTAGATGGATGGGAGAACGCAGTTATACGTTAAATATTTTTTAAATCAATATTATCACTACTACATGTGGAGGAGAAGGCTGCTTGCTTACCTTGCATTATGCCTAGCAAGTTATTCATATTTGCTTAATATGCGAAAGAGAGCGCGAGAAGGTATAACATACGCCCCCATGTTGGAAAGAGATGTTATACGAGAAGCACGGCTAAATCGTCTGTACAACGGGACTGAAGCCCACTGTATCTCTGAATTACGCATGCGAAAAGCTGTTTTTCATAATCTTTGTGGCCGTCTCAGATCACGTGGTATGTTGGTAGATACTTTGCATGTCACAGTGGAAGAACAAGTTGCGATGTTTATGCATGCAGTGGGACAAAAGTGGGCAAACAGGTCTATCGGTTTTGAGTTTTTCCGATCTAATGAGACAGTTAGTAGGTATTTCCATGGTGTTTTAGATGCACTTGTCAAGCTTTCCAAAGAACTGATATACATGAGAAGCACTGAAACGCATGAAAAGATCACAAGTAACCCAGGCAGGTTCCATCCTTACTTCGAGGTACAGAAAAAACATCTCACTGCACTAAATTTTTGAAGCACACGTAAACTACATATTCAACTAACTGAACATCATGCCTTTTCCTAGGGATGCATAGGGGCCTTGGATGGTACACATATACCAGCATTTGTGCCTTTACATATGCAAGACAGATTTAGGGGTCGAAAGTCCTACCCAACTCAAAATGTCCTAGCAGCTGTTGATTTTGACTTGCGATTCATCTATGTGCTTGCTGGGTGGGAGGGATCTGCCCATGACTCTCTAGTGCTTCAAGATGCTTTAACTCGTCCCACTGGATTAAAAATACCAGAAGGTAGGATTTCACCTAGCTGCTTTTGTGAAGTTATCAAACATCAAATTAGTTCATATCTAACTTTAGGAGACATTTTCTATTGTAGGAAAATTCTTCTTAGCTGATGCTGGATATGCAAGTAGACCTGGAATACTACCGCCATATCGTGGTGTTCGTTATCACCTAAAAGAATACAGAGGGGCTAGAAATCCATCAGATTATAAGGAATTATTTAATCACCGCCACTCATCACTTAGGACAACAGTTGAACGAGCATTTGGGACATTGAAGAATCGTTTCAATATCCTTTCAAGTGAGCCATATTTCCCTTTGAAAACGCAAGTGAAGATCGTGATTGCATGTTGTGCACTTCACAATTGAATCCTAGATAATGGTATTGATGAGTATGTTTATGATGAAGATTCTTGGTATAGAGCCCTCCCAAGGAGCAAGAGAGTGTACCGTGATATACGTCATGAGAGTCGGGCATGGGCACTTAAAAGAGACCAGCTAGCACGTCGTATGTGGCAAGATAAAATGTGTCAACAGGATGCCAATCAAAATATCAATGGCAACAACATTGAGGATGGCGTGTAGTATTTTATTATGCAATGTAAAGTTATTTGTACTCAGTAATGTCCTATGCTGTTGTCACTCCATTACGTTTCTTTTGTCGCTACCCAGTACCCACTTGTACTCATATGTACTTGTGTGACCTATATAAGCTATTATTCTAATGTTGCTAATTTTTGTGTTAGTTCTTTTTGGTATCGTGTGGCTGAATATTGCACATTCCATCTCTTCCTAAGAAATCATTTTTTCTCATTGAATTAGCCATGGGAAAGGGAAAGGGAAAGGTTGATGGTGATGGAGCTTCCAGGCAGAGAACCATAAGCTGGGATGATGAACAAACCAAGTTCATGCTGAATTGGTATATCGACTATCGAAAAGAACAACATGCAGGCTTCATATTCAAGAAGCAACACCATATGAAGTGTGCTGATGCTTTAAACAAAGAGTTTGCTATGGGGGTTACACTTGACCAAGTTGATCGTCACTACAGACACTACAAAGAGAATTGGAAGATTGTTGAGACAGCTTTGAATAAGAGTGGCAATGGTTTTGACAAAATCAAATGCAAAGTAACAATTTCAGAGTCTGAAAAGGAGCAACTTAGTGTGAGTATTAACTCTTTGTTTATATAAAATACAACCCTGAAGAATTTTCTGGTACTGATTTTATTATGCACTTGCTTGCAGGATAGGGCCAGGCGCCTGCTCTCTAAGCCCATCAAATTCTTTCATGAGATGCAGGAACTTTTCTCGGGCATGAATGCTGATGGTTCCCTTGCCATGGATCCGGAAACAGGCTTGGATGATGGAAGTGACCCATCCGACTCTGAATCAGAAGAGCTGAATGACATGTCCATGTATCCACAAAGTATTGACCTTGAAGGTAATGATTCTGACACAATACCAGCCCCTCCAAGTAGTAAAGTGGCAGCAAGTGGTGGAATTGGCTCATCTAAGAAACACCAGGCTGGTAAGAAGCGACCTAGAGATGTGAAATCACCCACTAAGAAGATGATGAAGCAGCCTAAGAGTAGGTTCGTCGATGCTACTGAACATATCACTGCCACAATGAAAGCAATCCAACAGACTCTTGCTAATCCTCCTCCTGCACCCCAATTGCCACAACTTATTGACCCCAGTGTTGCATTGTGGCAAAGAATAGAGGCGATAAATATTAGTGCTGAAGATAAGATTCTTATTGGTGAATATCTTGCAAGCCCAACCAATGAGGGTATGCGTAGTTTCCTATCTTATAGCAGTGACAAAACTTTGGAGACATGGGTTTACAAATTCATTTGCAAGCATGAAGATCGTCTGCAGTAACTATTGGTTATTTGGTCTCCTTTTGCTGCTAATGGCTGGTACGGGTGAGCTGCGGTGAAGATACTTTTGGGTGTTGTTCTGACTTTTGTCGCTACTGAAGATTGTCGAACTATGCAAGATAATTGATGCTTTTGTGTAGTACTACTGATATGACCAACAATGTTGGTTTACGAGTAACTCCTAGGTAACTCCTAGGTGTAAGAACTGCTAGTTGCTTATATATAATCGCATCGATCATGTGCAATTTCGTTTGTATACTGGTTGGTGTGAACCAGTACAAGTGGTTTTTGTAATGAACCATTGCATGTGATGTTTAATGGATTATGATATGCTAGATAAATTATTGTATTTTGTACTTGGGTTATTTTCATGGCAAGCATCAATGATGTCTGACATACATAGCATAAGAGGGTAAGCTCACCACTTCATTCAACGGAGGTGACTGTATCAGCTTTGGCTACCAAACAAACACCATCCACACTTTTTTGCCACACATGTGGCAGGTCACATGGCAATCATCCAAACGGGTGCCTCACTCAATTTGCCACAACTCAACTAAGATGTGGCAACGAACCAAACATCCTTATTTCTGCCACAGGTTAGTCATGCCACAAGTGTGGCACATGCCTAACCTTAGTTGTGGCAATATGTGGCTCCCAACCAAACACACCCAGAATCTTGCCGCACTTTCCAGTGCCTTGCCGCACTTTTCTTCGCCCGACTTGTGGCGCCGAATTCGCCCGCCAAATCTTTGGCGCGCCGCAGATGGAGGGAAAAGTTGGGATTCCTCTGACCGCCGGTGGTATTTGTTTTGGCGCGAACAGGTATATCTCACCGCTCACGACTAAAAAAATCGCGTGAACTGTTACCTTTTCCCCTCCTCCCATTCTCCTCCCACGGCACTTTCCTCCTCTCACGCATCTCTCTCCTCACAGATCTTCCTCTCCTCAGATTGCTCTCTTCTCCAAATCTGAATCCCTTCTCTACTAATCCTCTCCAGACCCCCCTTCTACTATTTATTTTCCAAGCCCCTACTCGTTCCACCCCAAATCCCATTCCAGATCCAAGTTCTTGAGCACCATCGCTGGTTACTGAGAGTCGCGGAGGTGTCGCACTGTGTGGGCTCTGGCCTGGAATCAACGCCACGTACTGCAGCTTCTACTCGACCTCTCTTCAAGGTATTTTGTTTCCATCGATCTTATTTTCTCTATGTCACTTCACGTAATCCTCATGGCCATTCATGCCACCACTTATTTTTCTATTTGATTTCTCTATATTACTTGATGATTAGTTGCTAATTCGATTGGGATTTGTTACAGTAGTAGCAATTTGTAGTTGTTGCTAGATAGCTGATGCTTTTATTTATTTTTCTTTTTGTCACATGTATATATCTTAGATGGATGGGAGAACGCAGTTATACGTAAAATATTTTTTAAATCAATATTATCACTACTACATGTGGAGGAGAAGGCTGCTTGCTTACCTTGCATTATGCCTAGCAAGTTATTCATATTTGCTTAATATGCGAAAGAGAGCGCGAGAAGGTATAACATACGCCCCCATGTTGGAAAGAGATGTTATACGAGAAGCACGGCTAAATCGTCTGTACAACGGGACTGAAGCCCACTGTATCTCTGAATTACGCATGCGAAAAGCTGTTTTTCATAATCTTTGTGGCCGTCTCAGATCACGTGGTATGTTGGTAGATACTTTGCATGTCACAGTGGAAGAACAAGTTGCGATGTTTATGCATGCAGTGGGACAAAAGTGGGCAAACAGGTCTATCGGTTTTGAGTTTTTCCGATCTAATGAGACAGTTAGTAGGTATTTCCATGGTGTTTTAGATGCACTTGTCAAGCTTTCCAAAGAACTGATATACATGAGAAGCACTGAAACGCATGAAAAGATCACAAGTAACCCAGGCAGGTTCCATCCTTACTTCGAGGTACAGAAAAAACATCTCACTGCACTAAATTTTTGAAGCACACGTAAACTACATATTCAACTAACTGAACATCATGCCTTTTCCTAGGGATGCATAGGGGCCTTGGATGGTACACATATACCAGCATTTGTGCCTTTACATATGCAAGACAGATTTAGGGGTCGAAAGTCCTACCCAACTCAAAATGTCCTAGCAGCTGTTGATTTTGACTTGCGATTCATCTATGTGCTTGCTGGGTGGGAGGGATCTGCCCATGACTCTCTAGTGCTTCAAGATGCTTTAACTCGTCCCACTGGATTAAAAATACCAGAAGGTAGGATTTCACCTAGCTGCTTTTGTGAAGTTATCAAACATCAAATTAGTTCATATCTAACTTTAGGAGACATTTTCTATTGTAGGAAAATTCTTCTTAGCTGATGCTGGATATGCAAGTAGACCTGGAATACTACCGCCATATCGTGGTGTTCGTTATCACCTAAAAGAATACAGAGGGGCTAGAAATCCATCAGATTATAAGGAATTATTTAATCACCGCCACTCATCACTTAGGACAACAGTTGAACGAGCATTTGGGACATTGAAGAATCGTTTCAATATCCTTTCAAGTGAGCCATATTTCCCTTTGAAAACGCAAGTGAAGATCGTGATTGCATGTTGTGCACTTCACAATTGGATCCTAGATAATGGTATTGATGAGTATGTTTATGATGAAGATTCTTGGTATAGAGCCCTCCCAAGGAGCAAGAGAGTGTACCGTGATATACGTCATGAGAGTCGGGCATGGGCACTTAAAAGAGACCAGCTAGCACGTCGTATGTGGCAAGATAAAATGTGTCAACAGGATGCCAATCAAAATATCAATGGCAACAACATTGAGGATGGCGTGTAGTATTTTATTATGCAATGTAAAGTTATTTGTACTCAGTAATGTCCTATGCTGTTGTCACTCCATTACGTTTCTTTTGTCGCTACCCAGTACCCACTTGTACTCATATGTACTTGTGTGACCTATATAAGCTATTATTCTAATGTTGCTAATTTTTGTGTTAGTTCTTTTTGGTATCGTGTGGCTGAATATTGCACATTCCATCTCTTCCTAAGAAATCATTTTTTCTCATTGAATTAGCCATGGGAAAGGGAAAGGGAAAGGTTGATGGTGATGGAGCTTCCAGGCAGAGAACCATAAGCTGGGATGATGAACAAACCAAGTTCATGCTGAATTGGTATATCGACTATCGAAAAGAACAACATGCAGGCTTCATATTCAAGAAGCAACACCATATGAAGTGTGCTGATGCTTTAAACAAAGAGTTTGCTATGGGGGTTACACTTGACCAAGTTGATCGTCACTACAGACACTACAAAGAGAATTGGAAGATTGTTGAGACAGCTTTGAATAAGAGTGGCAATGGTTTTGACAAAATCAAATGCAAAGTAACAATTTCAGAGTCTGAAAAGGAGCAACTTAGTGTGAGTATTAACTCTTTGTTTATATAAAATACAACCCTGAAGAATTTTCTGGTACTGATTTTATTATGCACTTGCTTGCAGGATAGGGCCAGGCGCCTGCTCTCTAAGCCCATCAAATTCTTTCATGAGATGCAGGAACTTTTCTCGGGCATGAATGCTGATGGTTCCCTTGCCATGGATCCGGAAACAGGCTTGGATGATGGAAGTGACCCATCCGACTCTGAATCAGAAGAGCTGAATGACATGTCCATGTATCCACAAAGTATTGACCTTGAAGGTAATGATTCTGACACAATACCAGCCCCTCCAAGTAGTAAAGTGGCAGCAAGTGGTGGAATTGGCTCATCTAAGAAACACCAGGCTGGTAAGAAGCGACCTAGAGATGTGAAATCACCCACTAAGAAGATGATGAAGCAGCCTAAGAGTAGGTTCGTCGATGCTACTGAACATATCACTGCCACAATGAAAGCAATCCAACAGACTCTTGCTAATCCTCCTCCTGCACCCCAAT
The DNA here is from genome assembly GCA_902687465.1 of Secale cereale. Classification (NCBI taxonomy): domain Eukaryota; kingdom Viridiplantae; phylum Streptophyta; class Magnoliopsida; order Poales; family Poaceae; genus Secale; species Secale cereale. The sequence continues at coordinate 460,914,769 of LR738713.1, read as the reverse complement.
TGCCACAACTTATTGACCCCAGTGTTGCATTGTGGCAAAGAATAGAGGCGATAAATATTAGTGCTGAAGATAAGATTCTTATTGGTGAATATCTTGCAAGCCCAACCAATGAGGGTATGCGTAGTTTCCTATCTTATAGCAGTGACAAAACTTTGGAGACATGGGTTTACAAATTCATTTGCAAGCATGAAGATCGTCTGCAGTAACTATTGGTTATTTGGTCTCCTTTTGCTGCTAATGGCTGGTACGGGTGAGCTGTGGTGAAGATACTTTTGGGTGTTGTTCTGACTTTTGTCGCTACTGAAGATTGTCGAACTATGCAAGATAATTGATGCTTTTGTGTAGTACTACTGATATGACCAACAATGTTGGTTTACGAGTAACTCCTAGGTAACTCCTAGGTGTAAGAACTGCTAGTTGCTTATATATAATCGCATCGATCATGTGCAATTTCGTTTGTATACTGGTTGGTGTGAACCAGTACAAGTGGTTTTTGTAATGAACCATTGCATGTGATGTTTAATGGATTATGATATGCTAGATAAATTATTGTATTTTGTACTTGGGTTATTTTCATGGCAAGCATCAATGATGTCTGACATACATAGCATAAGAGGGTAAGCTCACCACTTCATTCAACGGAGGTGACTGTATCAGCTTTGGCTACCAAACAAACACCATCCACACTTTTTTGCCACACATGTGGCAGGTCACATGGCAATCATCCAAACGGGTGCCTCACTCAATTTGCCACAACTCAACTAAGATGTGGCAACGAACCAAACATCCTTTTTCTGCCACAGGTTAGTCATGCCACAAGTGTGGCACATGCCTAACCTTAGTTGTGGCAATATGTGGCTCCCAACCAAACACACCCTTATCCCGGCAAAAAAAAGGGGGGCGCTACGAAGCAATGTTCTCGCATATACTCCATAGTTATCGCAAACACAAGTATCTGATTACTGGTACAATGGGACCAGGGACCTCTTATCTGAGCACCGATTAACAAGGAAAGATAATGTTTCCAGCGCTGCACTTGCCCGCGTCGGACGAGGGCTACGGACAACCAGGGAAATAACGATAATCTTCAGCCGTCATGGTCGATCCAGATCGTGTAAATTAAACCAAGAGCAACACAATTTTCACGATCAGAGGCCATTCAGATCAACGAAACAAATAGCGCGCTATTTCGACGTTTAAACTTCGCTATAGCATATTTGAGGGTGTCACGTTACGTTTTAACCATTTTACACGTTATGCCGCTATTCACGTTATAGCGTGCTATAACGGCGCTAAACGCAAAAACGTTTTAGCGTTTTTAGCGTGGAGCAATAGAAACACGGCACGCGCTCAGCCCATAGCAGCCCATCAGTCATCGGCCCAATGCAACGCAACAATAGGCCCATCTAGGATGGAAATATTAGATTTGTCTGGACGAAAACAAGAAGAATTCTCTTAAGTGCATCTAATGTCATAATGGCATGTATAGCTCCTAGACAAAATTTTAGACGTTGAAATCCTTAATTTCTATGATATATTTGGCATTTTTTTCAAAACGCTATTTTGAATATAGCACGTAATAACTTGTATAGCATTTGGAGAAGGAGCACGCTATATTAGATAGCGCGCTATTTTTTTCGTTGATTCAGATTCAGACGATGGGATAGGAATATGATGGGTTGGCCTCCACTAATTAATTTCACACCCGCACATGGCACATGGGAGCATATAGTATCTGCTGGCTGCAGACTAACCCAGTTGACACTCCACAGTGAAAGGCCGGCAACCTCCATACCATACCTGCATGAACACGCATCGCTAGCTAGTTTTCCCGTTAGTTTACTTCAGTTTACTTTGTCTCCGTGAGTCACGCGTTCGTTCGTTGCATACTCCTCGGCGAAATCTACTCAACGTACTCTGAATGAGTGCGTCCGTCTCCGTCGGTCCGTCCAGTGCATAAGACAAAGTGCACGGCCAGTCGACCAGATACACACACACACCGGCCATATTTTATTTACAACAACTGACGCACGAATGATCCATTGACCGGTCGGTAGGTATATTTTGTTTGTACGAGACTCCAATTGCTTGAAAGTTTCACGATCCGGTAGGTGTGCCGTGCGTGTTTTAAGTTTGGGTTTTGCTTGTTCAGCTGACCAGATCAAATACGAGAAGAGGTAGCTACGGATAAATAGGTACTGACAAATGTGTGTTCAAAGTAGATAGCACAATGCAAATCAAAGACTGCCAAGAAGTTCAGTCCTTTGACCCTTTTCTGCCATGATCGATCAAGTCTAATTCAATTGCTTAGAGCTCCAAAAACCATAAATCCGATATGCTTGTGAAGATAAAAAACCTTGCTTGTTTTCCGCGGGACTCGTTGGAATCTGAATGTTCCCTGTTGATCTAAAGTGGCTAATGTTAATTCTCTCTTCTCGGCCATTACTTGTTGCCGCACGCCCCTTCATGGCTAACTGAATAGTGCTGCTAAGAAGAATGTTGTGTTCACTCGAGAAGTTCAGAACTTCACATTGATACAATCTAGAGACAGACTCCCATATACTGTTGGAGATAAGAGATTAAGTAAAATTGGTGAATTCGTCTTAATTCCACGAGGCTCGGTAGTTTTGGGAGTGCTTTACAGATTTGTTGGACCACATGCGCTATGCCTGTTGACCTGTAATCCAGCATTCCGTTTATTTGTTCGGAATGATTCTCCGCCAGCCAATATATAAGTAAGTATTATTTGGTACGGTAAACACAAGCCGACTTTAGCTCAGTTGGTAGAGCGGAGGACTGTAGTGTTGCAGATAAATCCTTAGGTCGCTGGTTCGAATCCGGCAAGTCGGATTTTTTTTGTTCTTCTGAACAAATATTTTCTTTTTAAAATCACATTGACTCAAAAATAACTACTTTGTACTACTTAAAAGGATACGTATACATTTTTTTGTTCATCTTTTGCTTAAGCATTGTAACATGATCAGCAAAAAAATGATGTTGCTTTGTGTCTTCAAGAAAAATATAAACGTAGTACAATAAAATAAATAGTATAAATGGTTTTTTTAAGGGGAATATACTAATATCAATTACATCCAGCCTCTGCACCGACAAGATGCCTAAAAACATTCCGGATGCACACAGCCTAGAAGGTTCTACAAAAGTAACGCCTCCAGCAAGGAAACAAAGCACAAGCATTGTCGTTGCCCGATCAAAGATTGTAGATTTTCACCGTGAAAAGAGACCCCGTTCCCAAAACAATGCTTTCAACAAGGTCACTGCCAGACACAATCAATAAAGGCCAGACCTTGGGTTTTCACCCTGGAAATCACGCTTCGGTACTCAATGAAGCACCACCAACGAAGAAGTCCTCCAATGCTTCCGCCCCCACTTGCGGAGGCTACTACTACAAGTCATGTACCTTCAACAAGGTCACTGCCAGACACAACCAATAAAGACCAGACCTTGGGTTTTCACCCTGGAAATCACGCCTCGGTACTCAATGAAGCACCACCAACGAAGAAGTCCTCCAATGCTTCCGCCCCACTTGCAGAGGCTACTACTACAAGTCATGTACCACCAGTCTCACATGAACTCATGCTCGGTCTGGACGGGAACATATCCCGCAAGCCAAAATCGGAACAATTGTTTGTGAAGCAAAGTCTTCATCGCATCCAAGACCCACCTTTGCCATTTGTAGGTCCTCCAATCACGCCATGGCATTCTCCGTATGTGTTGAAACCATGAAAATCTTGACGCAGACATGTCCCAAGGTATAAACGGTTAGAGGAGGATAAATCCGGTTTTCCTCCTCTAACCGATCACTATAACTGGTTAGAGGAGAATAAATCCGGTTTTCCTCCTCTAACCAGGAACTAACCGAACCTTGGAAAATGTCAGGGGAGTAGGAGCAACTCCGATAGCTCCCCTACAAACTTTCCGTAAAATTGGTGGAACGGGGGACTGTAGTGTTGCTCCACCGCCTCCTCCGCTTGGGCGACATCAAATTCCACCATCCGTCCTCCACGACGAGTTCAGCCTGCTCCGACGTAGGATCCGCCTCGTCCTCCTCCTCATCTTTGTCTGACGACTCCATGTCCTGCATCTCTACGTCAGGCACCTCCTATTGCTTGTCCCTCTCCTCCTCCGAAGAGTCTGGAGGCAAGCAGCATGTAATGCAAGCGGCACGCCATGCCTCCATTTCTGCTAGTAGGTAACCATTTGGCAGACCATGGGTACTGGCAAACAACGAGATCGGAGCTTAAAAACAGGGTGTGGACAGGGTCCGATGGAGGCGTGGTAGGGAGGGAAAGGCTGGAGATGGGGGCAGCTAGGGTTGAGGTCATCATCTGTCTTAAATAGCCGGTTTTGTTCCCTCGGGTGGTGCGCCGGAGCGGTCACATGAATGTGCACCGATGAGCTCGCATCGGATCGATGGGTTTCTATGTGTTCCCTCATGGGTACTACCCACCAGTTCGACGCGGTGGACGCGTTCGGGCACGCGCTAGCCTCCTCATATCCGCTCTAGATATGGATTGGGTATGGGCCGACACCGGTCAGCCTAGAAGTTTTGGGCCGGTTGGGTTGCATTTTATTGACCGGTCACTGACCAGGCCGTCCACCTGAATGTATAAGGCGAATTTGAGGGGTTCAACTGTAGATGCTCTTAGATACTAGTGTAACGATAAGTACCGGTCGGATCGCAAACTGGAGGTGGCGATGACATTTTCTCTGTGCTGGTGAATAAATTCATAACTCACTTGGTTTTAAAGGAAATCTCTTAGACACATACTACAAACATAGACGCTCATCTACACGAATGCATAACCACCGCTATGAATGCATGCAGATTCATCCTATGCCTAAAAACATCACCATCTCCTATTGATCGAGCATCGTCAACAAGTCTGAAATATATTCAGAAAAATGTGAGCATCGTTCCAAGTCCAGATGGGCTGGTTTCATCATCCATTTGAGCTATGTTATGTTCATGATTTTACATGGATTGTCTTGGATGAAGCCTTAATCAATATAGTTTAGCATAAAACATGCCCTTTCTTGCCAAGGAATTTCTACCGGCTTGTGGAACTAATGTGGATCCCAATATTAATCTTTTATTAGATATAAGCCGGTGTGTGACGTGGTGCAAAACATCGCACTCTTATGATTAAAGGCCATTTGTGCCTGTTCGGCTCGTGGATATGGAGTGAGCAACCCGTGCAACTCGCATGTCGTGGCTCAGACTCGCGTGGCAGACAACACGTTGATCTTTGCTTCAGAATGCCTTTCATTGGGACTGAGATCCAGTGACTTGTGTCTAGCAAGTCACGTTGTAACTGGCTCCCTCTCATCTACCGTTGAAATCAAATCCAAAGGACAGCAGTGAAGCAAAGCGAAAAAGGTTCCACGCTTATGCCCAGCCACTCATCCAGCACAGAATTGTGGCGGGGAAAGGACGACTTTGGCGCGAGCTTCCCTTTTTCACGGTGCAGCCGAGCGCTGTCGCCGCGGAGGGTAGGCAGCGCAGCATGGCCGGTCTGGACCAGGGAGGAGTGCCTCGACGGGCCGGGAAGCTGCTGCTGCCAAGTGCCTCGCGGGCCGGGAGGACCGCCGCCGCAGATCGAGGAGGACCGCCGCCGTAGATCGAGCACCGCCGCACCGACCGACCTCCTTGCTCACGCCGCCCGAACCCGCCCGCCTGTCCCCGACGCCGGCGCGCTAGCCAGCAGGTGAGTGAGGCGACCCTACCCCAATCCCATCTCCTCCCACCGGCAATCCTCAGTACTGTGAAATCTGAAGAAAATTTCAGTGACAAGTATCTTGTTGTCTCTTAATAAGAAATCTGAAGCAAATTGTACTGTGAAAGCAAGTAGCAAATCTGAAGTATGTACTGATGGAAATTGACATGTACAGTGCATAACAACCAAATTATGTATATGTACAGATGGGAAGCGTGCATTTAAATTAGAGAGGTTCCAATGCTTCCCTTTTTGCATATGTGCTTGTCTTCTGCATTGTTTAGTAACCGGATCGATCTGCCACTAATTGTACATGTATTCTTGAATTTTGGCAGAATTTGGGTTATGCAATGACAGAAATTAGCAAAAGGACACCTCAAGTTGGTATGAGATTCAGAGATTCACATGAGGCTTGGGTGTTTTGGCTAGAATATGGGGGTCACATAGGTTTTGATGTGAGGAAAAGATGCACCAACAAAAGCAAATTTGATGGAAAGGCGACTTCATGCAGATTTGTTTGTTCCAATGAGGGCATTAGACGGAAGGGCAAACTGATCGTGAGCCAAAATGTTTCAGAGCTGAAACAAGAACCAACTGTAGAGTTCAGATGGTTATTAGATTGGATCGAGCTGCAGAAAATTATGAAGTTACCGACAATGAATTGGTATTCCCAAATATTTAATTGGGAATTGTCCATGTGCACAACCAAAAAGGTCAGCGTAATCGGCCGCTGCCTCAACGGTTTCTCCGAAGCAGAACAATTCACTTTTATGGAAGTTAATCTTAAGACCCGACATTTGCTCAAACGCTGACAACAGAAGTTTCAGGTTTCTAGCCTTGTCTAGGTCATGTTCCATAAAGAGAATTGTGTCATCGGCATATTGCAGAATAGAGAGACCGCCATCCACTAGATGTGGTACTACTCCTGTAATCTGTCCGTCCTGCTTGGCGCGCTCAATCAGAATAGCCAACATGTCAGCCACAATGTTAAATAACATTGGTGATATGGAGTCACCCTGTCGTAGTCCTTTTTTTCTCTGAAAGTAATGGCCAACATCATCATTGACTTTGATGGCCACACTACCTCCAGTTATAAAATTTTGGATCCACTTGCGCCATTTATCGGAGAAGCCTTTCATCCTTAGGGCCTATTGGAGGAAAGACCATTTGACCTTGTCATAAGCTTTTTCAAAGTCTATTTTGAAAACTACTCCACTCATGTTTTTCCGGTGCATCATCCAATCCAACCTCAGTAACCTCACCAACCAGTTCCCGAAGGAAAGCGGATTTATGCTCATCTTGGGCAGCCCCATAGACCGCGACGAGAGTCCATGTAAAATTATCGGCTCTATTCCGTAAGTGAAATTTTATATGAAATTCACCGATCGAAAAGGCCAACAAGTCCATGGTTGTTGTCATTATCCCAAGAAGGATGCCTCCGGATCTTCCACGAGCTGGTAGACTATGCCATGTGTAGTCGAAACCACCTGATAGGTGATCGAGGACATGCGGGCGAAAGTCACACTTGCCAGCCTCGAAAACTGCCACAAAATCCAAACCGTGTTCCCGAACACAATCACTGACGTGTTTATGTTTAGCCAAGTCTGAGAGACCTCTGCTATTCCAAAACATGCCTCTCATGTGGAAACTCGGGTTTGTGTTGAACTCTTCGCCTTCTTGGGCGGTTTTTGTTTCTTTTTAGAGGAGTGCGATTTAGATTTCCGCGAAGACGCCGTGAAGTCACGAAACATGGACCCAGGTCTTGCATCATCCAATCCAACCTCAGTAACCTCACCAACCAAGTGTGCTATAACCGGACCATCATATTTGGTATCCGCTTCATCATCCTCCTCGGTTTCGGGGTCACATATGGTGGTTTTACATTTTGGAGAAACCTTTAAGCGGTCGATCTCCATATGTTTAAGCACCCGTACTGACAAATTAATTTCATTATCATTATTTCCTATAGATACACCGACTTTATTTAAGTTGCTGGCAATATGGTTGTCGGATAAAGAAATAAATGACTGAATGGACGAGGTACCTGTCATGGGGTCCAAATTCCTCGAAGCCTGGCGGTGCATTGCCTTCGCAAGAGAGTGCTCATCGGTCGAGGAAGAACCATCAGCAGCGAGGGAGTGACGGTTACTACGTCGCGGGGGTGTAGCCAACCCTCTGGACATAGTCCCCGTCAAAGTCTTCGATGGAGTAGTTGATGTAGTCCTCTGCAAAGCCGGCGGCGTCCGAAGCGTCCCAAGGGTTGGTGAAGAGGGATGTGTCGCAGGTCTCATCGAAGCGCCCGCATCAGATGTCGAAGAAGATCCTCTAGCACGAGCCGCCGCTGGGCCAAGTGGTACCACGACGATGGCCGTACGAACTGGAGACTCCATCGTTGGCGACGTCCAGGATTCCTGCACGCCAACTGAAGATGGAAGTGTCGCATGCGCGGCTGGAGCCAGGGCCAGCTGCAGCGGCGTCGAAGCCGGGGTAGCACCATGCACAGTACTGTGTGTGGTTGATGTCGCGGCCGGACGCACGGCCGACTGGAGCAGTGCCGAAGCCGGGGCAGCATGCCCAGCGGAACATACAGGAACCGCTGCGGTTGGCTGCGCCTGTGGCCCATGCACAACTACTGCTGCCTTCACGTGGGCAGCCGAGCCGTTTGCATTTTCCGTTGCATGCGTAGTGTTGCACCCTGTGTACCTGCCCTTCTCCAGCTCGTCTTGCATGGGTATGCATGCATCCATGGACTCTTGCACCATCGGTACGTGCATGTGTGTACCCATACCCTCTGGCTTACTCACAATAGATGACTCAAAAGTAGCAGTATGCGACTGCATGGGGATGGCAACACTTACTTGAGACCCCGACGCCGAATTTTGATCAGCAGCTTGGACGCTTTTTGACCTCTTGTTAGCATCCCTATCAGGCATATCCACATCTCTGTTAGCGCCGTCATCATGTCCATCATCATGGTTTTCCCAAATACGTGGAATAAAATCAACGTCAGGGACAAAATCTTCCTTCTCTAGTACAAACCGAGATGCATACCCATTAAACTTTATATAGACATCCGAAGAGACCGAGGCTTCATTAGAACCATCTTTTTTGGAGAAAATATCCAAAGAGTGGACCGCCACCTGGATGCGCACAATACCATGACGGCGCAAGAAAACCAAGTCAACGTCTTGCGTGGCGCCAATGACTGATCCTACCGCCCACAAACCAAGAAAATGGCGGAGAGGTGGTGGGACGCCTGTGACATGTACCCAAACAGGTTGCAATGGGAGAATCGATGAAACCTCCTCAACTTTCCATTCACTAAAAGCAATCTTCACGTCTTGTGATTTGACATTATACTCAAAAGCTGCCACGCGCTTCAAAACCTCCACGGACGGGAAACAAACTAAGAAAGCATTGTCTCCATGGGGTACGGCTTCCCACTTCCAGGATGTTTGAACCGACGCGATCTTGGCGACCTCTACCTCCACCACATGAGCGGACAAAGACCCACCGGAGATCGTAACCAAAGCAGTCGGCAGGGTTGGAGGTGCAAGGTGCTCCTTGAATAGCAAGTCCGGTAACTGCACGAACATCTCGTTAACTAAACCACATCCACCGAGTGACGCGGTAGGCCTCGGTTGCTTGAGCACAGGGCACCGATGCAAAGGGTGCTTGTAATTGTCGCAGATGTGACAGAAATGAATCGCCGTGCAATCCTTGGAAAGATGATCATCTGAACGACATTTGAAACACCAAAGACCAGTTCGTTTTCCTTTCGGCCCACGTCCAGTGGCTTCAGCGGAGGGCACAACCACCGGAGCAGTCTCTCGAGCCTCAGGAGCATGATTGGTGGGGGCGGGCACTGTAGCAGGCGGCGGGAATATCGGCGAAGGATGCGCTGCGGCGGGAGCCTCAGTGATAGCACTTGGTTCTGGAATTGTAAAAAAGCTTCTGAATTTCAATGATAAGTGGCTTGTTGTCTCTTAAGAAATCTGAAGAAAAGTGTTTACACAAGAGTTGCTTCTCTGCAATTTTTTTGATTCATACTATGCATAAGCTGTACTGCTGTAGCTTATTTCAGTTGTAAAAGAGCTTCCACACTGTTATTTGTTTACTAGAAAACTGTTTGTTAACTGACTGAAAACAGGCTGAATAACTGAATTGTATTTTAGATGTACTGGATAGATGTACTGGATAGATGTACATGATAACAAATTTGTTCTGTAGCTGTTCATTTTTTCAGTTGTAGAATTTGAAGCGTCAAAATATATACGCTAATGCTACACATTTTCAGAGTTCAGTGCTGTTTTGCTGCTATTTGTGTGTCATGTCGCTCCAACAAATTTGTCCAAGTGCCATGTCGCTGTCTTTCTATACTTGTGTTTTTCTGTAGCTGTTGCGCCTTTGTTTCACTTGGGCCAATCTAAAGCGTTGGATTTGCATTGGAGGGCAGATGAGAGGGGGCCAGTTACAACGTGACTTGCTAGAGGCAAGTCACTGGATCTCAATCCCTTTCATTGGTACAACGTCTCAACTACCCTATACGAGATCGTTCATTTGTTGGTGCAGTTTTGGCGGATATGAAGCATGTGGCTCTCAACTTCAACTATGTGATCTTCAAGCACGTTCGTCGACATCTTAATATTTTTGTTCATATGTTAGCTAAATCTTTCTTTTTTGAGTGGGGAAGCCTCTCGATGATTTATTGCTTTGTCTACAGGGTTACATCGTTGATGTCTACACACGCTTCTACTCTTGTAGACTATGTTGGGCCTCCAAGCGCAGAGGTTTGTAGGACAGCAGCAATTTCCCTCAAGTGGATGACCTAAGGTTTATCGAACTCAGGGAAGTAGAGGTTGAAGATGGTCTCTCTCAAGCAACCCTGCAACTAAGATACAAGAAGTCTCTTGTGTCCCCAACACACCTAATACAACTAGGAGTCGTATAGGTGCACTAGTTCGGCGAAGAGATGTTAAATTGCAAGTGATATGGATGGCAAAACAAAGTAATATAAATCTGTAATAAAAAGTGCAGCAAGCAAACAAGTGGTAAACGTGAGCACAAATGGTATTGCAATGGTGGAAACAAGGCCTAGGCTTCATACTTTCACTAGTGGCAACTCCCAACAATATTAACATAATCGAATCACATGATATTTCCCATTAAACATGCAAGGGGGACGCACCCGGAGGTCATTCCTTCGTGGTCAAGAGAGGACGAGAATTATGTAGGGCTACAAAAGCACACCTCAAAGTTCGTAGTTCTTAATGTAAGGATTTCCCAATGTCACCGCGGCCATCCAAAGAGAGTACCACAATCACCACAACATATCTAAAGGATAGTCAAAGACAAGCACCAAGAGACTCTCAATCTTCAATCAACACACAAGAGAGGAAATCACTCATGAAAATATTTTTCTAATCCATGTCCAATAGACCGCTGTCACCTTGATCTCGGGGATTATACTAGATAAAGACAAGTGGGTACATCAATCCAATACATAGAGGAAGGGGAAATATCATGGGATCACCCTAGATTAACATAGCCTATGATCACAACGAAGATCACATCATGGGAGAGAGAATTGACCATATATCTACTGGTAGAAACCTCAGCCCCGTGGAGGAACTACTCCCGCATCATGGAGGGAGGAAGCAACGTCGATGGAGATGAATCCGGGGGCACTTCCCCGTCCCGGCGGGGTGCCGGCACAGGAATTCTGGTCCCCCGAAGCTTGATGGCGATGGCGGCGGAGATCGGAATTGCGTCTGGAGAAAAGGGGTCCGGAATCAGGGTTTCCTCGACGGGTGTTAAATATATGCCAAAGGGGGTCGCCAGTGGAGCTACGGGGTGCCCAGGCGGCCTGGCCAGGCGGCCAGGGGTGGGGCCGCCTGGGCAGGGCGCCTGGAGCCCCTCTGGGCCCCCTCCGGCCCTACTTTGGCCGCATGGAAGCTTCCGGAACGCTGATTTTTTATATATTTTTTTCGGGATTTTTCTGGCAGTTTTCGTGACGGGAAAACCTGAAATACAAAAACAGCAGAAAACAGAAACTGGCACTGGGGTGCACTGAGTTAATAGATTAGTCCAAATATGATCAAAAGTGTATGGAAGTGTATAAATATCATAGCAATATCACCCAAAAGAGGCATGGAGCAAGCAGAAATTATAGATACGTTTTGGACGTATCAACATCCCCAAGCTTAATTCCTGCTCGTCCTCGAGTAGGTAAATGATAACAAGAATAATTTATGTGGTGACATGCTATTAACCATATAAGGACTTTTCATAGTCATATGACAAAAGCTTACTGAGACAATGAATCTGTAGTAATTAAGTTGCCTCATGAGAAAATCACAAAGAACTGAAAGTTTTACAATATGATACTGAAACATCAATAGATTTGTAGTGAGCATGGTGTGCAATATGACAAAGTGATATCTCGCTTGCCCCCTTTAGTGAAGCAAAACATAAATGCAGGGGCACCTCCAAGGTTTAAGTGATGACTAGATACAATGATTTCAGAATAAACGATATCATAATCATGCAAAAGACAATGCTATTTTGGGACAATGCACATTACACTCAGAATGACAATCATGCTCTCAGTAGTTGGTGCTTTAAAATAAGGTGGAAACTCTCGAACCGTGGCTTTTGTTGGCAAAGTTGAAAACCCGTGGTCGGAAACAAAAACTAAACATGTACCAGAGCTCTTGGTTTTAAAAACAGAGGTAATAATTTTTTTGGATATGCATGTTTCGTCAACGAATGCTAGCAGACAACTCAATCACTTCTTGAGATGGACAAGTTTCGAGGAACGGCTCCCGAATGAGGACGATCACATCCTCTAAATCTCCTTTGTTTATCACTGCCAAAGTTTTCTGATTTCTCATGAACAAAGCGTGAAGGAGGGTTTGTTTGTTTATATTATTTTTTAATGAGCCGGGCGCACTCTATGCCAATTCCTTCTCGTATTATGGGTTTGCACATTAGTCATGCAATCCCGGGGTGAAGCTTGTCCAACTTAAAAAGATCATGAATTAACTACTACTTCCTCATGAGCTAAAACAGAGGCACAAAACGGGAATGCTTTTTTGAATAATTTCGAGATGGTACATGAAAGTCTGAAAGATCGTGGATGTCGCCTAGAGGGGGGGGGGTGAATAGGCGCTTTAAAATAATTACGGTATAGGCTTGAACAAATGCGGAATAAACCTAGCGGTTAATTTGTCAAGCACAAAACCTACAACAACTAGGCTCACCTATGTGCACCAACAACTTATGCTAAGCAAGATAAACAACTAGGTGATAGCAAGATATATGACTAGAAACAATATATCTATCACAAAGTATAGTGCATAAGTAAAGGGCTCGGGTAAGAGATAACCGAGGCACGCGGAGACGATGATGTATCCCAAAGTTCACACCCTCTCGGATGCTAATCTCCGTTTGGAGTGGTGTGGAGGCACAATGCTCCCCAAGAAGCCACTAGGGCCACCGTAATCTCCTCATGCCCTCGCACAATGCAAGATGCCGTGATTCCACTAAGGGACCCTTGAGGGCGGTCACCGAACCCGTACAAATGGCAACCCTTGGGGGCGGTCACCGAACCCGTACACTTTGGCAACCCTTGGGGGCGGTCACCGGAACCCGTCAAATTGCTCGGGGCGATCTCCACAACCTAATTGGAGACCCCGACGCTTGCCCGGAGCTTTACACCACAATGATTGAGCTCCGAACACCAAGGTTGGGGCTATCTTCCCAACGACACCACGAAGCTTCACCACAATGGAATATGGCTCCGAGGTGACCACAACCGTCTAGGGCGCCCAAGCACCCAAGAGGAACAAGCTCAAGGGTACCAACCACCCAAGAGTAATAAGCTTCTCAACTTCACTTCCACGTATCACCGTGGAGAACTCAAACCGATGCACCAAATGCAATGGCAAGGGCACACGGAGTGCCCAAGTCCTTCTCTCCCAAATCCCACCAAAGCAACCAATGCTAGGGAGGGAAATGAGAGGAAGAACAAGAAGGAGAACTCCAAGATCAAGATCCAAGGGGTTCCCCTCACCTAGAGGAGAAAGTGATTGGTGGAAATGTGGACCTAGATCTCCTCTCTCTTTTCCCCCAAAACTAGCAAGAATCCATGGAGGGATTGAGAGATAGCAAGCTCGAAGAAGGTCAACAATGGGGGAAGAACACGAGCTCAAAGGATAAGGTCCAATGGGGAAGAGGATCCCCTTTTATAGGTCCCCACGAATCTGCCCGTTATGTGCAGAAAACTGTAGGACCGGTACAACCGGTGCACGAACCGGTACAACCGGTTAAGGCAGAGGAAAAACCAACCTGTAGGAAAAAGCACTAAGCGGTACAACAGCCCGGGGAACCGGTAGTACCGGTTTAACTAAACTAACCGGTACAACCGGTCAACAACCGCCCAAGAACCGCTCCAAAACAGAAACTATTCCGGTGGTAGAGCGGTACATGGCCGGTACAACCTCCAGACCAATTTTGGACCGGTACTACCGCTCCAAACACCGGTAGTACCGGTCAACCGGTACAACCTCTCTATGGGGCGGTACAACCTCTCTATGAAAAACAGGTAAGATCAAAACAGCCACAACTTTCGCATACGAACTCCGAATTCGACGAAATCAAGTTTGTTGGAAAGCTAAGGACAAGAGCAAACACAATATTGATAGAAATAACAAGAAAAAGCAATTGAGAAAATATCCAAAATAAAATGGTGAGAACCTTTTCTCAATTAAGACTAGTAAAAACTCCAACACCGAAAACATCATAGAAGACACATGTGAACTCTGTTTTCGATGAACTCAAGCTTGTCATCAAGACGACCATAAGCTCTAAGACTCACAAAGAGAATCAAACAAGAACCAATAAAGATGATGCAAGGATGCAATGGTTTGAGCTCTCTACGAACGATACGATCAAGCTACTCATCGAGAGCCCCCCTTGATAGTACGGCAATCGATCCTATAACCCGGTCTCCCAACTACCACCATGAGACCGGTAAAATAGAAAACCTATCAAGGGCAAACCTTTGCCTTGCACATAGTCCACTTGAGTTGGATGAAGACGATCTTGACTCCCTCAAGTTGGACCATCTTTCTTGATTGCGTTGGCTTGATGAAGACTAGTATATTGCTCCCCCATACTCCACTATGGGTGAGCCACTCTTCGCACATCTTCACAAGTCCATTGTCACAACAATGGATGGCAAGCTTCAAGCACTTGATCTCATCGTGATGCTCCACTTGAACTTTCACACCGCAACCTAACCCCACAAAGAACTCTCACGAAGACCATGGGTTAGTACACAAAGCGTGATTGACAATGTTTACCATACCATGGGATTGCTTGATCCCTCTCGGTACATCTTCTACACTTTGTGTGTTGATCAACTTGATTCATTCTTTGACTTAGTTTTGATCAACCTTGAATCTTTCCAACTCTCTTCATTTGGATGATGTCTTGAAAGGAAACCATGAATGATCACAAACTCTTCTTCTTCAAGACATGCTTGCAATAAGCTCAACACTCACAAAACCGATCTTTGGATAATTCCTTAATAGCACCTTGGTCATCACAAACTCTCCTTGAAACCAACAAATGAACTCCAAGAAAAGCCTATGGACAAACCCTTCAAATATAACTCAAGGCAACCATTAGTCCATAGAGATTGTCATCAATTACCAAAACCAAACATGGGGGCACCGCATGTTCTTTCTGTTGGGGAACGTTGCATGGGAAACAAAAAAATTTCCTACGTTCACCAAGATCAATCTAGGAGATGCTACTACGAGAGGAGAGTTGGATCCACGTACCCTTGTAGATCGCTAAGCGGAAGCGTTAAGAACGCGGTTGATGGAGTCGTACTCGCCGCGATTCAGATCGCCGAAGATCCTAGCACCGAAGCAACGGTGCCTCCGCGTTCTTCACACGTACGGCTCGGGGACGTCTCCTCCTTCTTGATCCAGCAAGGGGTGGAGGAGAGGTTGATGGAGAGACCGGCAGCACGACGGCGTGGTGGTGATGGTGGAGGAGGATTCCAGCAGGGCTTCGCCTAAGCACCGTGGGAAGACGAATATGTTGTAGGAGAGGGAGGGCAGCACCGAGGCACAAACGTGTGTTGGCTGCCCTCCCTCTGCCCCTCTATATATAGGGGGAATAGATGGGAGGGGGGCGCCCTAGGGTTTCCCCTAGGGGGGCCGGCGGCCAGGGCAGTGGGGGGGGCGGCGGCCAAGGGCTGCGCAGGCCCTAGGGTTTCCCCCCCCCCTAGGTGCCTTGCCCCCCAAGCCAGGGGGTGCGGCTGCCCTAGGAGGGGCCAGCCCCCCATGCGCCATAGGAGAGGGCCCAGGGGGGGCGCACAGCCCTATGAGGGCTGTGGTGTCCCCCCTTTGTGGCCCATTAGGCCCAGAACCACTTCCGGGACCCCCGAAACCCTTTTCGGTAATCCGCCGATTTCCCGATGCTCCCCGGAACACTTCCGGACTCCGAAACCTTTCATCCTATATATCAATCTTCGTCCCTGGACCATTCCGGAGACCCTCGTCACGTCCGGGATCTCATCCGGGACTCCGAACAACCTTCGGTAACCATGCACTGTTCTCACTAACAACCCTAGCGTCACCGAACCTTAAGTGTGTAGACCCTGCGGGTTCGGAAACCATGTAGACATGACCGAGACACTCCCAGGTCAATAACCAATAGCGGGATCTGGATACCCATATTGGTTCCCACATGTTTCTCGATGATCTCATCGGATGAACCACGATGTCAAGGATTCAGGCAATCCTGTATACAGTTCCTTTTGTCTCGTCGGTATGTTACTTGCCCGAGATTCGATCGTCGGTATCTCTATACCTAGTTCAATCTCGTTACCGGCAAGTCTCTTTACTCATTACCGTAATACATAATCCCGTGACCAACTACTTAGTCACTTTGAGCTCATTGAGATGACGTATTACCGAGTGGGCCCGGAGATACCTCTCTGTCACACGGAGTGACAAATCCCAGTCTCGATCCATGTCAACTCAACAGACACCCTCGGAGATACCTGTAGAGTACCTTTATAGTCACCCAGTTACGTTGTGACGTTTGGCACACACAAAGCACTCCTACGGTGTCAGTGAGTTACATGACCTCATGGTCATAGGAACTTATACTTGACATGCAGAAAACTATAGCGATAACTGATACGATCAAAAGCTATGTTTAACGTTTGGGTCTCGTCCATCACATCATTCTCCTAATGATGTGATCCCGTTATCAAATGACAACTCATGTCTATGACCTGGAAACCGCGGTCATCTTTGATCAACGAGCTAGTCCTGAAGAGTCTTACTAGGGACACAAAGTTTGTCTATTTATCCACACATGTATTTAAGTTTCCAATCAATACAATTATAGCATGGATAATAAACGATTATCATGAACAAGGAAATATAATAATAACTCTTTTATTATTGCCTCTAGGGCATATTTCCAACAGTCTCCCACTTGCACTAGAGTCAATAATCTAGCATTACAAGGTAATGAATCTAACACCCATAGAGTCTTGGTGTTGATCATGCTTAGCCCGTGGAAGAGGCTTAGTCAACGGATCTGCAACATTCAAATCCGTGTGTACTTTGCAAATGCTTATGTCCTCCTCCTTGACTGAATCGCGGATGGAATTGAAGCGTCGCTTTATGTGTGTGGTCCTCTTGTGAAACCTTGGTTCCTTGGCTAGAGCAATGGCACCAGTGTTGTCACAAAACAGAGTCATTGGGTTCAATGCACTAGGCACAACTCCAAGATCTGTCATGAACTCCTTCATCCAGACACCTTCCTTTGCCGCCTCCGAGGCAGCTATGTACTCCGCTTCGCATGTAGAATCGGCTACCACGCTTTGCTTGGAACTGCACCAGCTTACCGCTCCCCCGTTGAGAATATATACGTATCCGGTTTGAGACTTAGAGTCATCCGGATCAGTGTCAAAGCTTGCATCGATGTAACCCTTTACGACGAGCTCTTGATCACCTCCATAAACGAGAAACATCTCCTTAGTCCTTTTCAGGTACTTTAGGATATTCTTGACCGCTGTCCAGTGATCCATACCAGGATTACTTTGAAACCTTCCGGCCATACTTATGGCAAGGCTGACATCTGGTCTTGTGCACAGCATTGCATACATGATAGAGCCTATGGCTGAAGCATAGGGGACGACACTCATCTTTTCTCTATCTTCCGCAGTCACTGGGCATTGAGTCTTACTCAACTTTGTACCTTGCAATACCGGCAAGAACCCCTTCTTGGATTGATCCATTTTGAAATTCTTCAAAACTTTATCAAGGTATGTACTTTGTGAAAGTCCTATCAAGCGTCTTGATCTATCTCTATAGATCTTGATGCCCAATATGAAAGCAGCTTCACCGAGATCCTTCATCGAAAAACTCTTGTTCAAATACCCCTTCACGCTATCCAAAAATTCTATATTGTTTCCAATCAGCAATATGTCATCCACATATAATATTAGAAACGCTATAGAGCTCCCACTCACTTTCTTGTAAATACAAGCTTCATTGTAAACTTGTACAAACCCAAACGCTTTGATCACCTCATCAAAGCGAAGATTCCAACTCCGAGATGCTTGCACCAGCCCATAAATGGAACGCTGGAGCCTGCATACTTTGTCAGCATTCTCTGGATCGACAAAACCTTCCTGTTGCATCATATACAACTCTTCCTTAAGAAAACCGTTAAGGAACGCTGTTTTGACATCCATCTGCCAAATTTCATAATCGAAATATGCAGCTATTGCTAACATGATTCGGACGGATTTAAGCATCGCTACGGGTGAGAAAGTCTCATCGTAGTCAATCCCTTGAACTTGTGAAAAACCCTTTGCCACAAGTCGAGCTTTATACACGGTGACATTACCGTCAGCGTCCGTCTTCCTCTTAAAAATCCATTTATTCTGAATGGCCTTCCGCCCTTCAGGTAATACTTCCAAAGTCCATACTTTGTTTTCATACATGGATCCCATCTCGGATTTCATGGCCTCTAACCATTTGTCGGAATCCGGGCCCACCATCGCTTCTCCATAGCTCGTAGGTTCACCGTTGTCTAACAACATGACCTCCAAGACAGGGTTACCATACCACTCAGGTGCAGTGCGTACCCTTGTCGACCTACGAGGTTCGGTAGTAACTTGATCAGAAGCTTCTTGATCATTATCATTGGCTTCCTCTTCAACCTCTGCAGGCTCCACAAAAACATCTTTCTGTGCTGCGCTACTCTCTGGTTGAAGCAGAGGTTCAATAACCTCATCAAGTTCTACCTTCCTCCCACTCAATTCTTTCGAGAGAAACTCTTTCTCGAGAAAGGACCCGTTCTTAGCGACAAACACTTTGCTCTTGGATCTGAGATAGAAGGTGTACCCAACTGTTTCTTTTGGGTATCCTATGAAGACACATTTGTCCGCTTTGGGTTCGAGCTTTTCTGGCTGAAGCCTTTTGACATAAGCATCGCAACCCCAAACCTTGAGAAAAGACAACTTAGGTTTCTTACCAAACCACAGTTCATACGGTGTTGTCTCAACGGACTTAGATGGAGCCCTATTTAAAGTGAATGCAGCTGTCTCTAACGCATATCCCCAAAACGATAGTGGCAAATCGGCAAGAGACATCATAGAACGTACCATATCTAATAGGGTTCGATTACGACGTTCGGACACACCATTACGCTGTGGTGTTCCAGGTGGCGTCAACTGTGAAACAATTCCACATTTTCTTAAGTGATCACCAAACTCATAACTCAGATATTCTCCCCCTCGATCAGATCGTAGGAACTTGATCTTCTTGTTACGATGATTTTCAACTTCACTCTGAAATTGCTTGAACTTTTCAAAAGTTTCAGACTTATGCTTCATCCACTACAAGGATACCCTCTATAAAGCAACACATATTCTACAACGTTTTGACTATATGATGCAAGAATCACGATAGATACGGATATAAGCGGTGCAGCATATGCGTTGCAGATTTGCAGCTCGTGACCCTATTGGGTGCAACAGATCTTATATGTTGCCATGTATTGGTTGCAAATTATTTGTGTTATAAGACTGCGAATATACATAAATATAAATAGAAATTATTTCGGCTAAAAAAATACCGGTACACATAATTAATGTGGTGCGAAAATTTACCCTAAAAAATGTGGCACGAAAATCTGTGCTAACCGTCCTAGCAAAACCAAAATTGTCCTCTTCTATTCTCCGATCCAGATTGATATCTGCCTTCATATCAAGATCGATCTGTTGGGGAACGTTGCATGGGAAACAAAAAATTTTCCTACGCTCACCAAGATCAATCTAGGAGATGCATCTACGAGGGGAGAGTTGAATCCACATACCCTTGTAGATCGCTAAGCAGAAGCGTTCAAGAACGCGGTAGATGGAGTCGTACTCGCCGCGATTCAGATCGCCGAAGATCCTAGCACCGAACGGACGGTGCCTCCGCGTTCTTCACACGTACAGCTCGGGGACGTCTCCTCCTTCTTGATCCAGCAAGGGGGAAGGAGAAGTTGACGGAGAAACCCAGCAGCACGACGGCGTGGTGGAGATGGTGGTGGAGGAATTCCAACAGGGCTTCGCCAAGCACTGCAAACTGGATGAAGATATTCGTGGGAGAGGGAGGGCAGCGCTGAGGCACGAACGTGTGTGGCTGCCCTCCCTCTGCCTCTCTTTATATAGGGGGAGAGAGGGGAGGGGGCGCCCCTAGGGTTCCCCCTAGGGGGCGGCGGCCAAGCCAGATGGGGCCGGCCAAGGGGGGGCGGCGGCCAGGGCTAGGGTTTCCCCCCCCCCAGGCGCCTTGCCCCCCAAGACTAGGGGGTGCGGCAGCCCTAGGGGGGCCCAGCCCCCTTGGCGCAGGTGGGGAGGGCCCAAGGGGGGGCGCACAGCCCCATGAGGGCTGTTGCGTCTCCCACTTGTGGCCCATAGGGCCCGCAACACTTGTCGGGACCCCCGAAAACCTCTTTCGGTCATCCGACGACTCCCCGGTGCTCCCCGGAACACTTCCGGACTCCGATCACTCTCATCCTATATATCAATCTTCGTCCCCGGACCATTCCGGAGACCCTCGTCACGTCCGGGATCTCATCCGGCACTCCGAACAACCTTCGGTAACCATGCACTGTTCTCATTAACAACCCTAGCGTCACCGAACCTTAAGTGTGTAGACCCTGCGGGTTCGGAAACTATGCAGACATGACCGAGACACTCCCAGGTCAATAACCAATAGCGGGATCTGGATACCCATATTGGTTCCCACACGTTCCTCGATGATCTCATCGGATGAACCACGATGTCAAGGATTCAGGCAATCCCGTATACAGTTCCCTTTGTCTCGTCGGTATGTTACTTGCCCGAGATTCGATCGTCGGTATCTCTATACCTAGTTCAATCTCGTTACCGGCAAGTCTCTTTACTCGTTCCGTAATACATAATCCCGTGACTAACCACTTAGTCACTTTGAGCTCATTGAGATGACGTATTACCGAGTGGGCCCGGAGATACCTCTCCGTCACACGGAGTGACAAATCCCAATCTCGATCCATGTCAACTCAACAGACACCTTCCGAGATACCTGTAGAGTACCTTTATAGTCACCCAGTTACGTTGCGACGTTTGGCACACACAAAGCACTCCTACGGTGTCAGTGAGTTACATGATCTCATGGTCATAGGAACTTATACTTGACATGCAGAAAACTATAGCGATAACTGATACGATCAAAAGCTATGTTTAACGTTTGGGTCTCGTCCATCACATCATTCTCCTAATGATGTGATCCCGTTATCAAATGACAACTCATGTCTATGACCTGGAAACCGCGGTCATCTTTGATCAACGAGCTAGTCCTGAAGAGGCTTACTAGGGACACAAAGTTTGTCTATTTATCCACACATGTATTTAAGTTTCCAATCAATACAATTATAGCATGGATAATAAACGATTATCATGAACAAGGAAATATAATAATAACTCTTTTATTATTGCCTCTAGGGCATATTTCCAACAATCTCCCACTTGCACTAGAGTCAATAATCTAGCATTACAAGGTAATGAATCTAACACCCATAGAGTCTTGGTGTTGATCATGCTTAGCCCGTGGAAGAGGCTTAGTCAACGGATCTGCAACATTCAAATCCGTGTGTACTTTGCAAATGCTTATGTCCTCCTCCTTGACTGAATCGCGGATGGAATTGAAGCGTCGCTTTATGTGTCTGGTCCTCTTGTGAAACCTTGGTTCCTTGGCTAGAGCAATGGCACCAGTGTTGTCACAAAACAGAGTCATTGGGTTTAGTGCACTAGGCACAACTCCAAGATCTGTCATGAACTCCTTCATCCAGACACCTTCCTTTGCCGCCTCTGAGGCAGCTATGTACTCCGCTTCGCATGTAGAATCGGCTACCACGCTTTGCTTGGAACTGCACCAGCTTACCGCTCCCCCGTTGAGAATATATACGTATCCAGTTTGAGACTTAGAGTCATCCGGATCAGTGTCAAAGCTTGCATCGACGTAACCCTTTACGACGAGCTCTTGATCACCTCCATAAACGAGAAACATTTCCTTAGTCCTTTTCAGGTACTTTAGGATATTCTTGACCGCTGTCCAGTGATCCATACCAGGATTACTTTGAAACCTTCCGGCCATACTTATGGCAAGGCTGACATCTGGTCTTGTGCACAGCATTGCATACATGATAGAGCCTATGGCTGAAGCATAGGGGACGACACTCATCTTTTCTCTATCTTCCGCAGTCACTGGGCATTGAGTCTTACTCAACTTTGTACCTTGCAATACCGGCAAGAACCCCTTCTTGGATTGATCCATTTTGAACTTCTTCAAAACTTTATCAAGGTATGTACTTTGTGAAAGTCCTATCAAGCGTCTCGATCTATCTCTATAGATCTTGATGCCCAATATGAAAGCAGCTTCACCGAGGTCCTTCATCGGAAAACTCTTGTTCAAATACCCCTTCACGCTATCCAAAAATTCTATATTGTTTCCAATTAGCAATATGTCATCCACATATAATATTAGAAACGCTATAGAGCTCCCACTCACTTTCTTGTAAATACAAGCTTCTCCGTAAACTTGTACAAACCCAAACGCTTTGATCACCTCATCAAAGCGAAGATTCCAACTCCGAGATGCTTGCACCAGCCCATAAATGGAACGCTGGAGTTTGCAAACTTTGTCAGCATTCTCTGGATCGACAAAACCTTCCGGTTGTATCATATACAACTCTTCCTTAAGAAAACCGTTAAGGAACACTGTTTTGACATCCATCTGCCAAATTTCATAATCGAAATATGCAGCTATTGCTAACATGATTCGGACGGATTTAAGCATCGTTACGGGTGAGAAAGTCTCATCGTAGTCAACTCCTTGAACTTGTGAAAAACCCTTTGCCACAAGTCGAGCTTTATACACGGTGACATTACCGTCAGCGTCCGTCTTCCTCTTAAAAATCCATTTATTCTGAATGGCCTTCCGCCCTTCAGGTAATACTTCCAAAGTCCATACTTTGTTTTCATACATGGATCCCATCTCGGATTTCATGGCCTCTAACCATTTGTCGGAATCCGGGCCCACCATCGCTTCTCCATAGCTCGTAGGTTCACTGTTGTCCAACAACATGACCTCCAAGACAGGGTTACCATACCACTCAGGTGCAGTGCGTACCCTTGTCGACCTACGAGGTTCGGTAGTAACTTGATCAGAAGCTTCTTGATCATCATCATTGGCTTCCTATTCAACCGTTGCAGGCTCCACAAAAACATCTTTCTGTGCTGCGCTACTCTCTGGTTGAAGTAGAGGTTCAATAACCTCATCAAGTTCTACCTTCCTCCCACTCAATTCTTTCGAGAGAAACTCTTTCTCGAGAAAGGACCCGTTCTTAGCGACAAACACTTTGCCCTCGGATCTGAGATAGAAGGTGTACCCAACCGTCTCTTTTGGGTATCCTATGAAGACACATTTGTCCGCTTTGGGTTCGAGCTTTTCTGGCTGAAGCCTTTTGACATAAGCATCGCAACCCCAAACTTTGAGAAAAGACAACTTAGGTTTCTTACCAAACCATAGTTAATACGGTGTTGTCTCAACGGACTTAGATGGAGCCCTATTTAAAGTGAATGCAGCTGTCTCTAACGCATATCCCCAAAACGATAGTGGCAAATCGGCAAGAGACATCATAGAACGTACCATATCTAATAGGGTTCGATTACGACGTTCGGACACACCATTACGCTGTGGTGTTCCAGGTGGCGTCAACTGTGAACAATTCCACATTGTCTTAAGTGATTGCCAAACTCATAACTCAGATACTCTCCCCCTCGATCAGATCGTAGGAACTTGATCTTCTTGTTACGATGATTCTCAACTTCACTCTGAAATTGCTTGAACTTTTCAAACGTTTCAGACTTATGCTTCATCAAGTAAATATACCCATATCTACTTAAGTCGTCAGTGAAGGTGAGAAAATAACGATATCCACCACGCGCCGTGACACTCATCGGGCCACACACATCAGTATGTATGATTTCCAATAAGTCACTTGCCCGTTCCATTGTTCCTGAAAACGGGGTCTTAGTCATCTTGCCCATGAGGCACGGCTCGCATGTGTCAAGTGATTCAAAATCAAGAGACTCCAAAAGTCCATCAGCATGGAGCTTCCTCATGCGTTTCACGCCGATATGACCCAGACGGCAGTGCCACAAGAAAGTGGTACTATCGTTATCAACTCTACATCTTTTGGCATCAATGTTATGAACATGTGTATCATCACTATCGAGATTCAATAAGAATAAACCCCCTACTTCGGGTGCATGACCATAAAAGATATTACCCATATAAATAGAACAACCTTTATTCTCTGATTTAAATGAGTAACCGTCTCGCATTAAACAAGATCCAGATATAATGTTCATGCTCAACGCAGGCACTAAATAACAATTATTCAGGATCATAACTAATCCCGATGGTAATCGAAGAGCGAGCGTGCCGACGGCGATCACATCAACCTTGGAACCATTCCCCACGCGCATCGTCACTTCGTCCTTCGCCAGCCTCCGTTTATTCCGTAGTTCCTGTTTAGAGTTGCAAATGTGAGCAACCGAACCGGTATCAAATACCCAGGCACTACAACGAGAGTTGGTAAGGTACACATCAATAACATGTATATCACATATACCTTGCTTGTTGTTGTTGTTGGCCCCCTTCTTGTCTGCCAGATACTTGGGGCAGTTCCGCTTCCAGTGGCCGTTCCCCTTGCAATAGAAACACTCAGTCTCTGGCTTGGGCCCAGCCTTGGGTTTCTTCACTGGATGAGCAACTGCCTTGCCACCCTTCTTAGAGTTACCCTTCTTGCCCTTGCCATTTTTCTTGAAACTGGTAGTTTTATTGACCATCAACACTTGATACTCCTTCTGGATGTCTGCCTCAGCGACTTTCAGCATTGTAAACAGCTCGGCGATGGATTTGTTCATCCCTTGCATGTTATACTGCTGCACGAAGCTCTTGTAGCTAGGTGGGAGTGACTGGAGAATTCTGTCAATGATAGCCTCCTCCGGGAACACAAGTCCCAGATCAGCTATGCGGGTATAGTACCCAGACATCTTTAGTAAGTGCTCACTGACAGACCAATTCTCCTCCATGTTGCAAGCAAAGAATTTATCGGTGGTCTCATACCTCTCGATCTTGGCATTCTTTTCAAAGATGAACTTCAACTCCTGGAACATCTCATATGCTCCATGACGTTCAAAACGCCTTTGAAGTCCTCCTTCCAAGCTATACAACATGGCACACTGCACTACTGAGTAGTCATCCGAACGCAACTGCCAGGCGTTCATAACGTCCACAGAGGCCGGAGCGGGGGGTTCACCTAGCGGTGCATTTAGGACATAAACCTTTTGGGCAGCTGTGAGGATGATCCTCAGATTGCGGAGCCAGTCCACAAAGTTGCTCCCATCATCTTTCAGCTTAGTTTTCTCTAGGAACGCATTAAAATTCAGGGGAGCTACTGCGCGAGCCATCTACAACAAAAGATTTGCAAAGACATCTTAGACTATTGTTCATGATAAGTGAGTTTTTAACTAATCAAATTACTTATAACTCCCACTCAAATTGACATCCCTCTGGTCATCCGAGCGTGACATGATCCAAATCCACCAACCCAAGTCCGATCATCACGTGAGATGAGGTGGTGTCAATGGTGAACATCTTCATGTTGATCATATCCACTATATGACTCATGCTCGACCTTCGGTCTTCCGTGTACCGAGGCCATGTCTGTACATGCTAGGCTCGTCAAGTCTAACCCGAGTGTTCTGCATGTGCAAAACTGGCTTGCACCCGTTGTATGCGAACGTAGAGTCTATCACACCCGATCATCACGTGGTGCTTCAAAACGACGAACCTTCGCAACGGCGCACACTCGGGGGGAACACAATTTTATCTTGAAATTTTAGTGAGGGATCATCTTATAATGCTACCGTCGTCCTAAGCAAAATAAGATACATAAAAGGATTAACATCACATGCAAATCATAAGTGACATGATATGGCCATCAACTCGTGCTTTTGATCTCCATCTCCAAAGCACCGGCATGATCTCCATCGTCACCGGCATAACACCATGATCCCCATCATCATGATCTCCATCATCGTGTCGCCATCGGGGTTGTCGCGCGCCCACCATGCTCTTACTACTATTGCTACCGTTTAGCGATAAAGTAAAGCATTACATAGCGCTTAATGATTGACACGCAGGTCATACAAAAATTAAAGACAACCCTATGGCTCCTGCCGGTTGCCGTATACATCGACATGCAAGTCGATATTAACTATTACAACATGATCATCTCATACATCAAATATATCTCATCATGTCATTGGCCATATCATATCACATACATACCCTGCAAAAACAAGTTAGACGTCCTCTAATTTGTTGTTGCATGTTTTACGTGGCTGCCATGGGTATCTAGCAAGAACGCTTCTTACCTACGCAAAGCCACAACGGTGATATTCAAGTTGCTATTTAACCTTCTACAAGGACCGCCTTGTTCTATTCCGATTCAACTAAGATAGGAGAGACAGACACCCGCCAGCCATCTTATGCAACAAAAGTCACATGTCTGTCGATGGAACCGGTCTCATGTACGTGGACATGTAAAGTTGGTCCGGGCCGCTTCATCCTATAATACCGTTGAATCAAGAAAGACTAAGGAGGGCAGCAATTTAAACATCAACGCCACAAACCCTTTTGTGTTCTACTCGAGAAAGCATCTACGCAAGATCCTAGCTCATGATGCCACTGTTGGGGAACGTTGCATGGGAAACAAAAAATTTTCCTACCGTTCACCAAGATCAATCTAGTAGATGCAACTACGAGGGGGGAGTGTGATCTACGTACCCTTGTAGATCGCTAAGCGGAAGCGTTATGAACGCGGATGATGGAGTCGTACTCGCCGCGATTCAGATCGCCGAAGATCCTAGCACCGAAGCAACGGTGCCTCCGCGTTCTTCACACGTACGGCTCGGGGACGTCTCCTCCTTCTTGATCCAGCAAGGGGTGGAGGAGAGGTTGATGGAGAACCGGCAGCACGACGGCGTGGTGGTGATGGTGGAGAAGAACTCCAGCAGGGCTTCGCCTAAGCTCCGCGGGAGAAGAAGATATGACGGGAGAGGGAGGGCAGCACCGAGGCACGAACTTGTGTTTGCTGCCCTCCCTTTACCTCACTATATATAGGGGGGGTGGAGAGGTGAGGGCGCCCAGGGGGGGCGCACAGCCCCCTGAGGGCTGTGGTGTTCCCCCTTGTGGCCCACTAGGCCCAGAACTTCTTCCGGACCCCCGAAAACCTTTCCGGTACTCCGCCGATTTCCCGATGCTCCCCGGAACACTTCCGGTACTCCGAAACCTTTCATCCTATATATCAATCTTCGTCTCCGGACCATTCCGGAGACCCTCGTCATGTCCGGGATCTCATCCGGGACTCCGAACAACCTTCGGTAACCATGCACTTTTCTCACTAACAACCCTAGCGTCACCGAACGTTAAGTGTGTAGACCCTGCGGGTTCGGAAACCATGTAGACATGACCGAGACACTCCCAGGTCAATAACCAATAGCGGGATCTGGATACCCATATTGGTTCCTACATGTTTCTCGATGATCTCATCGGATGAACCACGATGTCAAGGATTCAGGCAATCCCGTATACAGTTCCCTTTGTCTAGTCGGTATGTTACTTGCCCGAGATTCGATCGTCGGTATCTCTATACCTAGTTCAATCTCGTTACCGGCAAGTCTCTTTACTCGTTACCGTAATACATAATCCCGTGACCAACTACTTAGTCACTTTGAGCTCATTGAGATGACGTATTACCGAGTGGGCCCGGAGATACCTCTCCGTCACACGGAGTGACAAATCCCAATCTTGATCCATGTCAACTCAACAGACACCCTCGGAGATACCTGTAGAGTACCTTTATAGTCACCCAGTTACGTTGTGACGTTTGGTACACACAAAGCACTCCTACGGTGTCAGTGAGTTACATGATCTCATGGTCATAGGAACTTATACTTGACATGCAGAAAACTATAGCGATAACTGACACGATCAAAAGCTATGTTAACGTTTGGGTCTCGTCCATCACATCATTCTCCTAATGATGTGATCCCGTTATCAAATGACAACTCATGTCTATGACCTGGAAACTGCGGTCATCTTTGATCAACGAGCTAGTCCTGTAGAGGCTCACTAGGGACACAAAGTCTGTCTATTCATCCACACGTGTATCTGAGTTTCCAATCAATACAATTATAGCATGGATAATAAACGATTATCATGAACAAGGAAATATAATAATAACTCTTTTATTATTGCCTCTAGGGCATATTTCCAACAATTACTTATAACTCCCACTCAAATTGACATCCCTCTGGTCATCTGAGCGTGACATGATCCAAATCCACCAACCCAAGTCCGATCATCACGTGAGATGAGGTGGTGTTAATGGTGAACATCTTCATGTTGATCATATCTACTATATGACTCATGCTCGACCTTTCGGTCTTCCGTGTTCCGAGGCCATGTCTGTACATGCTAGGCTCGTCAAGTCTAACCCGAGTGTTCTGCATGTGCAAAACTGGCTTGCACCCGTTGTATGCGAACGTAGAGTCTATCACACCCGATCATCACGTGGTGCTTCGAAACGACGAACCTTCGCAACGGCGCACACTCGGGGGGAACACAATTTTATCTTGAAATTTTAGTGAGGGATCATCTTATAATGCTACCGTCGTCCTAAGCAAAATAAGATGCATAAAAGGATTAACATCACATGCAAATCATAAGTGACATGATATGGCCATCAACTCGTGCTTTTGATCTCCATCTCCAAAGCACCGGCATGATCTCCATCGTCACCGGCGTAACACCATGATCCCCATCATCATGATCTCCATCATCGTGTCGCCATCGGGGTTATCGCGCGCCCACCATGCTCTTACTACTATTGCTACCGTTTAGCGATAAAGTAAAGCATTACATAGCGCTTAATGATTGACACGCAGGTCATACAAAAATTAAAGACAACCCTATGGCTCCTGCCGGTTGCCGTATACATCGACATGCAAGTAGATATTAACTATTACAACATGATCATCTCATACATCAAATATATCTCATCATGTCATTGGCCATATCATATCACATACATACCCTGCAAAAACAAGTTAGACGTCCTCTAATTTGTTGTTGCATGTTTTACGTGGCTGCTATGGGTATCTAGCAAGAACGCTTCTTACCTACGCAAAGCCACAACGGTGATATTTAAGTTGCTATTTAACCTTCTACAAGGACCGCCTTTGTCTATTCCGATTCAACTAAGATAGGAGAGACAGACACCCGCCAGCCATCTTATGCAACAAAAGTCGCATGTCTGTCGATGGAACCGGTCTCATGTACGTGGACATGTAAAGTTGGTCCGGGCCGCTTCATCCCATAATACCGCTGAATCAAGAAAGACCAAGGAGGGAAGCAATCTAAACATCAACGCCCACAAAACCCCTTTGTGTTCTACTCGTGAAAGCATCTACGCAAGAACCTAGCTCATGATGCCACTGTTGGGGAACGTTGCATGGGAAACAAAAAAATTTCCTACGCTCACCAAGATCAATCTAGAAGATGCATCTACGAGGGGAGAGTTGAATCCACATACCCTTGTAGATCGCTAAGCGGAAGCATTCAAGAACGCGGTTGATGGAGTCGTACTCGCCGCGATTCAGATCGCCGAAGATCCTAGCACCGAACGGACGGTGCCTCCGCGTTCTTCACACGTACAGCTCGGGGACGTCTCCTCCTTCTTGATCCAGCAAGGGGGAAGGAGAAGTTGACGGAGAAACCCAGCAGCACGACGGCGTGGTGGAGATGGTGGTGGAGGAATTCCAGCAGGGCTTCGCCAAGCACTGCAAACTGGATGAAGATATTCGTGGGAGAGGGAGGGCAGCGCCGAGGCACGAACGTGTGTGGCTGCCCTCCCTCTGCCTCTCTTTATATAGGGGGGAGAGAGGGGAGGGGGCGCCCCTAGGGTTCCCCCTAGGGGGCGGCGGCCAAGCCAGACGGGGCCGGCCAAGGGGGGGGCGGCGGCCAGGGCTGCGGCCAGGGCTAGGGTTTCCCCCCCCAGGCGCCTTGCCCCCCAAGACTAGGGGGTGCGGCAGCCCTAGGGGGGCCCAGCCCCCTTGGCGCAGGTGGAGAGGGCCCAAGGGGGGCGCACAGCCCCATGAGGGCTGTTGCGTCTCCCACTTGTGGCCCATAGGGCCCGCAACACTTGCCGGGACCCCCGAAAACCTCTTTCGGTCATCCGACGACTCCCCGGTGCTCCCCGGAACACTTCCGGACTCCGATCACTCTCATCCTATATATCAATCTTCGTCCCCGGACCATTCTGGAGACCCTCGTCACGTCCGGGATCTCATCTGGGACTCCGAACAACCTTCTGTAACCATGCACTGTTCTCATTAACAACCCTAGCGTCACCGAACCTTAAGTGTGTAGACCCTGCGGGTTCGGAAACTATGCAGACATGACCGAGACACTCCCAGGTCAATAACCAATAGCGGGATCTGGATACTTATATTGGTTCCCACACGTTCCTCGATGATCTCATTGGATGAACCACGATGTCAAGGATTCAGGCAATCCCGTATACAGTTCCCTTTGTCTCGTCGGTATGTTACTTGCCCGAGATTCGATCGTCGGTATCTCTATACCTAGTTCAATCTCGTTACCGGCAAGTCTCTTTACTCGTTCCGTAATACATAATCCCGTGACTAACCACTTAGTCACTTTGAGCTCATTGAGATGACGTATTACCGAGTGGGCCCGGAGATACCTCTCCGTCACACGGAGTGACAAATCCCAGTCTCGATCCATGTCAACTCAACAGACACCTTCGGAGATACCTGTAGAGTACCTTTATAGTCACCCAGTTACATTGCGACGTTTGGCACACACAAAGCACTCCTACGGTGTCAGTGAGTTACATGATCTCATGGTCATAGGAACTTATACTTGACATGCAGAAAACTATAGCGATAACTGATACGATCAAAAGCTATGTTTAACGTTTGGGTCTCGTCCATCACATCATTCTCCTAATGATGTGATCCCGTTATCAAATGACAACTCATGTCTATGACCTGGAAACCGCGGTCATCTTTGATCAACGAGCTAGTCCTGAAGAGGCTTACTAGGGACACAAAGTTTGTCTATTTATCCACACATGTATTTAAGTTTCCAATCAATACAATTATAGCATGGATAATAAACGATTATCATGAACAAGGAAATATAATAATAACTCTTTTATTATTGCCTCTAGGGCATATTTCCAACACGATCTTGGTCTCTCCCTCCAAGTTTGACACAAATCAATCATCCAATCTCCTCTTGTTTAAGTCGGAAGGCTGAAGGCGGACAGATAAGGGAGAGGCGGAAAGCCGGCGACGGACTGGGGAGCTTGGGGAAGGCGGCGGCGGACTGGGGAGCGAGGGGAAGGCGGCGATGGAGAGGGGAGCGGCTGCTTTGCGGACATCACACAAAGGAGAAGCAGCAACGCCGTGGTAGGTGGGCTGGAAGTCATCTGCTAGCGTCCCCTGCTCCTCCGGCCACCACTCTGGCCTGCCCGCCGTCGGCGCGCTGCTCGTCCGGCCGCTCCTCTTCTCCCTCGCCGTGTAGGACGGCGAGACTGGCATCCGAGGTAACTCTCCCTCCTTCCCTTCTCCTCTCATCAATAAACGTATTTGTGGGCACCACAAGACATGGCCATGGGATGTAGGATGATTTGATAGATGACGAAGGGGATGAATTTCAGAGTTGTACAGTACCACCTGGGCTATGTTCAGTTTTTTAGACTACCCTTGCTGTTCAGACCAATTCCAACGTGAAGCAACTATTACCAACATAAGTTCTGTAGTTGTTTGGTCTACTCCATCAGCTCCCGTGACCGCCCGCATTTTTTAGAAACGTCTCTATTGCTCTGCTCTTTGTAGAATTTCAACTTTGATGTAACTAAATTATAGTTGTGGCTATGTAACTAAATCTGTTGTCTTAGGACACCATTGGTGTTAATTGGGTATTGTCTTCTCGAAAGTGCAGTCGACTTCAGATTTTGGTTGTGTTGATTTTCTGAACAATTGCATAAATGACTCGTATGATTTTTCGAGGAACATGTGGAGCATATATGCCAATGATATGCTTTGTGTATAGTTTTCGTTGGTCTTTTCTCTCCACACTTTAAGCTTGTTGTTCTAGTTCACAACTGCAGTCTGCCGGGCAATGGAAGCTCGTGTTTGTTTTGTAAACAGATACTGCAAATGATGAATGTGCCAGTTTTTTTCTAGTTGCGCTTTGAGTACATATTACAATTGGAGTAATGTTCTAATTTGGCGTGCTGCTATCTGATAATTCCGTTGCTTTTATTTTACAGGTACAGTATATACAGCTTGGTTCCATAATATGCACATTTACTAGGTTTTCTTCCGTTAGAATGAGTTGGTATTGCTTGTGATCAAAAGAGGTATATACTACATAATATGTGCCAGCTCTGTGTACTGCTTTTTTATAAGTATATACCGTTTTTTTGCGGGTAGAGTATATACTGCTTGGTTTCATAATAGGCATATAGTGAATTTTTTTTTCTTTGGAAGGACCATGCACTTCTCGTACTTAATCGCAAAAAACAAAAAGAAGTATATACTGCTTGACAACTTTAAGCGGGGTATATGCTACTTTAAAAACAAACGAGTCTACTTTAATTTGATAGAAGGATTAGTCAGTATTTAAAATTAGTTGACTATGTATACTGCTTAAGTAACAAAGGAGAATAAACGATGGAATTTCTCTGATTTACTTCAAAAAGAAGTACCATATTTTCTTATCTAAACAAGGGGTATCACAGTACTACTTCACTGTTCACCCTGCTTGTTATATACATGTAAACAAAAATCGCTCTGCTTCTTCAGAGATATATCAAGTAGCACCATGGTTAACAACATACTCGATCCATTGGTACATGTACAGAAATTTGCATCTTAATAGAAACATGTACGCCAACTAAGCAAACTGGACTGTGCAACTACTTTTACATCTTCAAAAAGGTTTGTATGCTAAAAACCTGAAGAAAAAAAGAGGTATATCTTCCAGCAAGCTTCAGATAACACCACATGTGTTTCTGGAGGTCCAATATAATGGAGGTGCTTCTCAGTCAAACAAATCTACAAGCTTTGCACATATGGATATTCAGTGGAAAACAATTAGCAACATAAATTAGGCTTGATTCAAAAACATTCTATAATTGTTCATACCTAATATCTAGCTCTATATACAAAAAAAATACTGAACTGGATACTATGAGAAAAGAAACAGAAAAAAGAGCTTCAAAAATTCTTTACACCAGGAACTGTAAATAACCAGATCTACAGACTTTGTTAAGATGTTTAAGAATAAAAAATTAATTAGGTATAT
The DNA here is from genome assembly GCA_902687465.1 of Secale cereale. Lineage (NCBI taxonomy): Eukaryota > Viridiplantae > Streptophyta > Magnoliopsida > Poales > Poaceae > Secale > Secale cereale. The sequence continues at coordinate 460,880,934 of LR738713.1, read as the reverse complement.
TGGGTGAGACAAGTGCTTCTCGTCAGGTAATATAATCAATTTGGCCCGTGACCCTAACAGATAAACAGAGATCTGGACAATATACTCAATATAGTGACGAACATACTCACTTGATTTACCAGAAGTTACAATAACGGAGCATGCACGTTTGATCTTCACTAAACTTGAGATAAATATACCCATTATTTGGTATTGCTAATACATTGACCAATCCAGTATTAGAAGAAGAAATGCAGAAAATACTGCACTCAACCAAGTCGTACCTGATCTATGATGGCTTCTGCATTGTTGCCTCAAAGAAAAATTTAGAAGAAGAGTGGGTAGAATCAATGCTGCTTTAGGAGAGAAACTGTTGCCGTGAGGAATTTTGACTGCAGACGATAGCGAGACGAATTGATCTGGTACCAACCAGACTCGTACATCTATCAGTAAGAACTGGGTTCCATTATTCTCATGGATGGCGCTCTGGTGTTGGCGATGCGGAAGGCAATGGGCACCCGATTCCAACCACGTAGAAACTGGCAGAAGATGGGAGTTCAGTTCAGTGCCTTGTTGATCTGATTTCACACACGAGACTCGCATGCCGGAAACAAACCTGGTCAGTCAGTCCGCCGTTGGCCGGTGAGAAGATGAGGCGCTCACAATAGAGGCTGCTGCCGAGCGAACTCCTCTTGAAGGCCGATGTAGTATTCCAGCCGCCGCTGTCGCCGCCGCAAAACGCCAATGAGACGGGAGGAGAGATGGATAACTGCATCGCATATAAAAAGGCCTAAAAATCGGAGCAGTGACCTTTGTTTGTTTTCGGTGGAAGTTTTTTCACTTACTATCCTTTAATTATTTGGATTCTACAGCAGCGGCCAACACGTGCGGAGTATGTACTCCTAGGAGTACTGACCAATTTTCCTATATATATATATATATATATATATATATATATATATATATATATATATATATATATTTGAAAAATTATATAATTGTGAATTTCTGTTGTACAATGTTAGAAACTTAAATCACAAATCAGATATTTACAAGCTAGGCACTTGCAATCCTTTCATGGTTACAACTGCAGTAATATTTGTTATTTTTATGCAGTGTGAAATGGATTTAGAATCCACCAAATTACTATTGCGATTTCCAAGAGAAAGTACACAATACTGAGCTGGTGTAGATGAATTTCAGGAGTTTGCATATAAAGATATACCAGCAGATACAATGATCCGATGTCCATGTGAAGAATGTGTTCACACTGAAGTACTATCAAGGGATGAGGTCCGTGGCCATTTGATGTGGAATGGAATGCTTCAGAGCTATGACAAATGGGTTTTTCATGGTGAGTCTTCATCCGATCACAATGATGATCAACAACCACAACCTGGAACTGAAGGAAATGCTAATATGCATGAAATGATTATGGATTCAATTAGGAAAATATATGATGGTGATGTGCCTATGAGTGATAGTACAGATTTTTCAAATCCATTTCCAGATGGAGCAACTAAAGAAGCAGAGGCATTGTACAAATTAATTCAAGATTCAGAGAAGCCTTTGTGGTCAGGATGTGAATTGTCTCAGCTTTCCTTACTGGCGCTTTTGTTCAATACAAAATCCATGAACAAATGGTCTGATAAGTCATTTGGAGATCTACTTAATATTCTGCACATGGCTATTACAAATGGAAAAGCTCTGCCCCAAAGCTTTTACGAGGCCAAGAAGATCATATCGAAGTTTGGATTAGGATATCAGAAAATTCATGTCTGCCCAAATAACTGTCAGTTGTTCTGGAAAGAGACAGAAAATTATGATTTTTGCTCTAAATGCAAGGCTTCTAGGTGGAAAGATAAAATGCCCCAAACCAAGTTAACTAAAAAGGAAAGAAAGAGAGCTACACCAATGAAAGTTCTGAGATACTTTCCAATCAAAGAGTGGCTGAAAAGGATATTCATGTGCAAAGAAACAGCAGTTCTAGCTCGATGGCACGATGAAGGGCGCACCAAGCAGCATGGAGTGATACGACATCCAGCAGATTCCGAGGCATGGAAGAAATTTGATGAGAAGCATGGATTTGCAGATGATTGTCGTAATATTCGGTTTGCCATAGCAACAGATGGATTTAATCCATATGGGATGCTGAGCAATAAATATAGTTGTTGGCCAGTTGTGCTAGTCATGTATAACCTGCCTCCATGGCTATGCATGAAGAAATCTTATCTTTCATTGCCTTTGATTATTCCTGGACCTAAGAGCCCTGGATATAAGATTCATGTTTTTATGCAACCTCTTTTAGAAGATCTGAGAGATCTTTTTGTGAATGGGATGACAACCTATGATGCATCTGAACAGAAAACATTTAAACTCAGAGCAGCTATCTTGTGGACCATAAATGACTTCCCAGCATTAGGAATGCTTGCTTCATATATGGTGCATGGAGATTATGCATGTCCACCTTGTGGTGAGAATGTATGGACCAAGCGCTTGAAGTATGGCAAGAAAGCTTGTTTTATGGGTCACCGGCGATTTCTGCCACCTGATCATGAATTTCGTAATGATGCATCTGCTTTTGATGGAACAACTGAGAACAAAACATAGCCTATAACCTATTATGGTTGTTCCGTATTAGATGACATAGCTGCATGTGGAGATTTTAGTGCCTCAAAAACTTACAAAGGAAAAAGTAGTCTATTCACATTACCATATTGGGACAGTAATCTACTTCGACATAATCTGGATGTGATGCATATAGAGAAGAATGTGTGTGATAATATTTTTGGCACACTTCTCAATTTGGATGGGAAGTCAAAAGATAATGTACAGGCTCGTCAAGATCTTGAAGATATGAATATTAGAGCGGAGCTCCATCCACAAAAGAAACCTTCGGGCAAGTATTACTTGCCACCAGCTATCTTTACCATGTCTAAGAAAGAAAAGCAATTATTCTGCAAAGTTATTCATGGTATAAAAGTTCCTGATGGATATTGTGGAAATATATCGAAGTGTGTGAATTTTACTGAAGGAAAAATTAGTGGCCTCAAAACACATGATTGTCATGTCCTATTGCATCAATTTCTGCCAATTGCTGCGAGAGGTATTCTTCCAGATGATGTTACAGCAGTTCTATTTGAATTGTCATCATATTTTCGAGGCATATGTTCAAAAGTTCTTCATGTTGATGAGCTTGATCGTTTGGAAGAAAGAATCAAACTTACACTCTGCAAAATGGAGATGATATTTCCTCCTGGTTTTTTCACTGTTATGGTGCACTTGGTTGTCCATTTAGCAAGTGAATGTAAAATAGCAGGACCAGTTGCATATCGGTGGATGTACTTCGTTGAAAGGTAATTTATTGAATATACATTGATAACTTATTACAATCTTTCTCTCCTAAATTTATTACAATGTATTTTTTGCATATACATTTATAACTTATTACATATATATATATATATATATATATATATATATATATATGTGTGTGTGTGTGTGTGTGCTATAGGTATCTTGGTGAGCTAAAGTCCTTTGTTCGGAACAAAGCTCGTCCAGAGGGTTCAATTGCAGAATCATTTTTATCTGATGAGTGCATGACATTTTGTTCAAGATATCTACAAGGTTTGTCCACCAAGCATAACCAACCATCAAGGAATGATGACAACCCAGAGGACTCTGAATCTTCAATATTTTCACAACAATCTATGTTGTTTCCTCCAGTAGGGAAACCATTGGGAAGACCAATGACATACACTTTAACAGATAAGGAGGCAACACAAGCCCATAGATATGTGTTGTTGAACTGTGATGCTGTGAAGCCATATTTGGAGTAAATGTCATGCCACTACCTCTTCATATGTTAATTAATAAGTTTTAAACTGAAATAGTGGTCTTTGTATTTTGTAGAGAACATGGGGCTTATTTAAGAAGGAAGAATCGCAAGAGCGCATAGATCCAAGGACCTTTGAGAAGATGCAGCACGAACAATTTCCTGAATGGTTCAAGGATCATGTAAGTACAATGATTCAATTTATTTAGAATTAGAATGTATCTTATGCACTCTATTATTTGTGTTCCTATAGGTGATGCAGTAGGAGAAGGATAAAGGTAGTGACAACATCAGTGAGGAAATTAGATGGTTGGCCCGTGGTCCACTTGAGGTTGCAACGAAACATAGAGCATTCAATATTCAAGGATACAGATTTAGGCCGAAGCGTTATGACAAAGTAACTCAAAATAGTGGAGTTGTTGTGACAGCAAAAACGTCAAGCTACTCTTCTGCGCGTGATAAAAATCCTATTCTCGGAAATGTCATGTACTTTGGAAGGATTGTGGACATAATTGAGTTAGACTATTTCCGAAAATTCTCTGTGGTGCTATTTAAATGTGAATGGGTTGATGGTACCGAAGGAAAAGGTATGCAAATAGATAAGTATGGGTGTAGACTTGTGAATTTCTCTAGTCTAACTCACACTGGTAAAAGGGCAGAGGATGAACCTTTTGTATTTGCCAATCAAGTTGACCAAGTATTCTACGTGGACGACCATCTTTATCCAGGTTGGTCAATTGTTTTGAAGATGATGCCTCGAGATAATTTTGATATGGGTGAAGAATGGAATGATGTGGAAACGGAACCTTATCATGTCAGTAAATTCTTTCAGCTTTTTGATACTGCCCATCAGAAAAAAAATTGGATGAGAAGAGATATAGAGGGAGAAACTGTAGATGCCCCTATAGTGTCAAGTGATGACACAGTACCTGAATAAAGGTGAGGTTCCAAAGTGATTCTGTTATTTACATTCTTAGTATCATTGCTGCAACTTATGTCATTCTGGACATGAAACTTTCCACTATTGGTTCTGAATGCAGGTTTGATGGATAATCAAAAAGTCACCTATCTGAATATGTGGAGCCTAGTTGAAGTGACGAATTCATTAGTGTTATTGCTATTTTTATCCTTTCATGTTTATGTACTTTATAATTCGGACAAGAATATTTGTACGCATGACAGGCCTAAAGTGTCAATGCTTGATCCCAAATATGTTGGTAGCACGAGCAGCATATAAGTGTTAAAAAAATTGAGGGTAAAAAGAATATATTTCTTAATAGAAGGAGTACATGCGTACTTGATCTAGTCCAATTTCAATTAATCACGGTGCCGTCTGCTCACCCTCGCGGCTTCCTGAGTCGTCGTCGCCGCATACTGGTCGCCTCGCCTCGTACCCGTGCATGCGCATGCCTGATGCAAGAGACCCAACGACCGGTGTGGATGTGAAGCCAGGGATAGCTCACAAACTTAAAAATTGTATCGAAAGAATTACTGTACGTACGTATTTGGCGCAGAATTTAGTGATGGCATGCGCCAAACCTGTCCAGATAGCTGGCTTCGGCGCTGCTCCTTGTCTGGTACAGCGCGCCATCACGAGGGAGGAGCCTCGCGATGCATCAGACGCGCGTCTGATGTAGCGCGCGACCAGTAATTCTGATGCAGGTTTGGCGTGAGGCGTAGGGCAGGTTGGAATTTCAGCAGCACTGTTTTTTTTTACAAAATTTCATACCTTTTTATTATAATATATTAATGATATTAAAACACACATATACAATTAAGTACGCGCGCTCAAATTCCCTTGAACTGGCATCAAACTTGGGGATGGTTTGTGGCGTCCGGACTCGTGCTAATATACGTGGTCCCTGTCATGGCATATACAGCGTCACGGTCGGTTTGATCAACCGATCACACTCTGTTTTTGCCAGGCACACCGTCGAGCATGCGCCGCAGATCGAGCCACATGTTGTCGTCGTGTCGTCCCATCGTACCGCTGCGTCGCCGCCCCAAGGTCCTCCCGCCAGCTGCCCCGACCAGCTACTTCGACACCGACCACCTCGACTCGACATCGACCACGACGTTCTTTGCGTGGCTATCCGGACCACGGCTACACCACCCTACGCTCATAGCTATCTCGACAACGGCACAAAGGGCTACCGCCTTGCTTGAGCAATCTCATCAGTTTCCACTCCACCCACGACTTCCGCGATGCATTGACTGTTACAACTATTGGGTGGATGTCCATACGATAGATTAGGAAGTATTCTGGTTTGTCTTGTACTCCAAGTAGATCATCTCCCGGACAGGCACGATGGGCAAGTCAGGCTCTCCCGGATGGTTCTCAGTGCCAACCGAGGGATCTTCCTCCGGATCATGGCGCCGTCGTGCATTGTATTTTGGCCGATTCTCCTCCTCTGCGCCGTTGAAGAAGGAAGGTCTTGCTCTACTCGGATGATGGAGAGCATCATCAGCCGCCACTCCTCGAAGAGGCTACCACAACAGACGAGGAGTTCCAGCGGCACTGTGAGCTCTCTCCGTGATCACGGTTTGGCGCTGCCCTCGTCGCCGCCCTTGTGGCCCAACTACTGCCATCGCCGCCCTGTCGGTGCCCGCTCGCCGTGAAGTAGAATCCATACCTGGCGCTCACGAACGCACATAGACGAATCGTGCATTACCTTCAACAGGGCGGCTACCGATGCAACGAGCAACACCATGTCGTGTTCGAGATGTCAGACGTCTCGCGGGAGGCCTATGCGCCATGCTGGCGGAGGGCTATGCGCCCCCTCAAGGGGAGGGGCGGGCGGAACAGGGCGACGTTCGCGGCCGACGCTGGCATGTGGGCGACGGGGGAGGAAGCTGAGCGGCTACAGCGACGACAGGTCGGCCAATCAACACGTTTCGACTAATAGAAAACATTATTAGTTCATCTAATTTGCATTAAATTTGTACAAACATAGAAGAAGCACGTTGTGTTTGACACAAATATATGTGCAAGTGCGTGTGAAGGGCCAGATGATAATAAAAAATATTATAATTTTTTTGGCTTCAAATTTGTAGTCGCTTGTTTTTTTTATTTGGCACCAATTTTTCCCTTTCCCTCTATTCTCTCCCGCCAAGAGCCACTAATTCTAGTCAAAAGAAAATAAGTACGCGCGCTTCATCAACATCAGCTCTCGCGAAGAGGTAACTACGCCACCAAAATCGGAAACCTCCTCCCCCTCCCCCATATCAACGCAGTTCCCTTCCTCCTCTTGTACGGAGGATCCCTTCTTGAGCAGATCGATCGTGGCCAGCCCTCCCTCCTGAGTCTCATAGCTCGCCCCGCCAATTCCATCATTGAGGCTGACGGCACAAGAGGCTTGTCTTGTTCAGCAACTGGGCGGTAAGCAGATCAATCCCCACACTGAATTCATAGAAACAGAAGATAAATTCTAGTACGAGTTGAAGATTTTGCCTCCTCCCCCCCTTCTTGGTTCAGATCTGTCCCTTCTGTGATTTCTAATTACTCTTGTCTTGAGTGAATTTGATAGTGCACACCAAGTGTTTGATAGTTGTCCTCTGTTATTGGTTTAGAATTTTGGGGAGCCTTCAGATAGAGTTGGTTGCTTCTGGTAACTATTAGGGTGTTAGGTGCGGACGTGTGCAGTATTTCAATCTAGTTCTGCACCATTACTACCTTTGTGACTTCAATCTCTTCATAGACTTTCTTTATGGAACTCCAATTCTGAATATCATGTTCTTGTTGGGTAGTATAGTTGGGTTAGTTCTTATGAGTATCAGAACATGATCTGCGGCCCCCAATAATTTGAATGTTATTTTTTATGAATACCAGAACATGATGTGGAGCAGCACAACTAACAGTCCGCTATGCAAACGACACACTTGTTCTGAAAATAAATGTTAGTGACTTGGTAATAACATATCATCAGCTTACCTGTATTGGTTGTGCATGAACCAAACCTCCTTAACAGAAAAGAAAATGAACGTGGGTCTCCTTGACCTTATTATCCTCTTACTATGCGTGGATAGTGTTTTAACTGAACATGTGTGCCCCCTCTCCCTAGCAAACACCAAGTTAAGCAACATACGACATCAAGTACAATGTGGTCTGACTTATTTTGTTGATTGCAGGGGTAGTAATTACTTGAAAATATGATTGTTGGAGCTGAAATCCGAATTAATCGTCTTCACATCTATTGGGATGACTGTCATAAGTTCGAGTAGGACCACAAAATATTGTCTTTTGCAAAAATTATTTAAACTTTTGGTCATTTTAATGTTGCAGCAGATATGTCACGGACAAGAATTAACGTTATTGAATCTAATGAGGAATATATGATGGAAGAACCGACCGAACATCATAATTCTGCTGAAGAAGATGTCGAATCATCCGATGTGCATGAAAGAACTACTAATGATGAAGAGGGCTTCACAGATCATGATGACGCTAATGCAGATGAAAACGAAGTTGGTAAGTTTGTTCCTCATTACTTACCGTTTGTAATATATGATTATTCTTCATCGTAACATATAATTCATGGTTCTATATATTCAGCTGAAAATGCAGAAACAAAAGAGCGTAAGAAGAGGAAGCTGAAATATATTTGGAACCTTCCAAAAGGCAAAAGGATAATGGTTCGCTGCAATGACATTGATCAGCCAATTGGAAAAGAGGCTAAACATCTTGGGGACTTTCTTGGATCAGTTGCAAGGAATGGATCATTGTGTTGCTTGAGCTACAAGGATTGGAGATTGCTCAAAACTAAAACAAATGTAAAGGCTATACTAGATCAAGTGAAGGTAAAATTTAATCAATTGAATATCGTTTACTAGCTTGTTCTATGTTGCCTTACGTTACACTCACCCTATTTATGTTGTAATTGTTTTGTAGATGAGGTTCCTTTACCCTCCTCGCATGGAAAAATATATATTGAAGATAATTGGAGATAGATGGAGGCAACATAAGTCCGATCTGAAAGCAATGTATTTTGATGAGAAAAAAAGCACCGAAGCCAATTACAACAATAAACCAAAATTCGTAACTCCAGATCAGTGGAGGTCTCTAGTTAATCATTGGACAACCCAGAAAGCAAAGGTACTTAAAAGAATTCCATTTTCAACTTTCCTTGTTAGACTTTATATATCGATGTGTAGATACGATGAAAGATATGCACATAATTGCTTTGATTTCTTCTTTGGTAGGAGATTAGTGCTACAAATAGAAATAATTGTTCAATGAGGAAGTCCACACATACCAGTGGGACAAAAAGTTTCCCTCGTCAGAGGGAAGAAATGGCAAATTATACTAACTTCATGCATTGCTCTTCCATTCATGTTTTCTAATGTAATTCATGTTTACATTACATATCAACAGAAAGATGCAGATCCTGAAAAGAAGTACCCTCATAGGGCTCACTTGTTCATCCACACGCACAAGCCGAAAACTTGCAAGAACAAAATCATTAATGCTCATGTGGTACATTTACAACTCTCAACCATTCATATTTGAATTTGATATTATATATATTCTTATTATTCACATTGTTCCTATAATTAGGAAGGGTTGAAAGATATTTTGGACAAGAACCATGAATTAGCAGATAACAGCGATGGGATGACTGCATGGAAAGGAGATGCGTTGAACAAAGTATTAGGGGATGACAACCCTGGCCATGTACATGGTTTGGGACTAGTTCCAAACCCAAAAAAACTTTTTGATGTTTCCACTTCACGTGTATTCCAGAATACACATTTTACTTCGGTGGAGGATACACCAAATGAAGATATGCTAGCTTTTAGAGTTGAAATGGGAAAATTATATCAAGTAAATAAAAATCAGAATGCTAAAATTATGGAACTAGAGGAGAAGATGAGAAGAATGGAAAGACAACCAAATCAGGTAAATTCTAACAAATGTTAGCTTCATTTATTTTGTGGACTAACCTTTATGTATTCCTATCATAGGAAATTTCAGATCCAATGGCTACAATTGGGCTTGAACCTTTGGTTGATGGACACAACTCAAACAGAAAAGTTTGTATCTTGTCAAAGTACACAATAAAATTCCTCAAATTTCACTCAAGAAATTATTTCTCAATTAATATTTATGTTATGATATCTGTAGAGAGTGCTTGCTCCTTCGGTTGATGGACTCCAACTTGTTAAAAAACGATCAAATAATTTACAGAACAAGCCAAGTGGATCAAACGATGCAGATTTGCAAGCATCAAACAAGAATTCTGTTTCAGATAAGGTTTGTCTACTTAAATACTCTTTACAACTTATCATTGCTGAGTTTTAAGTTGTTGTGCTGGCACCTTTTGCAATTGCATATACAATACCCAAAACTTGATGTGTATCATTTTATCCTAGAACAAAGAAACTATGGCTCGTAATGGTGGCAGTGCACGACAACTAGAAAAATGCTCTGCTACACAGAAGGTATCATCATAGTGCCATATACAAAGTTATGATCAAACTATAGTGCTCCCATGTGTTTGTCTTTACTTGTTGCTATCAGAATGTTGTCCAGAACCAAGAAACTCCTGATCATAATTTCAGTGCTCGGCAAGGGGAATAAATATTGCTGCACATAAGGTATATTTTCGTTACCATATACAATATGTTCAAAATATATTACTCCGATGGTTATGTATCTACTGGTCGTCTTGCTATCAGAATGTTGTTCCGAACAAAGAAACTTTGCTTGAGAATGTTAGTGCACGTCAGGGAGAAAAAACTTCTTCCGCAAACAAACTGGTATATTTTCATAATCACATACACATTTATGTTCAAACTAGAGTGCTAGCTTGTTTATTTGTTTATGACTTCTTCTTTGCTATCTTACTATTGTCCAGACCAAAAAAACAACAAAAGGTGCTAATGCAAGCAGTAAGAGTGCTCAAAGTGGTTCGCTGAGCTGGTTGGGTACCAGTGAATTACCGGTAAGAGTGTTCATTCATTTCAGATGTTCCTTTGTTTTCATTCTGGTTTTCTCATATGGTTACCTTGATTTTCTCTAACGGGCAGGAACTAAAGTATTCTTGAAGAGCCTGAAAAACCATAACAGAGATGTAGCTCTTGCTACAATTGTAAGTTGTGATCCTAACTTTAAACTTGATGGTGCTGAAATTAGGAACGAATTCTAGGCGGTGCATGTTGATATGACACTTGTGAAAACTGAAAATTTGGTACGGAGTCGCGAAAACTGCACTACACTCGGTAATGCGGAAAAAAAAAGATTGCATGGCCCTCAACCTTTGTACGTGACTAATATCTTGCCTCTATTACTACTTGCATCATGTCAATGCATCGTGTGTTAACAGTTTATTTTGTTTTCTTGTTTGTAGATTCAGAAGATAAATGGATGAGTATATGGGTGGGTGGCAAGTGTACTGCAATGGTGATGTTGATATTCTGCTTCAAGATGGTGACGATGACGCATGCGTTCAGTTTTAGTTATGTTGTGGGATGATGTTCCTCGACTAAATTTTAGTTAAGTTGTAGGGAAGTTGAATGCTTTTAGGTTAAGTTTCACTGTCAAGAAAATAGTTAGATTATGTATCTTGTTTGGATGATGTTCCTCTTGTAATATCCACTATTGTAATTCAACAATTCTATCTCATATATTATATATGATTTCTTCCTATTGTCAGTATATTCTCTTGTTTTTCCTTCACTTGAAATACACAATTAAATGGAGCATTGATCACATATAAACATTAATAGTAGTAGTAGTAGTAGTAGTAGTTGTCATAATAATAATAATAATAATAATAATAATAATAATAATAATAATAATAATAATCACACTATATATGTGCCAACGCTTGAAGCGTTGGAAATTCTCCGTTGCCAAGTAATGGGATTTTGATTCTTGTACATTAACCACCAACATATAAAACTGTTGTAGAAGTCCCCTTTATCTGTTGTAGTCTTGCAATGGTTCCTTTTACCAACGGCAATATAAGCGTTGCATTATGCGCTAGCAACACTGGATAAGGCTACGCATCTCAAACCGTTGGTAAAGACACTAACAACGCATATATGGGCTTGTAGATACGGAAAAAAGCGTTGCTATAGCGGGGGTCTTGTTGTAGTGATCAAGTAAATATACCCATATCTACTTAAGTCGTCAGTGAAGGTGAGAAAATAACGATATCCACCGCGCGCCGTTACACTCATCGGGCCGCACACATCAGTATGTATGATTTCCAATAAGTCACTTGCCCGTTCCATTGTCCCTGAAAACGGGGTCCTTGTCATCTTGCCCATGAGGCACGGCTCGCACGTGTCAAGTGATTCAAAATCAAGAGACTCCAAAAGTCCATCAGCATGGAGCTTCCTCATGCGTTTCACGCCGATATGACCCAGACGGCAGTGCCACAAGAAAGTGGTATTATCATTATCAACTCTACATCTTTTGGCATCAATGTTATGAACATGTGTATCATCACTATCGAGATTCAATAAGAATAAACCCCTAACTTCGGGTGCATGACCATAAAAGATATTACTCATATAAATAGAACAACCATTATTCTCTGATTTAAATGAGTAACCGTCTCGCAAGAAACAAGATCCAGATATAATGTTCATGCTTAACGCAGGCACTAAATAACAATTATTCAGGTTCATAACTAATCCCGATGGTAATCGAAGAGCGAGCGTGCCGACGGCGATCACATCAACCTTGGAACCATTTCCCACGCGCATCGTCACTTCGTCCTTCGCCAGCCTCCGTTTATTCCGCAGTTCCTGTTTAGAGTTGCAAATGTGAGCAACCGAACCGGTATCAAATACCCAGGCACTACAACGAGAGTTGGTAAGGTACACATCAATAACATGTATATCACATATACCTTTGTTGTTGTTGGCCCCCTTCTTGTCCGACAGATACTTGGGGCAGTTCCGCTTCCAGTGGCCGTTCCCCTTGCAATAGAAACACTCAGTCTCTGGCTTGGGCCCAGCCTTGGGTTTCTTCACTGGATTAGCAACTGCTTTGCCACCCTTCTTAGAGTTACCCTTCTTGCCCTTGCCATTCTTCTTGAAACTGGTGGTTTTATTGACCATCAACACTTGATACTCCTTCTGGATGTCTGCCTCAGCGACTTTCAGCATTGAAAATAGCTCGGCGATGGTTTTATTCATCCCTTGCATGTTGTACTGCTGCACGAAGCTCTTGTAGCTTGGCGGGAGTGACTGGAGAATTCTGTCAATGATAGCCTCATCCGGGAACACAAGTCCCAGATCAGCTATGCGGGTATAGTACCCAGACATCTTCAGTAAGTGTTCACTGACAGACGAATTCTCCTCCATCTTGCAAGCAAAGAATTTATCGGTGGTCTCATACCTCTCGATCTTAGCATTCTTTTCAAAGATGAACTTCAACTCCTGGTACATCTCATATGCACCATGACGTTCAAAACGCCTTTGAAGTCCTCCTTCCAAGCCGTACAACATGGCACACTGCACTATCGAATAGTCATCCGAACGCGACTGCCAGGCGTTCAAAACGTCTGCAGTGGCTGTAGGAGCGGGGGGGGGGTCACCTAGCGGTGCATTTAGGACATAAACCTTTTGGGCAGCTGTGAGGATGATCCTCAGATTGCGGAGCCAGTCCACAAAGTTGCTCCCATCATCTTTCAGTTTAGCTTTCTCTAGGAACGCATTAAAATTCAGGGGAGCTACTGCGCGAGCCATCTACAACCAAAGATTTGCAAAGACATTTTAGACTATTGTTCATGATAAGTGAGTTACTACCTAATCAAATTATTTATAACTCCCACTCAAATTGACATCCCTCTGGTCATTCAAGCGTGACATGATCCAAATTCACCAACCCAAGTCCGATCATCACGTGAGATGAGGTGGTGTCAATGGTGAACATCTACATGTTGATCATATCTACTATATGACTCATGCTCGACCTTTCGGTCTTCCGTGTTCCGAGGCCATGTCTGTACATGCTAGGCTCGTCAAGTCTAACCCGAGTGTTCTGCATGTGCAAAACTGGCTTGCACCCGTTGTATGCGAACGTAGAGTCTATCACACCCGATCATCACGTGGTGCTTCGAAACGACGAACCTTCGCAACGGCGCACACTCGGGGGGAACACAATTTTATCTTGAAATTTTAGTGAAGGATCATCTTATAATGCTACCGTCGTCCTAAGCAAAATAAGATGCATAAAAGGATTAACATCACATGCAAATCATAAGTGACATGATATGGCCATCAACTCGTGCTTTTGATCTCCATCTCCAAAGCTCCGGCATGATCTCCATCGTCACCGGCGCCACACCATGATCTCCATCATCATGATCTCCATCATCGTGTCGCCATCGGGGTTGTCGCGCGCCCACCATGCTCTTACTACTATTGCTACCGTTTAGCGATAAAGTAAAGCATTACAAAGCGCTTAATGATTGACACGCAGGTCATACAAAAATTAAAGACAACCCTATGGCTCCTGCCGGTTGCCGTATGCATCGACATGCAAGTCGATATTAACTATTACAACATGATCATCTCATACATCAAATATATCTCATCATGTCATTGGCCATATCATATCACATACATACCCTGCAAAAACAAGTTAGACGTCCTCTAATTTGTTGTTGCATGTTTTACGTGGCTGCTATGGGTATCTAGCAAGAACGCTTCTTACCTACGCAAAGCCACAACGGTGATATTCAAGTTGCTATTTAACCTTCTACAAGGACCGCCTTGTTCTATTCCGATTCAACTAAGATAGGAGAGACAGTCACCCGCCAGCCATCTTATGCAACAAAAGTCACATGTCTGTCGATGGAACCGGTCTCATGTACGTGGACATGTAAAGTTGGTCCGGGCCGCTTCATCCCATAATACTGCTGAATCAAGAAAGACTAAGGAGGGCAGCAATTTAAACATCAACGCCCACAAACCCTTTTGTGTTCTACTCGAGAAAGCATCTACGCAAGATCCTAGCTCTGATACCACTGTTGGGGAACGTTGCATGGGAAACAAAAAAATTTTCTACGTTCACCAAGATCAATCTAGGAGATGCATCTACGAGGGGAGAGTTAGATCCACATACCCTTGTAGATCGCTAAGCGGAAGCGTTAAGAACGCGGTTGATGGAGTCGTACTCGCCGCGATTCAGATCGCTGAAGATCCAAGCACCGAAGCAACGGTGCCTCCGCGTTCTTCACACGTACGGCTCGGGGACGTCTCCTCCTTCTTGATCCAGCAAGGGGTGGAGGAGAGGTTGATGGAGAGACCGGCAGCACGACGACGTGGTGGTGATGGTGGTGGAGGATTCCAGCAGGGCTTCGCCAAGCACCGCGGGAGATGAAGATGTTATGGGAGAGGGAGGGCAGCACCGAGGCACAAACGTGTGTTGGCTGCCCTCCCTCTGCCCCTCTATATATAGGGGGAATAGATGGGAGGGGGGCGCCCTAGGGTTTCCCCTAGGGGGGCCGGCGGCCAGGGCAGTGGGGGGGCGGCGGCCAAGGGCTGCGCAGGCCCTAGGGTTTCCCCCCCCTAGGTGCCTTGCCCCCCAAGCCAGGGGGTGCGGCTGCCCTAGGAGGGGCCAGCCCCCCATGCGCCATAGGAGAGGGCCCAGGGGGGGGGGCGCACAGCCCTATGAGGGCTGTGGTGTCCCCCCTTTGTGGCCCATTAGGCCCAGAACCACTTCCGGGACCCCCGAAACCCTTTTCGGTAATCCGCCGATTTCCCGATGCTCCCCGGAACACTTCCGGACTCCGAAACCTTTCATCCTATATATCAATCTTCGTCCCTGGACCATTCCGGAGACCCTCGTCACGTCCGGGATCTCATCCGGGACTCCGAACAACCTTCGGTAACCATGCACTGTTCTCACTAACAACCCTAGCGTCACCGAACCTTAAGTGTGTAGACCCTGCGGGTTCGGAAACCATGTAGACATGACCGAGACACTCCCAGGTCAATAACCAATAGCGGGATCTGGATACCCATATTGGTTCCCACATGTTTCTCGATGATCTCATCGGATGAACCACGATGTCAAGGATTCAGGCAATCCTGTATACAGTTCCTTTTGTCTCGTCGGTATGTTACTTGCCCGAGATTCGATCGTCGGTATCTCTATACCTAGTTCAATCTCGTTACCGGCAAGTCTCTTTACTCATTACCGTAATACATAATCCCGTGACCAACTACTTAGTCACTTTGAGCTCATTGAGATGACGTATTACCGAGTGGGCCCGGAGATACCTCTCTGTCACACGGAGTGACAAATCCCAGTCTCGATCCATGTCAACTCAACAGACACCCTCGGAGATACCTGTAGAGTACCTTTATAGTCACCCAGTTACGTTGTGACGTTTGGCACACACAAAGCACTCCTACGGTGTCAGTGAGTTACATGACCTCATGGTCATAGGAACTTATACTTGACATGCAGAAAACTATAGCGATAACTGATACGATCAAAAGCTATGTTTAACGTTTGGGTCTCGTCCATCACATCATTCTCCTAATGATGTGATCCCGTTATCAAATGACAACTCATGTCTATGACCTGGAAACCGCGGTCATCTTTGATCAACGAGCTAGTCCTGTAGAGGCTCACTAGGGACACAAAGTCTGTCTATTCATCCACACATGTATTTGAGTTTCCAATCAATACAGTTATAGCATGGATAATAAACGATTATCATGAACAAGGAAATATAATAATAACTCTTTTATTATTGCCTCTAGGGCATATTTCCAACACTTTCAAAGTCTTCGTTAGGAATGGCAGGTAAATACCATGTATAGGAAGGTATGGTGGACTCATATGGCATAACTGGTTTAAAGGATTTTGGATGCACAAGCAGTCAGTCCGCTTAGTACAGGTGGAGGTTAGAAAAAGACTGGGAGCGACCAACTAAGAGAGCAATGACGGTCATAATCATGCAGAGCGACAAAGCAACATTGAATCAGGCATGGTAGTTATATCGCTACTCAGAAACAAAAGATCATCAAGGCTTGACAGACTTTCTTTACAGTCTTAAATATGCGTGAGCATACGCCAAGTCAATCAAAATAAATTCTCGAAGGAAGATATTACTAAACCATACCACATCATAGGCAAACAAATCATGTTGGTACTCCAATAACACATTGGGAACCCCCGAGCTATTTGAGACTAACCATAAGAAAACATGAACTACTAAGCACCATTATGCACGTAGCATCTTTATCATAGACATATCAACCAATGCAACGGAAGCAAACTCTCTTAATAGGATAAGCATGATAACTAAAGAGAGTTCAAGCATCCAACTAAACAAAAGCTCTTTAAAAAGATAAGCATGAAAACTAAGAGCTAAGCATGATAGTAGCTATTGAAAGACAAAGAACACACACAGCAAAGATAGTCATGAAAATTCTATGTTGTGTTCTAGGTTGAAGTGGAGCGTGTTTCTCTCCCACACAAAGAAAGCTGAGTTCCGACTCGTTATGAAAAGCTAAAGAAAACTAAAAAGGAAACTAAAAGCAAGACGCTCCAAGCATAGCACATAACACATGAAGTGATAAAAATATAGTGGAACGAAAGACGAAGTGATAATGTTGATGGAGAAGGGGATGCACGGGGGCATCCCCAAGCTTAGACGCTTGAGTATCCTTGAATATTTCTTGGGGGTGCATGGAGGCATCCCCAAGCTTGAGCGTTTGACACTCCTGATTCTTTTTATCATCTTCCCTCGCACACTTGAAAACTCCCTTCATACATAACTCATCATAATCTGATTAGCGAGGTTAGTACCCATAATAAAATAATTTTTCCTTGCTGGAAATAAGGATATTCTTGAAGGTCTACTGTTTCTAAAGATTGCCAAAAGGTTTTTGCAAAGAAAAAGCAAGCTCAAGGTTTGCAAAATGAAGGAAAGGCAAAACAGGACAGAATCTGTGAAAAACAGACCAGCAGGTAGTAAATGATTTTTTTGGGGCACTTCTGCAATTCTAATCAAAAAACTCAGAACAGACGCCCGAAATACAATTGTATATAGCACGCTGTCGAAAAAATTCAGACCAAAAAGATGATCTGGTGATTTTATACGATTTTTTCTGTCCAAGGACAGAATCTGTTTCCTGGACAGCACGTCACAACTTTTGAACTTTCTTGCAATCAGAGGCTACACTTGGCACAAAGCTGAAAAGTAAAGATACAATGATGATGCTACTGTAGTAACAAACATCAAGACCACTAAAAACTGAAAGAACAAACTGAAAGCAAAGATAACAAGGGTTGTCTCCCTAGAGCTCTTTCTTTATAGCCATAAAGATAGGCTTAAGACTTTAATGATGATCTCATAGGAATAAGAGTTGAAGAACAAAAGAGAGCATCAAGAAGCAAATACCAAACACATTTAAGCCTAACATGCTTCCTATGCATAGGAATATTTGCAATAGAATAATTCATTGAAGCACAAAGCAACTAGCATAGGAAGGCAAAACAAGCATAACTTCAAAATATTCACCATAAAGAGAGGAAACTTCTTATTATCAAGATATTTAGAACCAAGTCTCCCTCTCTCATTATAAATTTCAGTGGCATCATGGATGAACTCAACAATATAAGCATCACATAAAGCATTGTTACCATGATCCACATGCAAAAAGGTACTCTTACTCTCCACATAAGCATAATCTTTCTCATTGGTAATAGTGGGAGTAGGACTATCATAAACAACTTGAACACTATAGATTAACTGTGTATTAGGAAGATGGTGTTCAACAAGGGAGTAATTCCCTCCATGATTATGACAAGTTTCATAAGGATAATTTCTCCTTATGTCATAGGTACCTTTATAATCACTATAGATTGGAGTTATAACATCATCATAGTAGAGAAGAGCATTATCATTGCTAGCAACTATATTTGTAAACATGTTGTCTTTATTCTTACTAGCAAAAGAATTATCAATTGTCACATTACTAGTGGGTAAAGGATTTGCAATCCTATCATCCCCAAGCTTAGAGCTTTCCATATCATCACTTTCAGAGTTGGTACCAAAAAGATTTTCAAGATCATAAGTAGCATTATCATCATTTTCCCAATCACAATAAGTAACATGCATATCATAATCAAAATCATCTTCAATAGTACCTACGGACGTATCATCAAGATGATAATTAAGGCAATAAACTTCACCTTCTTCTTTAAACTTACAACCGTTAGGATAAAAGTTGATGGGAGGAATATGCTCAGGCCAGGTTGATACTCATTCTTCTTCCTTCTTGCTCCTCTTCCTCCTCCTCTTCTTTTTCTTCTTCTTAACCTTAGGAGGGAGTGGTTGGAGATGAAGCTTCTCCACATATCCTGGTTTATCATTAGAAACAATAGGGGAAACTTGGGAGAAACTCTCCTTTTTATTAGCAGAAATATAAGAGACATTTTTATACTTTGGTAAAGTTTCCTCCTTTCTAATCTTACTTATGTAATCATTTTCATGGCAATTAACAACACAATAGAGATGGCAATTTTGCAAAGTGTTTTTTATTCCTATGGCATTAACATCTGGAGAAGAAGTCTTTTCTGATAACTCTTCACACATCAAAAATAACATAAGCTCATCATAAAGATCAGAGGTGATCATGTTATCACACAACAGGTTAACAGTTATGTTTTGAAAGTTCATGCATTGAAAATTAAAGTGACCCTCTATACGGCAAAGTTCACAAGTAAAAGGATAAAGGTCACACAATTCTCTAGCAATTTCATTTAAATCTCTGACCCAAGTGATTGTTCTTTCATGCTTATGTTGCTTATAATACTTCTCTTCTTCAATCATAGGCCTTTCACAAGGTCTATCCACTCCACAAAAATTAACATGCTTATATAAAACTTCATTTTTAGGAATTGGATCATGCATGTTGCAATCATCATGAACAATTTCATTTTCTTTGCAAGTCTCTTTAAAAGGTTTATGATACTTGATCCAGTCCTCCTTAGGCATATTAAGATGTGAAGCAAAAGATTTGAGGAAATCAACAAGGAGTTGAGAATCAAGCCCAAACTTAGCACTAAACTTATTAAAACTTGTAGTTTCAACAAAGGACTTAATGCAATCGTACTCATAAATTATACCTGACTCTTTACCTTTGTCGATCTCCCAATCTTCAGTGTTGCGTTGAATTCTTTCAAGGAGTTCCCATTTAGCATCAATCTTTTTGTTTGTGAAAGAACCCATAGAGGAAGCATCGAGCAAATCTTTATCCTGTCGAGAGAGCCTCACATAGAAATTAGTAATAATCATATCTTTGGGGAGCCCATGGTTAGGACATTTTAGCATTAATGTTTTCAGTCTCCCCCAAGCTTGAGCTATGCTCTCTCCGTCATGAGGATACAAATTATAAACATAATTCCTATTCTTATGGACTTCATGAAGAGGATAAAACTTAGAGTAAAAGAGAGACATAAGCTCTTGCCAATCAAGCAAGTGCGAGTTATCGAGAAGCTTATACCAATCTGAAGCTTTATCTATAAGTGATACGGCGAACAATTTCCTCATGACAAACTCCCTTGATACACCTGCAAGCTTAAATAATGAACATAATTGTGACAGATATAGCAAGTGTTCACCGGGATGTCTGTCTCCTGCATAACGATTAGCCAAAACATAATTGATAATACCAGCTGGTATTTTATAGGGCAGAATTTCAGTAGGGGGAGGAGCAACCACCACAGGTGTGGGGCGTCTTCCCGCAAGCAACGATCCAATAGCAAGGTTTTCCATAAACATAACTAGTGAAATAAAAACAAGAAACAAAAAGATTTAATTGCAAGATCTAAAGATATACCTTCAAGCACTCACCTCCCCGGCAACGGCGCCAGAAATAGCTTGATGTCTACACACGCTTCTACTCTTGTAGACTATGTTGGGCCTCCAAGCGCAGAGGTTTGTAGGACAGCGGCAATTTCCCTCAAGTGGATGACCTAAGGTTTATCGAACTCAGGGAAGTAGAGGTTGAAGATGGTCTCTCTCAAGCAACCCTGCAACTAAGATACAAGAAGTCTCTTGTGTCCCCAACACACCTAATACAACTAGGAGTCGTATAGGTGCACTAGTTCGGCGAAGAGATGTTAAATGGCAAGTGATATGGATGGCAAAACAAAGTAATATAAATCTGTAATAAAAAGTGCAGCAAGCAAACAAGTGGTAAACGTGAGCACAAATGGTATTGCAATGGTGTAAACAAGGCCTAGACTTCATACTTTCACTAGTGGAAACTCCCAACAATATTAACATAATCGAATCACATGATATTTCCCATAAAACATGCAAGGGGGACGCACCCGGAGGTCATTCCTTCGTGGTCAAGAGAGGACGAGAATTATGTAGGGCTACAAAAGTACACCTCAAAGTTCGTAGTTCTCAATCTAAGGATTTCCCAATGTCACCGCGGCCATCCAAAGAGAGTACCACAATCACCACAACATATCTAAAGGATAGTCAAAGACAAGCACCAAGAGACTCTCAATCTTCAATCAACACACAAGAGAGGAAATCACTCATGAAAATATTTTTCTAATCCATGTCCAATAGACCGCTGTCACCTTGATCTCGGGGATTATACTAGATAAAGACAAGTGGGTACATCAATCCAATACATAGAGGAAGGGGAAATATCATGGGATCACCCTAGATTAACATAGCCTATGATCACAACGAAGATCACATCATGGGAGAGAGAATTGACCACATAGCTACTGGTAGAAACCTCAGCCCCGAGGAGGAACTACTCCCGCATCATGGAGGGAGAAAGCAACGTCGATGGAGATGAATCCGGGGGCACTTCCCCGTCCCGGCAGGGTGCCGGCACAGGAATTCTGGTCCCCCGAAGCTTGATGGCGATGGCGGCGGAGATCGGAATTGCGTCTGGAGAAAAGGGGTCCGGAATCAGGGTTTCCTCGATGGGTGTTAAATATATGCCAAAGGGGGTCGCCAGGGGAGCTACGGGGTGCCCAGGCGGCCTGGCCAGGCGGCCAGGGGTGGGGCCGCCTGGGCAGGGCGCCTGGAGCCCCTCCGGCCCTACTTTGGCCGTATGGAAGCTTCCGGAACGCTGATTTTTATATATATTTTTCGGGATTTTTCTGGCAGTTTTCGTGACGGGAAAACCTGAAATACAAAAACAGCAGAAAACAGAAACTGGCACTGGGGTGCACCGAGTTAATAGATTAGTCCAAATATGATCAAAAGTGTATGGAAGTGTATAAATATCATAGCAATATCACCCAAAAGAGGCATGGAGCAAGCAGAAATTATAGATACGTTTTGGACGTATCAATCGTGTAAAACATAAGGCAATAAAAAGGATGGTGGATCACCCTCCCAGCTAAACTCTAACTGATTATCATAAGCATGTTTTGCAAGATGATGAGCCACCTTATTAGCTTCCCTGGGACAAAACTCAAAAGAGATACCATCAATCGTCTGGGCTTTCGCAAAGCATTCCACCAAGGTTGCAGTATATGGACTGAACATATCAACCTCCCCCTTGCATGCATTTATCAATTCCAGCGAGTCAGATTCAATGATAATATTTGTGCAACCCAACCTCTCGAGCAGCTCAAGCCCCTTCAACATTGCCAAAGCTTCTGCTGAGGTGGCATCAAGAGTAGAGACAAAAAAGTAGTTGTACCAGCAACCGCTTCACCAATGCTATTTCGCAAGAAAATCCCTACTGCACATGTACCATTATCACGAAACGCAGCATATGTATTTAGTTTGTAGCATCCGGGTCTAGGTTTTGTCCAAGATATTTCATGCGGTGCACTGGGGTGAGATGAAACTTCATAATTCGTTGTCAAAGCTTCGATTGCAAAAGCAGTTCTAGGGGGGCGCCACCGATTCCCCATTAACCATCTCACGTCTTTGCCACCATATGTACCAGCATGCAACGACAATCGATTCCTGAAGTCCGAGCCCCCTAGGACGGGAGATCTCCGGGTAGGATGACACAAAATATATTCCAGAATTACCGAACCCGATCTATCCACAACCAGAGCATTATCGATTACTTCCTCGAGGCCAAGAGCATGCCAAACTTCCCGAGCACGATTACATGTGAATAGAAGGTGGCGAATATCTTCCGGGCCTCCTTTGCAAATTGGACAAATAGGCGCTACAGGAATGTGGCGTGCAACAAGAATAGCCTTTCCCGGGACAGTGCCATGTAAGGCTTTCCAAACAAAAATCTTGATTTTGCTAGGGACTGAAAGCTTCCATAAAATATCCCATACAGGATTCGGGTTTGATGCTCCTTGTCCATCTTCTCGTCGTGTTCTTACGCCAAACTGGTGCTCCCATTCGATGTAATAAGCAGACCGTACTGAGAAGACAATGGACTTTGTTTTATGCCAAGCCACAAAGTCCTCCTGCAAGTGTTCACTCAAAGGAATCATGAGAATATTCTGAGCATCAACAGGAATGAAAATGTCTTGAATAAGTGGTTCATCCCAGCAATTAGTATCTTGATCAATTAACTCATCGACATGCCGAAGAAGACACTGACCCCTTCTGGTAAGTACTTTCCTGGATGGACAGTTTGGGATCCAATGGTCCTCCCAAATATTGATATTAGTCGCAGACCCAACTCTCCAAATATGTCCCCTCCTAAAAGTTTGTGAACCTGCCATTATGCTTTGCCAAGTATAAGAGGAGCCCTTCTTAGGGCCAGCATTTAAGAGCTTTCCGCCTGGATAGTATTTAGATTTTAACACTTTAGCACACGACGAGTCTGGTTTGTTTAAAAGCCGCCATGACTGTTTTGCAAGCATGGCCATGTTAAAAGAATACAAATCACGGAATCCCATACCACCTAGCTTCTTCGGGATGCACATTTTCCACCAAGAAAACCAATGCATCTTTTTGTGATCATCTGAATCACCCCACCAGAAGGCAGACATGGCATCATTGATTTCTTTACATAGTTTTTTTGGGATCTTGAAAACAGCCATGGCAAATACTGGGATTGACTGAATTACTGATTTCAGAAGAATTTCCTTAGCCCCCATAGACAGCGACTTTTCTTTCCATACTTTAAGTCTCTCAATGATTCTTTCTAGCAGATACACAAAACTCCCACTCTTATCTAGCCCAACCATAGAAGGTAAACCAAGGTACCTCTCACAGATAGATTCAGTGTAAATATTCAGTTCAGTGCAAATTTGTGCTTTCACATCGACATCTACATTAGGGCTGAAAAAAAAACACTGCACTTCGCTTCACTAATTAGTTGGCCCAAATTTGCACAGTAATCAGCCAGTACTTGTCTCAATGAGGTTGCATTAGTCATGTCAGCTTTCATGAGTATAAGGGAATCATCAGCAAAAAGTAAATGATACACCGATGGTGCATTTCTGCACACCTGAATACCTTCAATGCCATGAACCTCCTCCTTTTGAGCCAAAGCACTGGATAAACCCTCCGCACATAGAAGAAACAAATAAGGTGAAAGAGGGTCCCCCTGCCGAAGTCCCCTGCTTGGCACAAACATATCTGTCTCTTGATCATTAAACCTGACCCTATATTTTACGGACTTCACACAAGCCATCAAAAGTTCAATGAACTCTTCATGAAAACCAAGTCTGCTCACTATTTTCTCCAGAAAGACCCATTCCACACGGTCATAGGCCTTGTGCATATCTAGTTTCACTGCACAATACCCCACTTTTCCTTTCCTCTTATTCTTCATTGAATGCATGGCCTCATAGGCAATAAGAATATTATCTGTGATTGATCTCCCAGGAACAAAAGCGCTTTGAACAGGTGCAATAATTTCATCCAGGATACTCTTCAATCAATAGGCAATCATCTTCAAGATGATTTTATACAAAACATTGTATAAACTGATGGGCCTATATTGAGATATATTTTCCGGATTATCCACCTTCGGTATGAGCACTAGAGCTGTATCATTCCATCCAGCAGGAATATTCTTTTCATTTATTGCCTTTAAAACTTCAGACGTAAGAATATTACCTACAATATGCCAACATTTCTTGGAAAAATAGCATGCAACCCATCAGTACCTGGTGCCTTGGTGTCCCCAATGGAGAACGAAGCCTTTTTAACATCCTCAGCTGAGTAAGGCTTCAAGAGCTCGTCGTTCATGTTATTTGTCACCCGAGGGACAACACGGTTAATGAACTCCGGGTCTGGCTCATCAATTTCTGTAGTGAAAAGACCATTAAAGTACTCTGAGATAATTGGACTTAGATAGGCTGTACCTTCCTGCCAATCCCCCGGGCATTCCTCAGTTTTTAATGCGATTTCTAAGCCTCCGAGCAGAAGCAAAGTTCTGAAAATAGGCCGTGTTACGGTCTCCAAATTGCAACCAGTTGACCCTACTCCGTTGCGCCCAGTACAACTCTCCCATCTCAAGCAGTTTTTCTATTTCATCAGCAAGCTTTTTCTGCCTAGCAATGTTTGCATCACTCAAATCCTTCCTTGATAATTCTTCAAGTTCTTTTTGCGTGCCCTGCAATTTCTTTTTTGTTTGCTTGATCTTGTTTGAACTTTTAGTAATCTTTGTGTTTTTCTTTCTGTTTCGGAGTGTATCCGGCAGACTCAATGTAAGTTATTTACTTAATTAATAATAAATACCGACCTTTCTTAAGACAAAAAAAGTTGTGAGGGCAACGTGAAACCTTTGTGTCGTTCTATATTCTCTGTGTCACGGAAACTATGCTTGGGCCTTGCCATTTTGTTCGCACCGCTCATACAGGCTTGTCACGGTTTTGTAATCCTGGCCGGTTTTTCATTGTCGGTTTTCTCTCTTTTTTATTAGGTTTTTATTCTCATCTTTGTTTTTATGTTCCTTTTTCTTTTTCTTTTTCTTTTTCCTCTTCGTTTTTAACTCACTTAGTTTTGTTTCTCTTTATACTTTTATAGAAATTATGTTTTTTCTAATGCACAAATTTCCTAATATATACAAATTTTGCATGGACATTTCTAAAATGCATGAGATTTTCAAACTAAATGTAAAATTTTCTCAAAAATATGAACACTTTGTTTAAATGTGTGAATGTTTTTAGAAGCATGAACATTTTTAAACATGTCAGACAAGTTTAAATGCATGAAGATTTTTTACCTCACGGGTTTTTTGAAATGTATGAACATTTTCTAAATGCGTGATTATGTTTTTAAAGGCATGATTTGTTTAAGGACTTGAAGAGTCTTTTCTAAATGTACAAACATATTCCCTTAGTGCACTAAGAATTCACTAGAAACATTTTTTTACATACATGATTTTTTCACATGAACATGTACGTTGTTACAAATAATATAAAAACTAATATAGGACTTGTTTTTGCAGCACATACTTTTGTTACCTCTCTAACTCCCAGTAAATAAGAAACAATGTGTAACCGTTTCTCTAGCAATTGGAAAACAGAAAGAAAACAAACAAAAATAATAGCACTGACGCATATGGCCCCTACAGGCCCGATCCATCCCCAATCAGCAGATCCTATTCGACCTGGGTCGCCAAATAAGGGACCTCCTATACGCCGCTTATAGCGGCCAAGACTCGTCGATTCTCGGGAGCAAGTAGTTAACGAGAGCTCCTTCGGGAGCCTCGCAACGATCACTCGCGGGTGATCTGAGAGCGCATCACTTAGCGCACTCTCAAACACCGCCACGTGTCGCGCTCTGAGTGTTTTCTTCGGAATTTTTTTTCGCACGAGTTTTTGGCTTTTAAAGCGTTTTTTTTTACTTTTCGGTTTTCAACCGGTCTTACTTAGCTTTTGGACCCAAAAAATGCCGAGAAACACATTTTTTTTGGTTCCGCAAAAGACACGGTTTTGCTTTCGCGAGAGTACAGCCGTGCCTCTCGAAAACGAAAAAAAATGTGTTTTCTGTTTTTTTTTCTTCCACGAGAGGCATGGTTTTTCTTTCACGAGACGCATGGTTTCGTTTTTGCGAGAGGCACGGCCGTGCCTCTCGGAAAAAAAGAATTCTGTCTTTTTTCATCCGTGAGAGGCGCGATTTTGCTTCCGCGAGAGGCACGGTCATGCCTTTTGGAAACGAAAAAAAGTATTTTCTATTTTTTTTTCTTTCTGAGAGTAACGGTTTTGTTTCCACGCGAGGCACGGTTGTGCCTCTTCGGAAAACAAAAAATTGTGTTTTCTATTTTTTTTTTGGCGAGAGACACGACTTTGCTTCCGCATGAGGCATTGTTGTGCTTTTGTGGGA
Source organism: Secale cereale (assembly GCA_902687465.1). Classification (NCBI taxonomy): domain Eukaryota; kingdom Viridiplantae; phylum Streptophyta; class Magnoliopsida; order Poales; family Poaceae; genus Secale; species Secale cereale. The sequence continues at coordinate 460,853,904 of LR738713.1, read as the reverse complement.
GGTACGGACGTGCCTCTTTCAGAAAGGAAAAAAATGTGCTCCCGGCTCTGTTTTTTGTCCTTTTTTTAAATCGTCGAAACATATCAACATGTGTCCTAGTTTTGAAGATCTCGACGCAAGGAACCAATGATGAAAATGGTTCGAGATTTGGACGCATGGTTTAATATAAAACGTTTTGAATTAACGGATCTACGAGAAAAGAGAAAACTCACAGTTTACGACAAGTGACAGCGCGCCACTTGTCACAATCTGAGAAGGTGGGATTGATCTTTGTGAAGAATATTCTTTAACTAGTGATTTCGTCGAATCTTGCATGGGATAGCTGACCTGGGCCGGCCCATTTGCAGTAGCATGCAACGCGCGAAGTTGGTATCGAACCCGCGACCAGCAGCACATTGGCCCGCGCTGCTCCATAGCCAGTTCACTCTAGTGGAAGAGGTGCAGCCCGATTTTTAAAGAAATGAGCGACAGTGACAAAGCTTAAACTCTAATTCCCCAAAAGAAATACGTGAATAGCAGCGATCAAACACACGACCTCCAGTGAATGAACCTCGTCCCTAGCCACAGTAGTTTATGCGTTTTGTTCTCTAAAATAACAACTCAGTTTAAATAATTATAGTCCACAAAAATGATAATTTTTTTTGACATTCAAACTGATTTTATTTATAACAGAAGTAAATGTTTTTTTAATAGCGCACATTCGTAATTTTTTTTGAAATAAATAAAAACTCAAACATTCAGTGAAACCACTAAATTTTTTTGCAAAAGAAGTAACAAAATTTAAGACGAGAACATTTCTCAAAACTATGAAGAATCTTCTGAAAATACGAAGATTTTTTAAAAAACTCAAACATTTTTCAAAATTACTATTTTCTTTTGAAAACACAATTTTTTTAAGAAATCCCGTGAACATTTTTAAAATTTGTGAAAAAAAATTGAAAATGGAAAATTTTACGAAATATTTACAATTTTCGAAATAATGGACAATATTTCAAAACAGGACCATTTAAGAAAATTCCCTGAATATTTTTGAATTTGGGAACAAAATTTGAAAAGTTAAGATCTTTTATATTTGTAAATTTCTTTTAAAACTGGACCATTTTCTGAAACTCACGAACTTTTGGGAAATTTTCAACATATTTTTCAAAATTTGAACATTTTCCCAATCCTTGAAGATTTTTTGAATTTGTGATGAAAGTTTGAAAACATGAACATCTTTTGAGTTTATGAGCAAAATTTGAAATCTGGAACATTTTTTGTAATTTGTTAAGAATATTGAAAACAGGAATATATTCTGAAATTTATGAACATTTTTTGAATTGCGAAATATAAATTTAGTAATACGACATTCTCAGATTGTTTTGAAATTCCATACTTTTATGTATTTTCAAACATTTTTTGAAAAGAACAGCTAAATTTGAAAATTCTTAACTTTTTCGAACTGCTGAAAAAAATAGGAACATTTTCTGCAAAAAATGAATAAATTTTGGTAAATGCACTTTTTTAAAATTGCTGAACATTTGTTGGAAAAGAAAAAACGGAAAGGAAGGAAAAGAAAATCTAAACAGTAAAAAGAAAGAAAAAAGAAAAAGAATTCTTCAACAAGGTTTTGAAAACCGGAAAAACCAATTGGAAACCTTCGGAATGTTTCCAAAACCGGAAACAGAAAGCCTCGCGTATAGCTTCAAAATGGGCCCACCCAGTGTGCTCGATATCGAGTGTTGCCTGTGCGTTGCAGCGACAGTTTGCCGCAGTTTGCCGCATCATGCGACAAATAGGAAAAGCCAATGAATAGCAATATTTTTAGTTTTTGAGGTGTAAAGGTCAACTTTGTTGATCAAAAACCACATATGGTGGCCCTGACCTAGGGAAAGTGAAAATCTAGCTATGAGCGTCACTATTTGCCGCATGGCCTTCAAAATTAAACAGCTGAATAGCAATAAAATGTGTATCCCCCTCCACGCTCCCCCGCTACCTACTTGGGCCAGCCGAAATAACGGTTTTGGGATGGTTGCGGAACCATGTGTGACCGGCTTTCTGGGTGTTTTCTCTTTTGGTTTTTTCTTTCTTTTTTGTTGTTTAAAGTAATTGTCACATAGTTCTAAAAAAATATAATGCAGTTGTAAAAAAGGTTCATGTACATATAACAAAGAAATACATTGATCAAAGCAAAAAAGAAAATAGAAAGCCATTTTATAGCAAAGTGAGAAAATACAAACTGCGGTAACGAAGAAGTACAAACCTGGTACAAGAAAAAATAAACCGGCGGACCGGCACGTTGTATGACGGCCCATTTCGGTTTTGTCCATTTTCCTATTTTGGTTGGGTTTTTAGCCATCGACTTGTCGCCCACAGAGTCTGGCCTAGCTCGCCTGGTTTAAGAATTGTTTTTCAATATAAGAATTGTACATGGGTTGCCATACATAAAAAAATTCATAACATATTTATAAAATATTATTTGCAACATTGCAAAAGGGTCACTACATAATTAAAAATGGGCATCACATATTTTAAAAGTGAACGAGCGCACGCAGACACACACATTTATATATAATAGTCATGTATAAATGCATTATATTTTTTAAAAAATCATAACTTTTAGAAATTTTTGATTTATGAATAATGATCAATGTGTATTTGAAAATGTCATGTGTTGATAAAAAAACCATCTCGAATTTGTTAAATAAATCATCAAATCCATTACGACAAAAAAAATCATGTATTTTCTAATATTTATCACATCTATACCAATATACAAGACCCAAAGTACATATCAAATTAATATTAGCCATCAAACCATGTCAATTCAATTAATATTGCTCCAATGGCGAGTGCTCAATATATTCAGCATACAATTAATATCATAACAACTAAGAACGTATGTACTAATTACATAATTAACACATAATTGATATCCTACCTAATATCAGCGTGCAATTAATTTCTTTCCTAATAGTAATATGCATTGCACGTACTCATTTACTAGTAATTATTTAAATAAATCATCATGCAATTGTAAAAAAGGTTCAAGTACATAAAACAAAGAAACACATAGAAAATTCCAGAAAGAAAAGAGGAAGCTATTTTACGGAAAAGTAAGAAAATGCAAAGTGAGGTAACTGTTGAAAAATGAATAATAAGTACAAAACTTGAAGAAAGAGAAAAAAAGGGGCAAAAATCCTGTAAAAGGAAAGGCAAAACGGCCACCCTGAACTTCGAGCTTCACATAGAGATTTTCATGCTTCTTTCTTTTCTTTTTACTTGGCCCGATTTAGTTCATATAAAATGAATATTTTTGACATGAATACATTTTAAATCAAATTAAATTATAAAAAAGTGTATGTACATCTTAGAAAAATACGTGAACATTTGTAAAATTGCATGAAAGTGCGGAACACTTTTATAAACCACATGAATATATTTGATATGACTGATTTTTTTAAAGAAATGCAGGATTTTTGTCAACAAATGCATGAACTTTTCTGAAAGCTGGAAGTTTTTTTTTTTACAAAATTGCATTGAACATATTTTGAAAATGTGTGACCTTTTTTCTAAAGATGTTTGTGATGTGTTTAGAAAATGTTCGCCATGTATTGCAAAAAAATCATCTTGTATTGTAAAATCGTTCATGAAAAATATGTGTAATTATTTTATAAAATAAAGAATTAATAATAATCCTAAAAAGGAAAGAAAATAAAAGGAAAAGGAAAATTACCAATAATGAGAAAAAACAGAAGTGAAAATAGCAAACAAATCAGAAAAAATGTAGAAATTCAACTAATGACCAATAGCCTAAATAAAAGTATACATCCTAAAAAAAGGGTGACCAAACGTAGTCTTGTTTGTAAAGAGTACCTTGTGCAAATGGGCTCGTGAAGTGAGTGTGCCTCTAGGTGTTTTGGCAGCAATTTAACTAGGAATCGTGCCGCACCAGAACAAAAAATAGGGGCCTTTCCCCTTGCTTGCCAACGCCCCTCTTCCAAGCTTGTTCTTGCAAGTCTAGCAACCCCTCCCTAAAAAAGCAGCCCACTGAGCTTTCCCTAGCTCATCAAGATTTATGTTTGAGCTTCCCCTAGCCCGTCAAGATTTCTGTGAGTCAATCGACGATGCACTTATTGTAAGTATGAAGGTGTTCATTTGAATTGCACATGGCAAGCTCAGACTATTTGCCTTTTGCTGCTAGCTGGATTCTTGGAGACATTCTCGTGTTGAGTGCAGCATGGCGAGATGCATATGGGTCCTTGTGCACGAGGACATGGTAGAGCACTTAGTCGCAGTAAGGGAACCGAAGGCCAAACAATGGCTTCTTTCGATATTTGAATCGTTATCACATGATAGTTTCATCCGGCTAGTGGTACCCCCCTATGGGCAATACGAACGACGTGGAGAAAAATCATTCGCAAGCATATTTTCAGCACCGTTTATCTACACACCCCTTTGTGTCTCGGTATATCTCAGAACTTCATGAGTTGGGCAAGGTGCATGCCCAAGTATCTAATGCACCTCCAACAATGGCTTCTAGGGTACAGTCGAAGTGGATACCCCTTCCTCCAAGCTACTCGAAATCAATTTTGATGGAGCAATTTCCACAAATGGCAATCGCAGATCTCCTTTTCCTTTATGTCACGATAACTATATGTGTCTTTTTGAGAATACTTGATCTTATGACACTTGAAGCTATCGTGTGCCGGGAAGCACTTGCATTAGCCAAAGATTTATCTTTACATCATGTGCACATCTCTTCATACTGCAAGACCATTGTCGATAACATTCAAGCAAACTCTAGTGGCCATCATGGTCCAATTATAAAGGAAATCAACCAGGCGAAGGGAAGCTTTGAAAATTGCAACTTTTACCATGAAGAGTTACGAATTCTGAGGCACACAATTTGTCAAGATACACTCCTTCTTTAGCTTGTGGCACGGTATGATTCCATGTATTCATGTTGTATTCTCTTTTGATCAATAAAGCACAAGGTAAAATACCTAGAAAACATATTATAAGTATGTTCTATTTTCATCATCCGATGTCGTACTAAAATTTTGAGTAAGAAATCATGCTTCCATGTAGGCTCCACCAGTGGAAAATAATTATATTTCCTCAGTGCAAGGGACGTTTTGGCTCTCGGGTGCTTCTGCACCTACGGGTGAACAATAAAATCGATAAAAATAATTAAATAATTAAAAATATACTTGTTTTGTAATAAGAGATGCTCATATGCGTGAAGTGCATGCCAAATTTCGTGGGGTTTGAACATTTTAGTAGTTGTCAACAAAAAAAGGTTTAGGCACGTGAGAAATTTTTGTAATCAACACTGTTCAGAGCTCATATTGTCTTTTTTATCATGAGCTCCTCAAATGTCACTTATCCATGAAATTTTGCACGGACACTAATAGAAAAACTACTTTACGTGAGCCACATTAGTCCCGGTTTGTAAACGGACCGGTACTAATGTGACCATTAGTGTCGGTTCCAACGGCTAGGGGGGCGGGAGTCATTAGTCCCGGTTCGTGTTGAGCCTCTAGTATCGGTTCGTGACACGAACCAGGACTAAAGGGGTGGTGTCAGGCTGGGGGCCCACGAGCACATTTAGTACCGGTTCGTGTTACGAACCGGTACTAGAGGCTAAACTTTAGTCCCGGTTTGTATAACCAACTGAGACTAAAGATGCTCCTATATAAATCCTTCGTCCAGTCCGCGAGCTCTCTGTTCTCCCCTTTCCTCTCCTCTGTTCTTCCCCTCTTGCTCGATCTCATCCTAAATTTTTGCCACGATTTGAAGGCACCCCATACATCCAAGTGTTCACAAAGGTTAGCAACTTTGTCCTTTCATCTCTCATTGCTAGATTAGTTCTTGCAATGCTCTATACGTATAGCGATTTATGGGTTTTAATTTGGGAGTATTTGTATGTGGTTGTTTATTTGATTTATATGCAATTTGAGCTCAGATTAACTTCTTAGTTTGCATATGTAGGTGTGGTTTACTTAGTGCCTTCCCGTCCCCATTCTAACCACTGTCGATCACCCGCACCGCCTCGTCGCCGGCACCACCTTGGTGAGCCTCTTGTTTCTTATCCGTTTTATAATAAAAAAAAATCATGTTTGTGTGATTTAGATAGTTACTTGTATAATTTTCTTACCCATACGTTCTTTGTTATACATAGTGGCATGGTTGATATCCGTCCCCGTCGGCCCTCGTCCGGTTTATGATTCGGATGTGGTATATTCTCTTTTATAACTATTTGTTGCATTTCGTGTTTATGACAAAATATGCTTATCAAGTTGACATAGATATTTTTATCTAGGAGGTATGTGAACCGGAAATTCCAACCGACCCTCTTGTCGAGAGGTTAAATTTAGTTGAAAAATAAAACAATTACTTGAAGAAAAAATTGGAAAGAATTGAGGAGGAGAAGATGGAATTGGAGTTGCATGTTGCCGATGTCGTCGATGATCACAAGATCAAGATGGATGCAATGCGCTTGAAGATTAGAAAGATTAGAAAATATGACATTGATAGTGAGGCTTGGTATCATTATGTTGTTGAATCAATTGTTACCTTAGTTGCGATCTTGATCGCATTTGTTGTTGCATTTAAATGCTTTACCTAGAAAGTTTGTATGTTGTTTTATGAGAATAAGTGTGTATGAACTTTATGTATGTACTTGTATTAATTTGTTTTTTTAGTGTTGTGTAATGAAGATGAGACGGCAATGGATGTAGGATGACCGATGCTCTCCCCAGTTCATTAATGGCGTGCATACTTTTCTGCTTGCGGCTGAGACAAACAAGCGGGCAGATAGTTTTATGTGTTGTCCATGTGCTGACTGTAAGAATGATCGAAATTACTCCTACTCAAGAACCATTCACGTCCACCTGTTTGAGTTCGGTTTCATGTCCGGCTATAACTGTTGGACCAAGCACGGTGAAAGAGGGCTCCTAATGGAAGAGAATGAAGAAGAAGAGGATGACGACAACTATCCTGGCCATGGGTTCCCTGAATACGATGGTACAACAATAATGGGGGAAGAAGCTGAGCCAGCAATGCGGGTAGAAGTTGAAGAAGAGGCATCAGATGAGCTCGCTGATGATCTTGGCCGGTCCATTGCCGATGCAAAGAGAAACTGCACAAGTGAAAAGGAGAGGCTGAAGTTGCAGCGCATGTTAGAGGATCACAAGAAATTGTTGTGCCCAAATTGCAAAGCTGACAAGAAAAAGTTGGGCACCACACTGGAATTGCTGCAATGGAAGGCAGAGAATGGTGTATCTGACAAGAGATTTGAAAAGTTAATGATAATGTTAAAGAACATTCTTCCAAAGGACAAAAAATTGCCCAACAGTATGTACGAAGCAAAGAAGGCCGTCTGCCCTCTAGGATTAGAGGTGCAGAAGATAAATGCATGCCCTAATGACTGCATCCTCTACCGCGGTGAGTACGAGGAGTTGAATGCATGCCCGGTATGCGGTGCAATGCGCTATAAGATCAGTCGCTATGACCCTGGTGATGTTGAGGGCGAGTGTTGGGTAACGTAGTATTTCAAAAAAAATCCTACAAACACGCAAGATCTATCAGGAGAAGCATAGCAACGAGCGGGAGAGTGTGTCCACGTACCCTCGTAGACCAAAAGCGGACGCGTTTAGTAACGTGGTTGATGTAGTCGAACGTCTTCGTGATCCAACCCATCAAGCATCGAACGCACGACACCTCAGCGATCTACACACGTTCAGCTCGGTGAAGTCCCTCGAACTCTTGATCCAGTTGAGACCAAGGGAGAGTTTCGTCAGCATGACGGTGTGGTGACGGTGTTGATGAAGTTACCGACGCAGGGCTTCGCCTAAGCACTGCAACAAATATGACCGAGGTGTGTAACAGTGGAGGGGGGCACCGCACACGGCTAAAACATCTGTCAACTTGTGTGTTCTAGGGTGCCCCTGGCCACGTATATAAAGGAGCAAGGGGAGGGGGCCGACAGCCTCATAGGGCGCGCCCCAAGGGGGAATCCTACTCCTACTAGGAGTAGGTTCCCCCTTTCCTAGTTGGAGTAGGAGAAGAAGGAAGAGGGAGAGGGAGAGAAGGAAAGGGGGGCCGGCCCCCTCCCCAATTCGGATTGGGCTTGGGGGGCGCGCGCCTCCCACTTGGCCGCCTCCTCCTCTCTTCCACCATGGCCCATTAAGGCCCATTAACTCCTTGTGGGGTTCTGGTAATGTAATGCCCAGGATGGGACTATATCTCCTACGTGTCGAGGCACGACTTAAAGATATAAGCCCATTCTGGAATGATCGCAAGTTTGGTACCTTTGCACATCTCATGTAAAAATAGGGATGAAAGCAGAAAAGATAGTTGGCTTACACTCGCCACGTCACACATTTCATTACATGTCCAAACATCATTCAAATAAACGTCACAACCCATCTACGGGTGAAAAACCAAATGAAAGATATCAAACATAACTTAGAACCACAGGTCTGAATCGCCCCTAGTAGAAGCTCTACTGATCAACCGGATAGTTCACATAGTAACAGCTACGCTCCTCGTCGTACTCCCAGTCTAGCTCGGTGCCATCGCCTGTGTAGCTCACCATAGTACCTGCATCTGGTGTGGTGTAGAAATCTGTGAGCCACAGAGGACTCAGCAATCCCGTTCCCGGGTAACACAACTATCTTAGCCCTGGGTGTGGAACAAGGCTGAAGAAAGAACAAGAGTTTGCAGCAGCACTAGCACTAACTTACGTAAAAGAGAGCGAGAAGAGAAGTGCCTCGGACGAGAGATGATCACGAAGTGATCCTAAACTAGCAAGTCAAACATAACCCCACCGTGTTCACTTCCCGAATCCCTTTCCGAAAATGACCGTCACGGTACTCACGCTGGTAGTGTATTGGAACATGGTGTCAAGTTTTCTACAACCGGATATTAACAAATTCCCATCTGCCACATAACCGCGGGCACGGCTTTCGAAAGTTTAAAAACTCTGCAGGGGTGTACCAACTTGGCCCATGACAAGCCCACGATCCGCGGAGTCGCAACTCCAAGGTGGGAAGGCCCGAGTATCCTCGGAATCCCGTGCTCAAGATACTCCGTCTAAGGTAAGGCTAATCCAGCAAATCCTCCCGGCGTGCCGACACCCTGACAATAGCCGCGCGTATCTAGTCTCAGGCCACGACCGGATGAGACATCCTACAGGTGTATACCAATCCGCGAGTTTCCTCGTGGTGGCCCCGCAGTCCGCTCAGTTCGGACCAACACTCATGTGGAGCACTGGCCCGGGGTTGTTGATTAAGAACTCGGGTTTGCAAGACCCTATGCAAGTTTTTAGTTATTAGGCAAATAGTACCAAAGTTGGGACTTGCTGGAAAAGACTTAGCACTTAGCGGTTTATCGAGGGGGTCCCATAACCCCAACCGTGTGAGGAACGCAAAATCAAGGAACATAACACCGGTTTAAACGGTTCCTAGGCGGCATGAGTGGAACAAATCACCAAGCAAAAGGCTTAGCCTTTCACCCATTACCAATATATAGATGATTTCATTTAATAATTAATATAGTGTGATATCCCAACAAGCTTCAACAAGAAGCAAGAATCTTCAATTCTTCTCCTGCAACTAACAATGCTATAAGAGGGGCTGAGCGAAGCCTACGTATAGCCAATCAATGGTTTGCATAGGTAGGGTGGTCAAACAGGTTCATGGTTACAATAGGAGGCTGACAGAAAAAACATGGACATCGAGGCAAAACTATAGAGCGATACTTCTAGCAATAGGCAAAGATAGTAATGATATCCGGGTTCGGTCATCTTGCCTGTTGAGTCGTCGATGGGATCGTAAGCGGGCTCCTCGTTCTCAACCTCGGTAGTAACCTCGTTCTCGTACTCGTACTCAGCTCCCGGCTCTACTCAACACAAAACACACAAGACATGAAAATCAACAAGATGCAGTGCACAAAACTACTGGATGCATGGCTGATGCACTATGGAAGCACTGCAGATGCACTTAAGAAGCACAGAAAGTCTACATAGGAAGCATAGTGTTACAGCACAAAGGAGCATGTCAATTTGCATCAAGCAAAATACTTCAAAACATGATAACAGTAGGCTATTATGAATCTACATGCAAAATCACACAAGTTACATATAGGACTTGCTCAAAACGAAGCAACGGGCTAAAAGATACACCCGAAACAATAAACATGCACAAGCTGAAATTAACAGCCACATAGCAACTTCGGAGCAATAAATAAATAGTCTGCAGCACTCAAACATCATGGCAAGGAGCATGGACATAAACTAGACATATCCTACAGCAAACAAATCCATTGGAGCATCTCCAAAGGAGCCATGGATCAATAGCAACAAGCTATGACATTTTGAACTTGACAACAAAAACCTGACAGCAGTAATTTATAGCAACTTGGGAGCTAGAATTTAATATGCTACAGCCACTCAAATAAGCATGTGAGAGCATGAATGGATAGCCAACAACATATACAACAGAGAATCATCAAGAGTCACCCCAAAACTAGCATGGATTTGCCTAGAACAACAAGCAAACATGGCATCTAGAAAAAATACAGATTCCAGACTTAGTGAAATTTCACTAAGTGTTAAAACAGCAGTAACATCAAGACATGTTTGTGAGCAAGTTTAAGTCACCTCAAAGCATGGCATGGCAAGTGGTTAGCACCACAGCAAAGTACTCATGATGGGGAGTCCAAAACATCTAAGCATGCATCAAGGGGACAACCACATCAATAGCAACGAGCTCCTCAACTAGACATCTCGTAACAAGTTTAACAACATAACAGCCACTAGCACTTTTGCAAAGGAGATAAACATGGCAATATGAAATCTATCATGCGAGCTAAAGCAACCAACATGTAGAGCATGACATGATGAACATGTGGACATATGATTTGCTTCATTTGGATAAACATGCACCAAGTTATCACATTGCAAACATGGCATGAAAACAACTACTAACAGCAGTTTATAACAAGTAGCACTCTTGCAACAGATATTTAAGCATCTATATGAACTCAAACATGCATGGCACAATGGAACAAATCATAGAGCATATCACCACGAACATTTTGACATATCATTTGCTCAAATCGAACAATCACACAAAAAGTTATCCACCATACAAAACAACATCAGAAACTAAAACTACCAGGGACTTAGTGAAAAAAAACGGAGACTACCTCCAGATCTGGTCAAACGGGCCCGGGGTCAACGCGGGCTGGACGGCTGGCGGACCGGATCGCGGCCCACCGGCTACCGGGCCGCGGAGCGGCGCTGCAGCGGAAGGCTAACGGGCCCCGGGGCGGCCCGCTAGGGTTGTTGAGGCGGATCGGGGAGCCTGGCTCGATCCGATCGAGCGCAGGGGCGGCGCACCTCCCTCGACGCGGCAGGGGCCGGCGGCGGTGCCCGGCGGGGAAGAGGCGGGGCCGGCGTGGGGAGGCCCGGCGGCTTGAGGAGGCGGCGGCGCCGGCGCTCCGGCCGGAGGGCGCGCGGGCGGCATGGAGGCGATGGCCCGGCGGGTAGGCGACCGGAGCGAATCCCAGCGGCGAGGGGCGGCGCCGGCCGGCGAAGGAGGAGGGCGGCGGTCCTGGCCGGAGGCAGGGAAGAAGAACGGCGGCGCGGCCGGAGGTTGAAGACGACCTCGACGCGGGCCCACGCGTCGGGTCTCGGAAGCACGGGCGACGAACTGTGGAAGCACGGCTCACTGGGACGTCGGAAGCACGGCGGCTCAACGGTGGAAGCACCGCGTGTCAACGGTGGAAGCACCGGCGGCGAACTGTGGAAACATTAGGGTTTCTGGACGCAAAAATTGGAGGAAGTGGACGTTTATATAGGCACAAGGAGCTAGGGTTGTACAAATGAGGTGAGGTTTTCGGCCACGAGATCACAATTGGATGGCCTAGATGAAGAGAGGGGTTTGAGTTGGGTTGGTGGGCTGTTGGAGGGGTTACTTGGGCCTCAAAGAGGAGGTACTTTCAGCCCACGAGAATAACTGTTGGAGCATCAAACTAACTCCAAACGCGACGAGATTTGACAGGCGGGTTGCACACACCAAAACAACATCGCACGACAAGTCTCACGCCAAACAGGAAACGTTACACGGCTAAACACCAAAGTAGGCCTCGGGGATGCCACGGACACGTGAGAGAGCTCCGGAACTCGAAACAGACAACGGGAAGGAACGAGTGGGACCGGATGCAAACGACAACACAAACGCAATGCAATGCACATGAAAACATGACATGGATGAATGCACACACGCACACGACAAAACGCCGAAAACCCGAAAAGACGAAGAACCCGGAATGGAACTGATGAAGCCAAAGATATATATATTGCCCAAAAGGGAAAGTATTACATCCGGGGCATTACAAACTCTCCTCCACTACAAAAAGATCTCGTCCCGAGATCTAGGACTGGAAGAAGGAAGGGTACTCGAAACGAAGGTGATCTTCTCGTTCCCACGTAGCTTCTCGATCGGTATGGTGTGACCACTTGACTTTCAAGAATTTGATGGACTTGTTGCGGGTCTTGCGCTCGGTTTCTTCGAGAATAGCAACGGGATGCTCTCGGTAAGACAAGTCTTGTTGAAGATCAATCTCCTCAAATGGAATGGTGCGTTCAGGTGTCTTGAAGCACTTGCGGAGTTGAGACACATGAAACACATCATGAACATTGGCGAAGTTGGAAGGGAGCTCAAGTTGATAGGCTAGATCGCCTATTTTGCCAAGGATCTTGAAAGGCCCGACGTATCTAGGAGCAAGCTTTCCTTTGATACCGAATCTTTGGGTGCCTTTCATAGGAGAAACACGGAGATAGACATGATCCCCAATGTTGAAGGCCAAATCACGATGCTTGCCGTCATAGTAGCTCTTCTGACGCGACTGAGCGGCCTTGAGATTCTCACGTATGACTTTGCACATTTCTTCGTCTTCTGAGATCAAGTCATTGCCAAGTAGTTGACGTTCACCTGTCTCGGACCAGTTGAGAGGGGTACGGCATTTCCTGCCATAGAGGATTTCAAACGGAGCTTTGCCGGCACTTGCTTGGAAGCTGTTATTGTAAGAGAACTCGGCAAATGGAAGGCAATATTCCCATTTCATGCCAAAAGATATGACACAGGCTCTAAGCATGTCTTCTAGAATCTGATTCACTCTCTCGACTTGACCACTAGTCTAAGGGTGAAAAGCAGTGCTGAAACGGATCTTAGTGCCCATGGCAGACTGAAAGGAGTCCCAGAACTTGGAAGTGAACAAACTTCCACGGTCTGAGGAGATAACTTGAGGAATGCCATGTAAAGACACAATTCTGGAAGTGTACAATTCTGCCAGTTGAGCTGCATTGATGGATTCTTTGACTGGAAGGAAGTGAGCGACTTTGGTAAGCTTGTCAATCACCACAAAGATAGAATCATTCCCTCTCTTGGACTTAGGAAAGCCAGTGACGAAATCCATTTCAATGTGGTCGAATTTCCACTCGGTAATAGGAAGAGGTTGGAGAAGACCGGCTGGACGTTGATGCTCTGCCTTCACTCTCCTGCAGACATCACATTCATTCACGAATTGGGCAATCTCCCTTTTCATGCGAGTCCACCAGTAAGATTGCTTGAGGTCTTGGTACATCTTGGAACTACCAGGATGAATGGAAAGGAGGGAATCATGTGCTTCGTCCATTATGAGCTTCCTGAGATCACCTTTGGGAACCACAAGTCTGTCCTCAAAGAACAAGGTATCTCTCTCATCAACGCGATAGCACTTGTATTTTGGAGTACCCTTTGCAATACCATGTTTCACTTTCTGCACCATAGCATCACTGAGTTGGGCCTCACGGATCTGATCTTCCAAGGTAGGAGCAACTTGAAGATTTGCAAGAAAACCTTGCGGAACAACTTGGAGGTTGAGCTTCCTGAATGCTTCACAAAGCTCAGGCTGGAACGGCTTGATAAGGAGGCTGTTGCAATATGCCTTTCTGCTCAAAGCATCTGCAATCACATTCGCCTTGCCCGGTGTGTATTCGATGCTTGGATCATACACTTAGATCATTTCGACCCAACGAGTCTGGCGGAGGTTCAGATTCGGATGTGTGAAGATGTACTTCAAGCTCTTGTGATCGGTGAAGATGTCGACTTTTCTGCCCTACAGAAGGTGTCTCCACGTAATCAAAGCATGTACCACAGCTGCTAGTTCAAGATCATGTGTGGGGTAGTTCTTCTCACTTGGCTTCAGCTGACGAGAAGTGTATGCCACAATTTTCTTGTCCTGCATTAGCACACCATCAAGTCCTTGAAGAGAAGCATCACAGAATACTTCGTAGGGCTTGGACTCATCTGGAGGAGTGAGAACTGGAGCAGAGATGGGCTTTTCTTTAAGAGTTTTGAATGCCACTTCACAATCTGGAGATCAGTAGTACTTGACATTCTTCTGCAGCAAGTTGGAAAGAGGCTTGGCAATCTTGGAGAAGTTCTCAATGAACCTTCTGCAATAGCTGGCAAGACCAAGAAAGCTTCGGAGTTGCTTGACGTTCTGAGGAGGTTCCCAGTTGACAATTGCTTCAACTTTCTCTGGGTTCACAGCAATACCGTCAGCGGAGATGATATGGCCCAGATATAAGACCTTATCGAGCCAAAATTCGCACTTGGATAACTTGGCATAGAACTTATGTTCACGGAGTCTGTCGAGAACCAGACGGAGGTGCTTTTCGTGATCCTCTTCATTTTTGGAGAAAACCAAAATGTCATCCAGATACACAAGCACAAACTCGCTGGTGTAGGGGTTGAAAATGTAGTGCATCATTCTCGAGAAGGTAGGTGGAGCATTAGCGAGACCAAAAGACATGACTGTATACTCATAGGAGCCGTAGCTCGTTCTGAAGGCAGTCTTGGGGATATCTTCTTCACGAATGCGAATTTGGTGATAGCCCATTCGGAGATCGAGCTTTGAGAACACTTTAGCTCCTTTGAGCTGCTCGAACAATTCATTGATTATGGGGAGCGGATACTTGTTCTTTATTGTCTTCTTGTTCAATGGCCGGTAATCAACGCAGAGGCGCTCCGTGCCATCCTTCTTCTTGACAAATAAGACACCACAGCCCTAAGGAGACGTACTAGGCCTGATCAGACCCATACGCTCCTGTTCATCAAGCTGTTTCTTCAACTCCTTCAACTCTTTAGGAGAGAGCTTGTACGGACGCCGGCATGCTGGCTCAGTACCCGACTCGAGTTCAATGACGAATTCCACTTGACGGTGTGGAGGCATGCCTGGAAGTTCTTCAGGAAAGACGTCTTCGTATTCGTTAACCACCGGAATTTGAGATATGACATTCATCTCGCCCTTGTCATTGAGAGAGAAAAGCCTGATTGTGTTATCCCGAGAGGCGAAGATAATCACGTCTTCATTAGGATGAGTAATCTTGACTTCCTTATTTGCACAATCAATGTGAGCATCATGCTGAGAAAGCCAATCCATCCCGAGGATGAGGTCAATGTCGGAATTGCCGAGAACCACCGGAGAGGCCAGAAATCGATAATCACCCATGCGAATAGAAACATCCGGAGCATATAATCTAGAAGTCATGCATTTCCCCGGAGAAATAATTTGCAACTCCTTTGGTAAGGCCATGGTGCCCACATTGTACTTGGATGCAAATGGAAATGACATGAAGGAATGTGATGCACCAGAATCAAACAACACTTTAACAGGTTTAAGGTTGACTGGAAGGTTACCAAGTATCACATCTGAAGAATTCTCTGCCTGAGCTGCATTCATCAGATTCACTCTTGCTGCCTTCGGATCATGCTTGCCAATAGCAGTACTGACAGGTGGAGGAGGCGGAAGGCGCCTTGGGTTGTTGCACTTGTTGGAATAATGACCCTTCTGGCCACACTTGTAGCAAGTGACCTCAGAAAGAGGACGAGTAGGAGGAACACTTGGTCTTGGAGCTTGGAACTGCGACTTGGACTGCTTGCTTGGGTTGGGTGGGTCGGAGAAACCACGGCCACCAGAGTTCTTGTTGTTGTTGTAGGGAGCTCGGATCACAGGCGGAGGTGGAAGCCAAAACTTCTGTTGCTTCGCGACCACTTGAGAAGATGAGGAGGAGTGAACAGCGTCTCTGATCCTCGTTTTGGAAGCTTCCATCTTGAGCTGGGCTACCTCTTGCTTAAGTGCCATGTTATAGAATTTGTCAAACTCATCAGGCTCGAACAAGGTGAGAGCAAGTTGAAGTTCATCCTTCAGACCACCGCGGAACTGATAGATCTTGCTCTTGGCATCTGGGATGTCTTGCTTAGCATAGCGGGCAAGGTTTTGGAACTTGACATTATACTGGTAGACAGTCATAGAGCCTTGCTTCAGGTTGCGGA
Source organism: Secale cereale (assembly GCA_902687465.1). Lineage (NCBI taxonomy): Eukaryota > Viridiplantae > Streptophyta > Magnoliopsida > Poales > Poaceae > Secale > Secale cereale. The sequence goes on along the minus strand of LR738713.1, from coordinate 460,837,534 downwards.
ATTGCTCACACATACCCTCGATGACACTTGTTGGAATGTGGTGAGAGCGAAAGTCCTTGCAGAAATCCTCCCAAGAGATCACACGCCCTTCTCTGGAGTCTTTGTACTGCTGCCACCAATCAGCTGCTTGGTCCTTGAGTTGGAAGGCTGCAAACTTCACATAGTCCTCAGGCCTTACGTTGCTGCACTCAAAATGCTTCTTGATATCAGTAATCCAATCTTCAACATCGAGAGGGTCGACACAGTAACTGAAAGCCTTTGGCTGATTAGCCAAGAACTGGTTGAGCGTAGCATGGTGCTGTTGGTTGAAGAGATTGCCTTGGTTCCCTGGAGCACCCTGATTTGCTTGATTTGCTTGCATTTGCTGCATCATCTGCATAAGCAACTGGGTGTTCTGATTTGTAGTCTGCATAATCGCTCTCCAGGCCTCAGACGGAGGAGGAGGGGAAGGAGGATGATCTGGAACCTCTTCACCCTCTGGGTTAGCGTTGGGAACCCGTTTCGGAGCCATCCTGAAAGAGATGACCACCAATTAGCAATTTGATTGCAAGAAGATATAAGCTGAAACAACGGCTAGAATTGCAACATAGTCTTCATAAGAATCATTCGAACAAGAGGAACGAATGAAATTCTCAGTTTAATGATAACAACAATCTTCACGAGAAGCCACTGGGAGACAAAAGGTAAAAGAAAAAACAACAAGATACAGATAGAACAAACACAAGATAGGAGCTTCGTTCGGCATCTTTGTGCTGCAAGCTTATGGAACGTGTTACGAAAGGGTTTTGCAATCCCCGGATCAGCATAGCCAAGGACCCTTTAAGATGCAACTCCCGATAGGAACATCGTCCATAAAACCACTTCACTCAATGTAGAACCCTGAACTCCGTAACCTGCATTCGTTGGAAGAATGCCTACGAGCTACTGGATGAACCCACCTATTAATCTCCGAAAGTTTCCAGTTATGCAATCAGGTGTTGGGGATACAGGGGAAGCATCGCGCACTCAACTCTAATCCTACATCCAGCTGTATCCATCCTTCAACACATAACCAGTTGTTCTCGGAAACCGTCTACCTCGGACCTTCAAAACGCATCTACTATACAAGCTATGGCAATACTCCCGAACTACCTCCCCAGTACCGGGTGATGTCAGGGTTATCTTGCCACTAACCGCATAGGAGAGTTTTCAATGTCGGCCGTCTTAAGTATTCTAGAACTGCCACGATATGTTTGTGATGACAATTCCCCGAAGCTCAACTCCCCGTGACACTGCCACAACCCCTAATGTCAGGAGGCATCGAGAACAATATTCTCGTCACAAAGACATCGAAACAATCCAAACAATACTCGCGAGATTCCTAAAAAAAAATTGGTGCAATTTTTGAGAGTAGAAGAGGCAAGAGTAATCATCAGGAGTCCTCACCAGAGTGAAAAGAGACGAGGAGCAAAATAATTCCTACTCTCCGATATAAATATAGGACTCAAAACATTTTCAGTGTGTGCCTAGACTCAACCGTCAACGATTCGATCAAACAGTGGGGGCTTCTAGGTCGGAGAAGGCTCTGATACCAACTTGTAATGCCCAGGATGGGACTATATCTCCTACGTGTCGAGGCACGACTTAAAGATATAAGCCCATTCTGGAATGATCACAAGTTTGGTACCTTTGCACATCTCATGTAAAAATAGGGATGAAAGCGGAAAAGATAGTTGGCTTACACTCGCCACGTCACACAATTCATTACATGTCCAAACATCATTGAAATAAACATCACAAGCCATCTACGGGTGAAAAACCAAATGAAAGATACCAAACATAACTTAGAACCACAGGTCTGAATCGCCCCTAGTAGAAGCTCTACTGATCAACCGGATAGTTGACATAGTAACGGCTACACTCCTCGTCGTACTCCCAGTCTAGCTCGGTGCCATCGCCTGTGTAGCTCACCATAGTACCTGCATCTGGTGTGGTGTAGAAATCTGTGAGCCACAGAGGACTCAGCAATCCCGTTCCCGGGTAACACAACTATCTTAGCCCTGGGTGTGGAACAAGGCTGAAGAAAGAACAAAAGTTTGCAGCAGCACTAGCACTAACTTACGTAAAAGAGAGCGAGAAGAGAAGTGCCTCGGACGAGAGATGATCACGAAGTGATCCTAAACTAGCAAGTCAAACATAACCCCACCGTGTTCACTTCCCGAATCCCTTTCGGAAAATGACCGTCACGGTACTCACGCTGGTAGTGTATTGGAACATGGTGTCAAGTTTTCTACAACTGGATATTAACAAATTCCCATCTGCCACATAACCGCGGGCACGGCTTTCGAAAGTTCAAAAACCCTGCAGGGGTGTTCCAACTTGGCCCATGACAAGCCCACGATCCGCGGAGTCGCATCTCCAAGGTGGGAAGGCCCGAGTATCCTCGGAATCCCGTGCTCAAGATACTCCGTCTAAGGTAAGGCTAATCCAGCAAATCCTCCCGGCGTGCCGACACCCTGACAATAGCCGCGCGTTCTAGTCTCAGGCCACGACCGGATGAGACATCCTACAGGTGTATACCAATCCTCGAGTTTCCTCGTGGTGGCCCCGCAGTCCGCTCAGTTCGGACCAACACTCATGTGGAGCACTGGCCCGGGGTTGTTGATTAAGAACTCGGGTTTGCAAGACCCTATGCAAGTTTTTAGTTATTAGGCAAATAGTACCAAAGTTGGGACTTGCTGGAAAAGACTTAGCACTTAGAGGTTTATCGAGGGGGTCCCATAACCCCAACCGTGTGAGGAACGCAAAATCAAGGAACATAACACCGGTTTAAACGGTTCCTAGGCGGCATGAGTGGAACAAATCACCAAGCAAAAGGCTTAGCCTTTCACCCATTACCAATATATAGATGATTTCATTTAATATTTAATATAGTGTGATATCCCAACAAGCTTCAACAAGAAGCAAGAATCTTCAATTCTTCTCCTGCAACTAACAATGCTATAAGAGGGGCTGAGCGAAGCCTACGTATAGCCAATCAATGGTTTGCATAGGTAGGGTGGTTAAACAGGTTCATGGTTACAATAGGAGGCTGACAGGAAAAACATGGGCATCGAGGCAAAACTATAGAGCGATACTTCTAGCAATAGGCAAAGATAGTAATGATATTCGGGTTCGGTCATCTTGCCTGTTGATTCGTCGATGGAGTCGTAAGCGGGCTCCTCGTTCTCAACCTCGGTAGTAACCTCGTTCTCGTACTCGTACTCAGCTCCCGGCTCTACTCAACACAAAACACACGAGACACGAAAATCAACAAGATGCAATGCACAAAACTACTGGATGCATGGCTGATGCACTATGGAAGCACTGCAGATGCACTTAGGAAGCACAGAAAGTCTACATAGAAAGCACAGTGTTACAACACAAAGGAGCATGGCAATTTGCATCAAGCAAAATACTTCAAAACATGATAACAGTAGGCTATTATGAATCTACATGCAAAATCACACAAGTTACATATAGGACTTGCTCAAAACGGAGCAACGGGCTAAAAGATACACCCGAAACAATAAACATGCACAAGCTGAAATTAACAGCCACATAGCAACTTCGGAGCAATAAATAAATAGTCTGCAGCACTCAAACATCATGGCAAGGAGCATGGACATAAACTAGACATATCCTACAGCAAACAAATCCATTGGAGCATCTCCAAAGGAGCCATGGATCAATAGCAACAAGCTATGGCATTTTGAACTTGACAACAAAAACCTGACAGCAGTAATTTATAGCAACTTGGGAGCTAGAATTTCAGATTCCAGACAAGCAAACATGGCATCTGGAAAAAATACAGATTCCAGACTTAGTGAAATTTCACTAAGTGTTAAAACAGCAGTAACATCAAGGCATGTTTGTGAGCAAGTTTAAGTCACCTCAAAGCATGGCATGGCAAGTGGTTAGCACCACAGCAAAGTACTCATGATGGGGAGTCCAAAACATCTAAGCATGCATCAAGGGGACAACCACATCAATAGCAACGAGCTCCTCAACTAGACATCTCGTAACATGTTTAACAACATAACAGCCACTAGCACTTTTGCAAAGGAGATAAACATGGCAATATGAAATCTATCATGCAAGCTAAAGCAACCAACATGTAGAGCATGACATGATGAACATGTGGACATATGATTTGCTTCATTTGGATAAACATGCACCAAGTTATCACATTGCAAACATGGCATGAAAACAACTACTAACAACAGTTTATAACAAGTAGCACTCTTGCAACAGATATTTAAGCATCTAGATGAACTCAAACATGCATGGCACAATGGAACAAATCATAGAGCATATCACCACGAACATTTTGACATATCATTTGCTCAAACCGGACAATCACACAAAAAGTTATCCACCATACAAAACAGCATCAGAAACTAAAACTACTAGGGACTTAGTGAAAAAAACGGAGACTACCTCCAGATCTGGTCAAACGAGCCCGGGGTCAACGCGGGCTGGACGGCTGGCGGACCGGATCGCGGCCCACCGGCTACCGGGCCGCGGAGCGGCGCTGCGGCGGAAGGCTAACGGGCCCCGGGGCGGCCCGCTAGGGTTCTTGAGGCGGATCGGGGAGCCTGGCTCGATCCGATCGAGCGCAGGGGCGGCGCGCCTCCCTCGACGCGGCAGGGGCCGGCGGCGGTGCCCGGCGGGGAAGAGGCGGGGCCGGCGTGGGGAGGCCCGGCGGCCTGAGGAGGCGGCGGCGCCGGCGCTCCGGCCGGAGGGCGCGCGGGCGGCGTGGAGGCGGTTGCCCGGCGACGAGGCGACCGGAGCGGATCCCGGCAGCGAGGGGCGGCGCCGGCCGGCGAAGGAGGAGGGCGGCGGTCCTGGCCGGAGGCGGGGAAGAAGAACGGCGGCGCGGCCGGAGGTTGAAGACGACCTCGGCACGGGCCCACGCGTCGGGTCTCGGAAGCACGGGCGACGAACTGTGGAAGCACGGCTCGCTGGGACATTGGTAGCACGGCGGCTCAACGGTGGAAGCACCGCGCGTCAACGGTGGAAGCACCGGCGGCGCACTGTGGAAACATTAAGGTTTCTGGACGCAAAAATTGGAGGAAGTGGACGTTTATATAGGCACAAGGAGCTAGGGTTGTCCAAATGAGGTGAGGTTTTCGGCCATGAGATCACAATTGGATGGCCTAGATGAAGGGAGGGGTTTGAGTTGGGTTGGTAGGCTGTTGGAGGGGTTACTTGGGCCTCAAAGAGGAGGTACTTTCAGCCCACGAGAATAACTATTGGAGCATCAAACTAACTCCAAACGCGACGAGATTTGACAGGCGGATTGCACACACCAAAACAACATCGCACGACAAGTCTCACGCCAAACCGGAAACGTTACACGGCCAAACACCAAAGTAGGCCTCGGGGATGCCACGGACACGTGAGAGAGCTCCGGAACTCGAAACGGACAACGGGAAGGAACGAGTGGGACCGGATGCAAACGACAACACAAATGCAATGCAATGCACATGACAACATGACATGGATGAATGCACACACGCACACGACAAAACGCCAAAAACCCGAAAAGACAAAGAACCCGGAATGGAACTGATGAAGCCAAAGATATATATATATATATATATATATATATATATATATATATATATATATATATATATATATATATATATATTGCCCAAAAGGGAAAGTATTACATCTGGGGCATTACAGGTAACCCCCCGGGCACTCCGGTAAATATTCGATACACCTCGGAACCATTCCGGTGTCCGAATATAGTCATCCAATATATCAATCTTTATGTCTCAACCATTTCGAGACTTCTCGTCATGTCCTTGATCTCATCCGGGACTCCGAACAACCTTCGGTACATCAAAATACATAAACTCATAATACCGATCGTGATCGAATGTTAAGCGTGCGGACCCTACGGGTTCGAGAACTATGTAGACATGACCGAGACTCATCTCCGGTCAAGAACCAATAGCGGAACCTGGATGCTCATATTGGTTCCTATATATTCTACGAAGATCTTTATCGATCAAACCGCATAACAACATACGTTGTTCCCTTTGTCATCGATATGTTACTTGCCCGAGATTTGATCATCGGTATCATCATACCTAGTTCAATCTCGTTATCGGCAAGTCTCTTTACTCGTTCCATAATACATCATCTTGTGACCAACTCATTAGTCGTTTGCTTGCAAGGCTTATTACGATGTGTATTATGGAGAGGGCCTAGAGATACCTCTCCGACACTCGGAGTGAGAAATCATATTCTCGATCTATGCCAACACCACAAACACCTTTGGAGACACCTGTGGAGCATATTTATAATCACCCAGTTACGTTGTGACGTTTGATAGCACACAAGGTGTTCCTCCCGTATTCGGGAGTTGCATAATCTCATAGTCAGAGGAACATGTATAAGTAATGAAGAAAGCAATAGCAATAAAACTAAACGATCATAGTGCTAAGCTAACGGATGGGTCTTGTCCATCACATCATTCTCATAATGATGTGATCCCGTTGATCAAATGACAACACATGTCTATGGTCAGGTAACATAACCATCTTTGATTAACGAGCTAGTCTAGTAGAGGCATACTAGGGACACTCTGTTTTGTCTATGTATTCACACATGTATCAAGTTTCCGGTTAATACAATTCTAGCATGAATATAAGACATTTATCATGATATACAAGGAAATATAAATAACAACTTTATTATTGCCTCTAGGGCATATTTACTTTAGCGAGAGCTCCAGGAAGAAGATTCCTGCCAAGGTGATGTGCTATGCTCCTATAATACCACAGTTGAAACGTTTGTTACAAAACAAAGAGCATGCCAAGTTGATGCGATGGCACAAAGAAGACCGTAAGAAAGATGGGAAGTTGAGAGTACCCGCTGATGGGTCATAGTGGAGAAAAATCAAAGAAAGTGGGAGGACTTTGCAGGTGACGCGAGGAACATATGGTTTGGTCTAAGTGCAATGGCATTACTACTTTTGGGGAGCAGAGCAGCAATCATAGCACTTGGCCTGTGACTCTATGTATGTATATAACCTTCCTCCTTGGTTGTGCATGAAGCGGAAGTTCATTATGACGCCAATGCTCATCCAAGGCCCTAAGCAACCCGACAATTGATGTGTACCTAAGGCCATTAGTTGAAGAACTTTTACAGTTGTGGAATGAAAAAGGTGTACGTGTGTGTGATGAGCTCGATCAGGAGGAATTCGACCTACATGCATTGATGTTTGTGACCATCAATGATTGGCCTGCTCTTAGTAATCTTTTAGGACAGACAAACACTATTTAGAAGATACCGACAATATATATTTGGATAATTGTAAGAAGAATGTGTACCTGGGACATCGTCGATTTCTTCCGAGCAAGCATCCCGTAAGAAAGAAAGGCAAGCATTTCAAAGGTGATGCAGATCACCGGAAGAAGCCTCGCCACCGTACTGGTCGTGATATACTTGATATGGTGAAGGATTTAAAAGTAATCTTTCGAAAGGGTCCTGGCGGACAATCTGTTCCGAATGACGCTGACGGATGCGCACCCATGTGGAAGAAGTCTATATTTTGGGACCTACCCTATTGGAAAGACCTAGAGGTCCGCTCTGCAATCAACGTGATGCACGTGACGAAGAATCTTTGCGTGAACCTGCTAGGCTTGTTGGGCGTGTATGGGAAGACAAAAGATACACCAGAGGCACGGGAGAACCAGCAACGTATGCATGGAAAAGATGACATACATCAGGGTCATGCCAACTACGCTCTTACCAAAGAAGAGAAGGAAATATTCTTTGAATGTCTGCTCAGTATGAAGGCCCCGTCTGGATTCTCATCGAATATAAAGGGAATAATAAATATGGCAGAGAAAACGTTCTAGAACCTAAAGTCTCATGACTGCCACACGATTATGACACAACTGCTTTCGGTTGCATTGAGGGGGCTTCTACCAGAAAACGTTTGATTAGCCATTGTGAAGCTATGTGCATTCCTCAATGCAATCTCTCAGAAGGTAATCGATCCAGAAATCATACCAAGGTTAGAGAATGATTTGGTGCAATGTCTTGTTAGTTTTGAGTTGGTGTTCCCACCATCCTTCTTCAATATCATAACGCACGTCCTAGTTCACCTAGCCAAAGTGATTGCCATTATGGGTCCTATATTTCTACATAATATGTTCCCCTTTGAGAGGTTCATGGGAGTCTTAAAGAAATATGTTCATAACCATGCTAGGCCAGAAGGAAGCATCTCCAAGGGCCATGAAAATGAGGAGGTCATTGAGTTTTGTCTTGACTTTATTCCTGACCTTAAGATGATTGGTGTTCCTGAATCGCGACATGAGGGCAGACTGGGTGGAAAAGGCACGCTAGGAAGGGACCAAGTAATATGTATGAACGGGCATTCTTGGGTGCAAGAACACTACATGATTCTACAAAATTCCTTGTTGGTGGCTCCGTATATCGAGGCACACAAGAATATTCTACGCTCCAAACACTCAGAGCAGTCTGACGACTAGATTGCATGTGAACAAATGGGGACTTTCACCGGTTGGTTGCAGACACATCTCATGCATGACGACGTTGTTCAAGATGAGTTGTACTTATTGTCCCAGTTACCATCTTTGAATATATTGACTTTCAAAGGGTAAGAGATAAATGGGAATACATTTTACACGATCTCCTAAGATAAAAAGAGCACCAACCAAAACAGTGGTGTCCGCTTTGATGCAAAAAAAACACCAATAGGACAAAGGACACATATTATAGTTACATAGAGGAGATATGGGAGCTTGACTATGGACGTATTTTGAAGGTCCCTTTATTTTTATGCAAATGGGTCAATCTAGCAGGAGGCGGGGTAAAGGAAGACCCGCAATACAGGATGACAACAATGGATCTCAACAGTCTTGCGTACGCAGATGAACCATTCGTCCTAGCCAATGATGTGGCACAAGTTTTCTATGTGAAGAACATGTCTACCAAGCCGAGAAAAAGAACAGATAATGAAGCGAATACATCATACGATGAGTCAAAGCACCATATAGTTCATTCAGGGGAAAGAAACATCATGGGAGTTGAGGACAAGACAGACATGTCAGAAGATTATGAAAACTTTCATGAAATTTCTCCCTCCACAGTGAACATTGACCCGAGCATCTAGTTAAATGATGAAGATTTTCCATGGTTACGGCGCAAAGGGACATAGTCGAAGAAAAAAATTTATGCCCAAAGATCCCACTCTGGGATGTGACCAGCTTCACTATCATCACTTTCTTCTCTAGTGAGTTTCCGGACTTATATATTTGGAAAGTCCCACTTCGGACAAACCGGAGGAAATCTTTGTAATAGTTAGGGTACTTATGTGTTTTGGCATTTGAAACGCGAAGAAATATTATGTACAAACCGGAGGGAATCATTTGCTATTTTTCATGCATTTACTGATTTTTGTAGCTAAATGACCTTGAAATTGAAAAACACTACAAATGAAGTCTAAAAAGGTTGAAAGTTGGCATGGTATAATCATTTCACCCACATGGCCTGTGCTAAAAAGTCGAGAGGGCTTTGGTAAAAACTGGATGCACTTCGTGTACAAAATGGAAAATTTGTTTCGATGTATCAGGGTTTCAGACGAAAACTCATCTGTTACAAAGGCATTTCATTTTTTAAACTTATTTCAACTCCAAACTTTTTGTGCATTCAGTATGCACCATTCAAAGCCATGTCATTAATTTTCAACCCTTTCTGACTTCATTTGCTATTTTTCATGCATTTACTGATATTTTCTAGCTAAATGAGCCTGAAATTGAAAAGCACTAAAAATGAAGTTTGAAAAGGTTAAAACTTGGCTTAGTATCATCATTTCACCCACATAACATGTGCTAAAAAGCTGAGAGGGTTATGGCAAAAACTGGATGTACTTCGTGTACAAAATGGACAATCTCTTTCAAAGTATTAGGGATTCGGACAAAAACTCATATGTTACAAAGACATATCATTTTTTAAATAACCTAAGAATTAGTAAACTAAATATAATAATAAAACACACTAATATTAAACAACGGAAAAAAGAATTACTAAAAAATTTATGTTTAAAGTAAAGTTATTCACAAACTTGTGATTCACACAAAATTCAAATAATTCAAATTTAAACTATCTAAATTTGAAAACTACTAGCACTAACATACAGTTTATAATTTTGGTGACCTAAAGCAAAAAGATTCACAAAGAAACTCTAAATAAAGCAAAAGCCAACTCAGAAACGAAAGAAAATGAGTAGAGCAGAAAAAAAAAATAAAAAAATCTCGCCTACTGGGCCGTCGCGGCCTGCATACGACTAGAAACCCAACCTCTAGTCAGGCCACGATGCAGGCCCGTACGGCCCAGTAGGCCCCACTAGGCAACACATGTTCAATAGGCCCACCAAGGCCTGCTTAGATAGGAGCTCGACACGGTAGCCACGACGGGGCTTATAAACCGATGCGAGCTCCTCCCAACTAGTGAGGTGGGACAAAACATTCACCGCGCCCCTTGCCTGGCAGGACATGATAACCCACAAGTTCAGGGGATCGCAACAGTTTTCGAGGGTAAAGTATTCAACCCAAATTTATTGATTCGACACAAGGGGAGCCAAAGAATACTCTTAAGTATTAGCAGCTGAGTTGTCAATTCAACCACACCTGGAAACTTAGTATCTACAGCAAGGTAATTTAGTAGCAAGGTAATGTGGAAATAGTGCTAACAGCAATAAAAATAGCAATGGTATTTTTGTAGTTTTTGTAATAGCAGCAGGGGAAAAGTAAATAAGCAACAATATGTGAAAAGCTCATAGGCATTGGATCGGTGATGGTGAACGGATGCGATTCCTCAAGTAATAGTTATAACCTAGGGTGACACAGAACTAGCTCTAGTTCATCAATGTAATGTAGGCATGTATTCCGAATATAGTCATACGTGCTTATGGAAAAGAACTTGCATCACATCTTTTGTCCTACCCTCCCGTGGCAGCGGGGTCCTAGTGGAAACTAAGAGATATTAAGGCCTCCTTTTAATAGAGTACCAGACCAAAGCATTAACACATAGTGAATACATGAACTCCTCAAACTACGGTCATCACCGGGAGTGGTCCCGATTGTTGTCACTTCGGGGTTGCCAGATCATAACACATAGTAGGTGACTATTGACTTGCAAGATAGGATCAAGAACACACATATATTCATGAAAACATAATAGGTTCAGATCTGAAATCATGGCACTCGGGCCCTAGTGACAAGCATTAAGCATGGAGAAGTCATAGCAACATCAATCTTAGAACATAGTGGATACTACGGATCAAACCCTGACAAAACTAACTCGATTACATGGTAAATCTCATCCAACCCATCACCGTCCAGCAAGCCTATGATGGGATTACTCACGCACGATGGTGAGCATCATAGAATTGGTGATGGAGGAAGGTTGATGATGACGATGACGACGATCTCCCCTCTCCGGAGCCCCGAACGGACTCCAGATCAGCCCTCCCGAGAGAGATTAGGGCTTGGCGGCGGCTCCGTATCGTAAAACGCGATAATTCTTCCTCTTTGATTTTTTTCTCCCCGAAAGTGAATATATGGAGTCGGGGGATACGTCAGTGGAGCAACAGGGGTCCACGAGGCAGGGGGCGCGCCCAGGGGGAGGGGGCGCACCCCCCACCCTCATGGACAGGTGTGGGCCCCCTTGCTTGGTTCTTTCCGCAGATATTTTTTATATATTCCAAAATAATTCTCCGTTGAATTTCAGGTCATTCCGAGAACTTTTATTTCTGCACAAAAAATAACACCATGGCAATTCTGCTAAAAACAGCGTCAGTCCGGGTTAGTTCCATTCAAATCATGCAAGTTAGAGTCCAAAACAAGGGTAAAAGTGTTTGGAAAAGTAGATACGTTGGAGACGTATCAACCCCCCAAGATTAAACCTTTGCTTGTCCTCAAGCAATTCAGTTCATAAACTGAAAGTGATAAAGAAAAACTTTGACAAACTCTGTTTGCTCTTGTTCTTGTGAATATGTAAGGCCAACATTCAAGTTTTCAGCAAAGATCATGAACTAACCACATTCATAATAACTTTCAGGTCTCATGTCTACTCATATCAATGGCATAATCAATTAGCGAGCAATAATAATAAACCTCGGATGACAACACTTTCTCAAAACAATCATAATATGATATAACAAGATGGTATCCCGCTAGCCCTTTCTGAGACTACAAAACATAAATGCAGAGCACCTTTAAAGATCAAGGACTGACTAGACATTGTAATTCATGGTAAAGGAGATCCAGTCATAATCATACTCAATGCAAATTAATAGCAATACATGCAAATGACAGAGGTGCTCTCCAACTGGTGCTCTTTTATAAGAGGATGATGACTCAGTATAAAAGTAAATAGATAGGCCCTTCGCAGAGGGAAGCAGGGATTTGTAGAGGTGCTAGAGCTCGATTTTAAAATAGAGATGAATAATATTTTGAGCGGTATACTCTCATTGTCAACATAAAAACCAAGAATCTCGATATCTTCCATGCTACACACATTATAGGCGGTTAACAAACAGAATGGTAAAGTTTATACTCCCCCAACCACCAACAAGCACACTCCACGGCTAGCCCGAAACAACGGGTACCGTCCAAACCAGCAATAGCCCCGGGGGAGTTTTGTTTAATTATTATGATTTGAGCATGGGACTGGGCATCCCGATTACCAGCCATTTTCTCATGAATGATGAGCGGAGTCCACTCATCGTGAGAATAACCCACCTAGCATGGAAGATATAGACAACCCTAGTTGATATATAAGCTGTTCGAGCATACAAAACAGAATTTCATTTGAAGGCTTAGAGTTTGGCACATACAAATTTACTTGGAACGGCAGGTAGATACCGCATACAGGAAGGTATGGTGGACTCATATGGAATAACTTTGGGGTTTATGGAAGTGGATGCACAAGCAGTATTCCCGCTTAGTATAGGTGAAGGCTAGAAAGAGACTGGGAAGCGACCAACTAGAGAGCGACAACAGTCATGAACATGCATTAAAATTAATCAACAATGAATGCAAGCATGAGTAGGATATAAATCACCATGAACATAAATATCGTGAAGGCTATGTTGATTTTGTTTCAACTACATACGTGAACATGTGTCAAGTCAGACCACTTGAATCGTTCAAAGGAGGATACACCCTATCATACCACATCACAACCATTTTAATATCATGTTGGCACGCAAGATAGACCATTATAAACTCCTAGCTAATTAAGCATGGCATGAGCAGCTATGATCTCTAATTGTCATTTGATACGTCCAAAACGTATCTATAATATATGCTTGCTCCATGCCTCTTTTGTGTGATATTGCTATGATATTTATGCACTTCCATACACTTTTGATCATATTTGGACTAACCTATTAACTCAGTGCACCCCACCGCCAGTTTCTGTTTTCTGCTGTTTTTGTATTTCAGGTTTTCCCATTACTTAAATTGCCAGAAAAATTCCGGGAAAAATATATAAAAAATCAGAGGGGGGCCACCAGGGCTCCAGGCGCCCTGGGGGCGTGGCCCCCCTCCTGGCCGTGCCGGGGGGGCGCCTGGGCCCCCCTGACCTCCGCTGATGCCCCCCTTTGGCATATATTTACACCGCGTCCCGAAACCCTCGAGGATGGAACCCTTTTTCGCGATCTCATCTCTGTTCCGCCGCCGCCGCGCTTCCAAGATCGGGAGCACCAGGAGAACTCTTCCCGGGACCCTGCCGGAGGGGAGGATCACCACCGGGAGCCTCTCCACCACCATGGACGCCTCCCGGATGAGTTGTGAGTAGTCTCCCTTGGACCATGGGTCCATGACCAGTAGCTATGTGATGTTCTCCTCCCCTATTTATTCTTCACCGATTAGACCTTGTGAGCTGCCCTACATGATCGAGGCACATATGTAATCCTTATGCTGTTGCTATGACGAGTTTGCTGGGATCCGATGGATTATAAGATTATGTTCAGATTGTGTTTGAGTAATATATTTGATTCACCTCTTTTATATTTATGTTCTTGAGTAATTCTTGCATGTTCTCCGTTGTTGTTTATTGCTTTGGCCAAGTAGTAGGTAGTAACTCCAAGAGGGAACGTTATGCTTGATTGTGGGTTCATGCCCCTCGATGACTAGCTTGAGTGATAGAAACATGAGTCTAGGGGATGTGCTGTTGCCACAAGGGGGAAAACAACGGTGCTTGTACTTGCGGGTGCAAGGATTGTTTACTTTACGCAAAGTTCTTTTAATGCAGTTGTCTGTTGCTTTGAGTTTACACTATGGGTGGGACTCGAAACTTAATACCAGCGAGATGTTCTAGATAGATATCTCAAGGTGGATGATTAGTAGTAGATGCAGATGGATTTCGGTCTACTTGCCTTGGCGTACCGCCCATGCTTTTGAGCCTCTACCTTTCATGCAGCATAGTTAGCATTGGTTTGCGCACATAATCCTGTCAATTGCCCAGCTATAATTCGTTTACCTCGCTTAGCTGTTTTATCATCTTTTGGGAGAGAGACATCACTAGTGAACATCATGGGACCCCGGTCCATATTACCATCATTGATCATACTCGTTATTTACTTTCTGCTATTATTTACTAGTTGCAGTCATACCTATCACTATTATCACTTGTGTTTGATCCTTTGTAAACGACAAGGCCGGAGGGATTGACAACCTCTCTGTACTCGTTGGGAGCAAAGTTATTTGTATCTGTGTGCAGGTCCTGTCAGCCGCTAAGTATCTGGCACCGTTAGCAGTTGACACCTTCTTGTTGATCCTCGGAGTCTCACGGGATTCGATCCTTGGTATCTTTGCCAAGGGAAAAATTACCGCTACGCTACATCTCAAACCTTCACTTGGGGTAACCAACGAGGGGCGAGAAGCCTTCAGCAAGAGTTTTTCTGGCGCCGTTGCCGGGGAATCCACTCTTCAAGATAGGGGAGTTGCATGCTATCTTTTACCTTTGCTTTTTAGTCTTGTTAGTTTACCTTTCAGTTTTTGCTTTAGTGTCTTCTATCAAAAATCACAAAAATAGTTATCTTGCTTGCTTGCTGCTATGGGTTCCATCGAGAACACCAAGTTGTGTGACTTCACTAGTCATAACAACGATGACTTTATCTGCACACCTATTACTACACCTGCCACTTCAGCACCTTCTTATGAAATTAAACCTGCTTTACTGAACCTAGTTATGAAAGATCAATTCTCCGGTGCTGGAGATGATGCTGTTTTACACTTAAACAATTTTGTTGAACTCTGTGATATGCAAAGGTACCAAGAAATAGATGGTAATATTGTTAAGCTTAAGCTTTTTCCTTTCTCCTTGAGAGGAGGAGCTAAAATTTGGTTTCAATCCTTGCCTAGAAATAGCATAGATTCTTGGGACAAGTGCAAGGATGCCTTTATTGGAAAGTACTATTCACCTGCTAAAATTATCCAACTAAGGAGTAACATAATGAATTTCAAACAATTGGATAATGAACACGTTGCCCAAGCTTGGGAACGCATGAAATCCCTTGTCAAGAACTGCCCTACTCACGGTTTGACTACTTGGATGGTTATCCAAACTTGTTATGCAGGCTTGAACTTTACCTCGCGGAACTTGTTAGATTCGGCCGCGGGAGGAACCTTTATGTCAACTACACTTGGTGCTACCACGAAACTTCTCGATGAGATGATGACCAATTATTCCCAATGGCACACCGAACGCGCTCCAACAGGTAGGAAGGTAAACTCTGTCGAGGATATCTCCTCCCTAAATGAAAAAGTTGACTTGATCATGTCTCTACATTCCAAGCAATCTTCTATTGATCCTCGTGATGATCCTTTAAATCTTTGATTGCTCAAGAACAAGTAGATGTGAACTTTATCTCTAGAAACAATTTCAATAACAATGCTTATAGGAATAATTTTGGTAGCAATCCTAGACCGTTCCCCTCTAATTCCTATGGGAACAACAATGCTTATCCTAGCACCAAGAACTCCACCCAAAGAGATAGAGACATGCCTGGTTATGAGAAACTTCTAGAAATAGATAAGGCCACTAAGAACTACATGCACACCCAATATGAACAAAACAAAACCTTCTCGAGGCAATTAAATGAGCATACTGCTATCTTGCAAGACATTGGTAGACAACTAGAGAGCCTAAATATTGAGATTTCTAACCTCCAGACTAGGCTCACTATCACTGAGACCCAAGTTTCCAATATGTCCCACACACAAGCCACTTTCATAAACCAAATGGTATCTAAACCCGAAGTGGTTGCACCCCTAAAGGAGGAAGAAGATAGAATTAAGAGCCTTCCTACCCACCGCACTGTTGCTACTATCCAAGTTGTTGAGGATATCCAAACTCTTAGCACCCAATGCACTCCTGATCCCATTGGACCTATTAATGGTGATGCTATGACGATAGAAACTACCAAACAAGTAAGCCTAAAGGACACCACTACCACTTTACTTGATAGTAGTGACCTTGATTTTGATAATTGCACCCTTTCCGAAGTTATTGATTTCCTTCACAAGATGTCTAGAGATCCCCGCACTAGCACACTCAATCTTGCCTTCACGGAGCATATCACTAATGCTCTCATCAAAGCTAGGGAGGAGAAACTTAGGGTAGAAGCCTCCATACCTAGAAAGCTAGAAGATGGCTGGGATCCTATGATTAAAATTAAGTTGAATAACTTCTCTTGCTATGCTTTATGTGATGTTGGAGCTAGTACCTCCGTTATGCCCAAAAGAATATATGACATGCTTAAATTGAAACCTTTTGATTCTTGTTCTTTTGGTGTTCGTCTTGTTGATTCTTCCATAAAGAAACCTTTGGGGAGGATCGACGATGTTCTTATCATTGTCAATGACAATTATGTTCCCGTTGATTTTACTATTATGGATATTGAATGTGAACCTTCTTGTCCAATTATTTTGGGACGTCCTTTCCTATGCACCGTTGGTGCTATAATTGACATGAAAGAGGGGAATATAAAATTCCAATTTCCTCTCAAGAAAGGGATGGAACACTTCCCTAGAAAGAAGATTAAGTTACCTTTTGAGTCCGTTATACGGGCTAGCTATTCTTTTACTCTTGATAAAACTTGATCTATTTGCATTATGCCTAGCTTAAAGGCATAAAAGAAAGCGCTTTTGGGAGGCAGCCCACAATGAATAAAATTTTATTTTGCTTTTGTTGTGTCTTGATGATCGTTACTACAGTAGCATCATCATTGTATCTTTACTTTTCAGCTTTGTGCCAAGTTTAGCCTCTGATTGCAAGAAAGTTCAAAAGTTGTGACGTGCTGTCCAGGAAACAGATTCTGTCCTTGGACAGAAAAATTCGTATAAAATCACTAGATCATCTTTTTGGTCTAAATGTTTTCGACAGCGTGCTCTATACAATTGGCTTTCGGGCGTATGTTCTGAGTTTTTTTATTTGAGTTGCAGAAGTTCCCCGAAAAAATTATTTACTACCTGCTGGTCTGTTTTTCACAGATTCTGTCATGTTTTGCCTTTTCTTCGTTTTGCAAACCTTGAGCTTGCTTTTTCTTTGCAAAAAACTTTTGGCAATCTTGAGAAACAGTAGACCTTCAAGATTATCCTTATTTCCAGTAGGGAAAAGTTATTTTATTATGGGTACTAACCTCGCTAATCAGATTATGATGAGTTATGTATGAAGGGAGTTTTCAAGTGTGCGAGGGAAGATGATAAAAAGATTCAGGAGTGTCAAACGCTCAAGCTTGGGGATGCCCCCATGCACCCCCAAGAAATATTCAAGAAGACTCAAGCGTCTAAGCTTGGGGATGCCCCCGTGCATCCCCTTCTCCATCAACAATTATCGGTTCGTCTTTCGTTCCACTATATTTTAATCACTTCATGTGTTATGTGCTATGCTTGGAGCGTCTTGCTTTTAGTTTCCTTTTTTTGTTTTCTTTAGCTTTGATTGCTTTTCATAACGAGTTGGAACTCAACTTTCTTTGTGTGGGAGAGAAACACGCTCCACTTCAACCTAGAACACAACATAGAATTTTCATGTCTATCTTTGTTGTGTGTGTTCTTTGTCTTTCAATAGCTACTGTCATGTTCAGCTCTTAGTTTTCATGCTTTACTTTTTAAAGAGCTTTTGTTTAGTTGGTTGCTGGAACTCTCTTGAGTTATCATGCTTATCTTGTTAAGAGAGTTGGCTTCTGTTGCACTGGTTGATATGTCTATGATAAAAATGCTATGTGCATAATGGTGCTTAGTAGTTCATGTTTTCTTATGGTTAGTCTCAAATAGCTGGGGGGTTCTCAATGTGTTATTGGAGTACCAACATGATTTGTTTGCCTATGATGTGGTATGGTTTAGTGATATCTTCCTCCAAGAATTTATTTTGATTGACTTGGCATATGCTCACGCATATTTAAGAATGTAAAGAAAGTCTATCAAGCCTTGATGATCTTTAATTTCTGAGTAGCGATATAATTTCCATACCCGATTCAATGTTGCTTTGTCGCTCTGCATGATTATGACCGTCATTGCTCTCTTAGTTGGTCGCTCCCAGTCTTTTGCTAACCTTCGCCTGTACTAAGCGGACTGACTGCTTGTGCATCCAAATCCTTTAAACCAGTTATGCCATATGAGTCCACCATACCTTCCTATACATGGTATTTATTTGCCATTCCTAACGAAGACTTTCGTGTACCATCTCGAAATTAATCAAAAAAGCATTTCTATTTTGTGCCTCTGTTTTAGTTCATGAGGAAGTAGTAGTTAATTCATGATCTTTTTAAGTTGGACAAGCTTCACCCCGAGATTGCATGTCTAATGTGCAAACCCCTAATACGAGAAGGAACTAGCATAGAGTGCGCCCGGCTCATTAAAAAATATATAACAAACAAACCCTCCTTCACGCTTTGTTCATGAGAAATCATAAAACTTTGGCAGTGATAAACAAAGGAGATTAAGAGGATGTGATCGTCCTCGTGCGGGAGCCGTCCCTCGAAACTTGTCCAGCTCGAGAAGTAATTGAGTTGTCTACTAGCATTCGTTGACGAAATATGCATATCTAAAAATAATAATTTTTACTTCTGTTTTTAAAACCAAGAGCTCTGGTACATGTTTAGTTTTTGTTTCCGACCACGGGTTTTCAACCTTGCCATCAAAAGCCACGGTTCGAGAGTCTCCACCTTCTTTCTTTAAAGCACCAACTATTGAGAGCATGATTGTCATTCTGAGTGTAATGTGCATTGTCCCAAAGTACCATTGTCTTCTGCATGATTAGGATATCGTTTATTCTGAAATCATTGTATCTAGTCGTCACTTAAACTTTGGAGGTGCCCCTGCATTTATGTTTTGCTTTACTAAAGGGGGCAAGTGAGGTATCACTTTGTCATGTTTGCACACCATGCTCACTACAAATCTATTTGATGTTTCAGTATCATATTGTAAAACTTTCAGTTCTTTGTGATATTCTCATGAGGCAACTTAATTACTAAAGATTCATTATCTCAGTAAGCATTTGTCATGTGACTGTGAAAAGTTCTTATATGGTTGGTAGCATGTCACCACAGAAATTATGCTTGTTATCATTTACCTACTCGAGGACGAGTGGGAATTAAGCTTGGGGATGTTGATACGTCCAAAACGTATCTATAATTTCTGCTTGCTCCATGCCTCTTTTGTGTGATATTGCTATGATATTTATGCACTTCCATACACTTTTGATCATATTTGGACTAACCTATTAACTCAGTGCACCCCAGTGCCAGTTTCTGTTTTCTGCTATTTTTGTATTTCAGGTTTTCCCATTACTTAAATTGCCAGAAAAATTCCGGGAAAAATATATAAAAAATCAGCGCCTCAGAAGCTTCCGTGCGGCCAAAGTAGGGCCAGAGGGGGGCCACCAGGGCTCCAGGCGTCCTGGGGGCGCGGCCCCCCTCCTGGCCGCGCCGGGGGGGGGGGGCGCCTGGGCCCCCTGACCTCCGCTGATGCCCCCCTTTGGCATATATTTACACCGCGTCCCGAAACCCTCGAGGACGGAACCCTTTTTCGCGATCTCATCTCTGTTCCGCCGCCGCCGCGCTTCCAAGATCGGGAGCACCAGGAGAACTCTTCCCGGCACCCTGCCGGAGGGGATGATCACCACCGGGAGCCTCTCCACCACCATGGACGCCTCCCGGATGAGTTGTGAGTAGTCTCCCTTGGACCATGGGTCCATGACCAGTAGCTATGTGATGTTCTCCTCCCCTCTTGTTCTTCACCGATTAGACCTCGTGAGCTGCCCTACATGATCGAGGCACATATGTAATCCTTATGTTGTTGCTATGATGAGTTGCTGGGATCCGATGGATTATGAGATTATGTTCAGATTGTGTTTGAGTAATATATTTGATACACATCTTTTATATTTATGTTCTTGAGTAATTCTTGCATGTTCTCCGTTGCTGTTTATTGCTTTGGCTAAGTAGTAGGTAGTAACTCCAAGAGGGAACGTTATGCTTGATTGTGGGTTCATGCCCCTCGATGACTAGCTTGAGTGATAGAAACATGAGTCTAGGGGATGTGCTGTTGCCACAAGGGGGAAAACAACGGTGCTTGTACTTGCGGGTGCAAGGATTGTTTACTTTACGCAAAGTTCTTTTAATGCAGTTGTCTGTTGCTTTGAGTTTACACTATGGGTGGGACTCGCAACTTAATACCAGTGAGATGTTCTAGATAGATATCTCAAGGTGGATGATTAGTAGTAGATGCAGATGGATTTCGGTCTACTTGCCTTGGCGTACCGCCCATGCTTTTGAGCCTCTACCTTTCATGCAGCATAGTTAGCATTGGTTTGCGCACATAATCCTGTCAATTGCCCAGCTGTAATTCGTTTACCTCGCTTAGCTGTTTTATCATCTTTTGGGAGAGAGACATCACTAGTGAACATCATGGGACCCCGGTCCATATTACCATCATTGATCATACCCGTTATTTACTTTCTGTTCTTATTTACTAGTTGCAGTCATACCTATCACTATTATCACTTGTGTTTGATCCTTTGTAAACGACAAGGCCGGAGGGATTGACAACCTCTCTATACTCGTTGGGAGCAAAGTTATTTGTATCTGTGTGCAGGTCCTGTCAGCCGCTAAGTATCTGGCGCCGTTAGCAGTTGACACCTTCTTGTTGATCCTCGGAGTCTCACGGGATTCGATCCTTGGTATCTTTGCCAAGGGAAAAACTACCGCTACGCTACATCTCAAACCTTCACTTGGGGTAACCAACGAGGGGCGAGAAGCCTTCAACATCATTGCAAGCATGTTTCATTCATAACCAGCTGAATCGGGAACGATGAACTATCATATTTACAAAAACAAGAGAGGTCGAGTTCATACCAGCTTTTCTCATCTCAATTAGTTCATCATATATCATCATTATTGCCTTTCACTCGCACGACTGAACGGTGTGGATAACAATAATATTGCACGTGCATTGGACTAAGCTGGAATCTGCGAGCATTTAATACAAGAGAGAAGACAAGGTAATATGGCTCAAGGTTAAATCAACAATAAAGCATATGAGAGCCACTAAACATTTTCATCATGGTCTTCTACTCTTGACCCCCAAAGGAAACAAAAGAAACTATTTACACGGGAAAGCTCCCAACAAGCAAAAGAAGAACGAGAAATCTTTTTGGGTTTTCTTTTAATTACTACTACTACATGCATGGAAAGTAAACTAGCTAAAAAGACTACAAATATTTGTTTGTTTTTCTTAAGGTTTTTCTAGCACACAAGAAAAAGACTAAGAAAAGAAAGGAAACTAAGCATGGATAGTACAATGAAAGAGTGTGAGCACCGACAACTAGAATAAGTGTGTGAACATGAATGTAATGTCGGTGAGAAACACGTACTCCCCCAAGCTTTAGGCTTTTGGCCTAAGTTGGTCTATGGCCAATATTGGCCTGATGGATATCCAAAGTCGTAGTTGGGGCGTACTGAGATGCAGCGGCTACTGCCTGGTGAGCTGCATCCTAGAGACGAGCTGCTCTCATTGTCTCCTTATACTCATTTGCCTCCTCCCTGGTTATAATATATCTTGCTTTTGCCAGAAAGTGAAAGAAGGTAGGAGCAAGGAGAGCAATATGGACAGTGTGACGCGTGTCAAAGATTAGTCGATACTGGAGGGATTGTTCATCCCTCTCTATAAACTGATGGCTGACATTGTAATCTAAATAAGGAGACGGTAATAGTTCATCATTTTCAGGTATAGGCACACCAAGACAACGGGCTATGCGAGTGTCATAGATCACACCAAATAAATCTCCATCTAAACCATTATGATGTAGCCTACATGCAACAATGGCTCCCAAGTTATATTGTCTATCACCTAATACATCACTCTTGAGAACACTAAGATCTGGGACGCACATATGACAAGCCTCATCTTTACCGTTGATGCATCTACCAATAAAGAGAGCAAAATAATGTATAGGAGGAAAATGAATGCTTCCTATGGTAGCTTGTGTGATCTCTCTAGATTCCCCCATAGTGATACTAGCAAGGAAGTCTTTATATTCAGATTTGCGAGGATCACTAATATTACCCCACCGCGGGAGCTTACAAGCATCATTAAAATCTTCTAGGTCCATGGTATAAGATTTGTCATAAAGATCAAACAGGACAGTGTGAGAATTACGTGAAGATGAAAATTTAAACATTCGCACAAAGGTATCAGTTAAGTAATGGTACTGAGGGCACTTATCTTGCATGAATCCCTCGAGGTCAGCATTACGCACATATGCGTCAAACTCCTCCTTAATGCCTGCCCGAACCATAAACTCCTCTGACGGCCATTCACAAGGCCACACTTGAGCTTCCCTCGGCAATTCATCGTCCGGCTCACGCATCGCGAGCCTTGGTTCTTGCTTCCTTGAGGAACCACCTTGGAAGATTTTCCTATGCATTTTTCTAAAATTTTCTGAAATTTTTAGTAACTCAAAAATAAAAGTGAACCAAACTCAACAAGATTGATAGCAACAACTCCTACAAGTGTCTAGAGACTATATCAAGCATTATAACTACTTGGGACCAAAGAAATTTAACATGCAAGCTCAAGAACAAGGTCACCACAACAGCAAAAATTTGCAATAAATAAAGCACTAGAACAAAAACTAATTGGACCAATGGAGGAGTCACATACTAAGGACCAATGGAAGAGTCACATACTAAGGAACAATCTCGCCAAACAGTTTTGTGAATGGGGCTTTGAGCAAGGAGATTGAAAATGGCAGCAAGATGAGCTAGAACTCTTGCTTGAGCTGGATAGTGGTTTTTTTGGGAGGAAGAAGGACTGTGCGGGTGCAGGAATAAGTGGAGGGAGCCACGTGGGGCCCACGAGGTAGGGGGGCACGCCTAGTGAGGGTGGGCGCGCCCTGGACCCTCGTGGCCAGGTGCTGGCTCCCCCTGTTGTGTTCTCTGTGCCAAACATTCTCAAATATTCTAGAAAAAATCACATTTCATTTTCAGGGCATTTGGAGAACTTTTATTTTCGGGGTATTTTTTTATTGCATGGATAAGTTTGGAAACAGACAGAAAAATACTATTTTGCTTTATTTAATCTAACTAACAAAAAGTAAAAGGAGGATACAGAAGGTTGTGCTATCTAGATTCACCCATCTCATGCTCATCAAAAGGAATCCATTAACAAGGTTGATCAAGTCTTGTTAATAAACTCTTTCCGAATAACATGAAGCCGGAGAATTTTAGAATAACACTAGGTTACCTCAATGGGGATATGCATGTCCCCAACAATAAGAATATCATATGTCTTCTTGACAGTAGGAAGAGGAAATTCAAAACCTCCAATAGTAATAGTTGAAAATTTTCCAATAGAATTGATACTATGGACCTGAGGTTGTTTCCTCGGAAATTGTACCGTATGCTCATTACCATTGACATGAAAAGTGACATTGCCTTTGTTGCAATCAATAACAACACCTGCAGTATTCAAAAAGGGTCTACCAAGGATAATAGACATATTATCGTCCTCGGGAATATCAAGGATAACAAAGTCCGTTAGAATAGTAACATTTGCAACCACAACAGGCACATCCTCACAAATACCGACAGGTATAGCAGTTGATTTATCGACCATTTGCAAAGATATTTCAGTAGGTGTCAGCTTACTCAAGTCAAGTCTACGATATAAAGAGAGAGGCATAACACTAACACCGGCTCCAAGATCACATAAAGCAGTTTTAACATAGTTTCCTTTAATGGAGCAAGGTATAGTAGGTACTCCTGGATCTCCTAGTTTCTTAGGTATTCCACCCTTAAAAGTGTAATTGGCAAGCATGGTGGAAATTTCAACTTCGGGTATTTTTCTTTTATTTGTGATAATATCTTTCATATACTTAGCATAAGGACTTGTTTTAAGCATATCAGTTAAACGCATACGCAAAAAGATAGGTCTAATCATTACAGCAAAGCGCTCAAAATCCTCATCATCCTTTTTCTTGGATGGTTTAGGAGGAAAACGCATGGGTTTCTAAACCCATGGTTCTCTTTCCTTACCGTGCTTCCTAGCAACAAAATCTCTCTTATCATAACGTTGATTCTTTGATTATGGGTTATCAAGATCAACATCAGGTTCAATCTCTACATCATTATCATTGCTAGGTTGAGCATCATCATGAACATCATCATTAACATTATCACTAGGTTCATGTTCATTACCAGATTGTGTCTCAGCATCAGAGACAGAGATATCATTGGGATTCTCAGGTGTGCCAGCTACAGGTTCATGATACGTCCATTTTGCATCATGCTTATATGTTGATATTTATTGCATTATGGGTTGTTATTACATGTTTTGTCACAATACTTATGCCTTTTCTCTCTTATTTTACAAGGTTTACATGAAGAGGGAGAATGTCGGCAGTTGGAATTCTGGTCTAGAAAAGGAGCAAACTCTGGAAACCTATTCTGCACAACTCCAAAAGCCCCGAAACTCAACAGAACTCTGTTTCAGAAAATATAAAAAATATCTGGCGAAAGAAGTCTACGAGGGGGGCCACCAGCTGTCCACGAGGGTGGGGGCGTGCCCCCCTATCTCATGGGCCCACCGAAGGTCCCCGGATGCCCATCTTCTCCTATATGAGGTGTTTTGACCTGGAAAAAATCATAAGGAGGCTTTCGGGACCAGACGCCGCCGTCTCGAGGTGGAAACCAATCTAGAGCTCCGGCAGAGCTGTTCTGCCGGGGATACTTCCCCCTGGAAGGGGGAAATCATCACCACCGTCAGCACCAACAACCCTCCCATCTTGGGGAGGGCTATCTTCATCAACATCTTCACCAGCACCATCTCCTCTCAAACCCTAGTTCATCTCTTGTATCCAATCTTTGTACCCAAATCTCAGATTGGTGCCTGCGGGTTGCTAGTAGTGTTGATTACTCCTTGTAGTTGATGCTAGTTGGTTTATTTGGTGGAAGATAATATGTTCAGATCCATTATGTATATTAATACCCCTTTGATCATGAACAATATTATGTCTTGTGAGTAGTTACTTTTGTTCCTGAGGACATGGGAGAAGTCTTGCTATTAGTAGTCATGTGAATTTGGTCTTCATTCGATATTTTGATGAGATGTATGTTGTCTCTCCTCTAGTGGTGTCATGTGAACGTCGACTACATGAAACTTCACCATTATTTGGGCCTAGATGAAGGCATTGGGAAGTAATAAGTAGATGATGGGTTGCTAGAGTGACAGAAGCTTAAACCCTAGTTTATGCGTTGCTTCGTAAGGGGCTGATTTGGATCCATATGTTTCAGGCTATGGTTAGGCTTACCTTAATACTTCTTTTGTAGTAGCGGATGCTTGCATTAGAGGTTAATCATAAGTGGGAGGCTTGTCCAAGTAAGGACGGCACCCAAGCACCGGTCCACCCACATACCAAATTATCAAAGTACCGAACGCGAATCAGATGATCATGATGAAAACTAGCTTGACGATAATTCCCATGTGTCCTCGGAAGCGCTTTCCTTCATATAAGAGTTTGTCCAGGCTTGTCCTTTGCTACAAAAAGGATTGGGCCACCTTGATGCACCTTATTTAGTTTTACCTTTTGTCACTTGCTACCAATTATCTTATCACAAAACTATCTGCTACTTATAATTTCAGTGCTTGCAGAAAATACCTTACTGAAAACTGCCTATCATTTCCTTCTGCTCCTCGTTGGGTTCGACACTCTTACTTATAGAAAGTACTACGATAGATTCCCTACACTTCTGGGTCATCAAGAATCTTTTCTGGCGCCGTTGTCGGGGAGTGAAGCGCCTTTGGTAAGGAAAAATTTATATAGTGTGCCGAAATTTATTGTCACTTGTTACTATGGCTCAAAATCCTTTGAGGGGCTTGTTCGGGGTATCTTCACCCCGAATAGAAGAGCAAAGAGTTGCTCCTCAACCTACTGCACCTACTGAAAATGTTTGCTTTGAGATTCCTTCGGGTATGATAGAGAAACTGCTTGAAAATCCTTTTACAGGAGACAGAACATTGCATCCCGATTTACACCTAATCTATGTGGATGAAGTTTGTGGATTGTTTAAGCTGGCAGGTATGCCCGAGGATGTTATCAAGAAGAAGGTCTTCCCTTTATCTTTGAAGGGAGATGCATTGACATGGTTTAGGCTATGTGATGATATGGGATCATGGAACTATAATCGTCTGAAGTTGGAATTTCATCAAAAGTTCTACCCTACGCACTAGGTTCATTGTGATCGTAATTATATTATAATTTTTGGCCTCGCGAATGAGAAAGCATCGCTCAAGCTTGGGGGAGGCTTAAGTCAATATTATATTTATGCCCCAATCATGAGCTCTCAAGAGAAATGATCATTCAAAAATTTTATGCTCGGCTTTTTCTTAATAATCGCTCCATGCTCGATACTTCTTGTTCTCGCTCTTTTATGATGAAGAATATTGAATTCAAATGGGATTTATTGGAAAGAATTAAACGCAACTCTGAAGATTGGGATCTCGATGAAGGTAAGGAGTCAGGTATGACCCCTAAGTTTGATTGTGTTAAAGCTTTTATGGATACCGATGTTTTCTATGAGTTTAGCACTAAATATGGACTTTACTCTGAGATAATAGCCTCTTTCTGTGAATCTTTTGCTACTCATGTTGATCTCCCCAAGGAGAAGTGGTTTAAATATCATCCCCCTATTGAAGTGAAAGTAGTTGAACCTGTTAAAGTTGAAGAAAATACTATCACTTATAATGTTGATCCTATTGTTCCTACTGCTTATATTGAGAAACCACCTTTCCCTGTTAGGATAAAGGATCATGCTCAAGCTTCAACTGTAGTTCGTAAGAGTAATACTAGAACACCTACACCCTCTGAGAAAATTAAAGTTGAACTTAGTGTTGCTATGGTTAAAGATCTCTTGGTAGAAGATTTAGATGGACATGTTATTTACCTCCAAGAAGAGTCTGCTAGAATAGCCAAACCCAATGATAGGAAGAAACATAGACATGTTGTAGGCTTGCCTATTATCTCTGTTAAGATAGGAGATCATTGCTTCCATGGTTTATGTGATGTAGGTGCTAGTGCGAGTATTATCCCTCTTGATTTATATCGTGAAATTATGCATGATATTGCACCTGTTGAGTTAGAAGGGATTGATGTTACTATTAAGCTTGCTAATAGAGACACTATTTCACCAGTTGGGATTGTTAGAGATATTGAAGTCTTGTGTGGGAAGGTTAAATACCCTGCTGATTTTCTTTTTCTTAGTTCCCCACAAGATGAATTTTCTCCCATTATATTTGGTAGACCCTTCTTGAATAATGTTAATGCCAAGATAGACTGCGTGAAAGATATTGTTACTGTGGGGTTAGGGGATATGTCTCATGATTTTAACTTTGCTAAATTTTGTAGACAACCCCTTGAAAAGGAACCACCCAGTAAGGATGAAATTATTGGTCTTGCTTCTATTGCCGTGCCTCCTAATGATCCTTTAGAACAATACTTGCTAGACCATGAAAATGATATGCATATGAATGAGAGAAGGGAAATAGATGAAATATTTTTTAAACAGGGACCCGTATTGAAAAACAACTTACCTGTTGAAGTCCTAGGGGGTCCTCCTCCACCCAAGGGTGAACCCGTGTTTGAACTCAAACCTTTACCTGATAATCTTAAGTATGTTTATCTTGATGAAAAGAAGATATATCCTGTTATTATTAGTGCTAACATTTCAGAGCAGGAAGAAGAAAAAATATTGAAAACTCTGAAGAAGCACCGAGCTGCTATTGGATATACTCTGGATGATCTTAAGGGCATTAGTCCCACTATATGCCAAAACAAGATACACTTGGAAGAAAATGCCAAACCAGTTATTGATCATCAGCGACGGTTAAATCCTAAAATGAAAGAAGTCATAAGGAAGGAAATACTAAAGCTGCTAGAGGCAGGTATTATCTATCCAGTTGCTGATAGCCAGTGGGTAAGTCCTGTCCATTGTGTACCTAAGAAGGGAGGTATGACTGTCGTTCCTAATGATAAAGATGAATTGATCCCGCAAAGAATAGTTACAGGTTATAGGATGGTAATTGATTTCCGTAAGTTAAATAAAGCTACTAAGAAAGATCATTACCACTTGCCATTTATTGATCAAATGATAGAAAGGCTATCCAAACATACTCATTTCTGCTTTCTAGATGGTTATTCTGGTTTCTCTCAAATACCTGTGTCAAAAGGGGATCAAGAAAAAACCACTTTTACTTGTCCTTTCGGTACCTTTGCTTATAGATGTATGCCTTTTGGTTTATGTAATGCACCATCTACCTTTCAAAGATGTATGATAGCTATATTCTCTGATTTTTGTGAAAAGATTGTTGAGGTTTTCATGGATGATTTCTCCGTTTACGGAACTTCTTTTGATGATTGCTTAAGCAAGCTTGATCGAGTTTTGCAGAGATGTGAAGACACTAATCTTGTCTTGAATTGGGAGAAGTGCCACTTTATGGTTAATGAAGG
Organism: Secale cereale; assembly: GCA_902687465.1. Lineage (NCBI taxonomy): Eukaryota > Viridiplantae > Streptophyta > Magnoliopsida > Poales > Poaceae > Secale > Secale cereale. Next base: position 460,808,455 of record LR738713.1, on the reverse strand, counting down.
CATTGTCTTGGGACATAGAATTTCTGAAAGAGGTATTGAAGTTGACAAAGCTAAAGTTGATGCTATTGAAAAGATGCCATGCCCTAAGGACATCAAAGGTATACGAAGTTTCCTTGGTCACGCCGGGTTTTATAGGAGGTTCATAAAAGACTTCTCCAAAATCTCCAGGCCTCTGACTAATCTCTTACAAAAAGATATTCCTTTTGTCTTTGATGATGATTGTCTAGAAGCATTTGAAATACTTAAGAAAGCACTTATCTCTGCACCTATTGTCCAGCCTCCTGACTGGAAGTTACCCTATGAGATTATGTGCGATGCTAGCGATCATGCTGTAGGTGTTGTCTTAGGGAAAAGAGTTGATAAGAAATTGAATGTTATACAGTATGCTAGTAAAACTCTAGATAGTGCCCAAAGAAACTATGCTACTACTGAGAAACATTTTTTAGCAGTTGTATTTGCTTGTGATAAGTTTGGACCCTATATCGTTGATTCTAAAGTAACTATTCACACTGATCATGCTGGTATCAAATGCCTTATGGAAAAGAAGGATGCTAAACCTAGACTTATTAGATGGGTTCTCTTGCTGCAAGAATTTGACTTGCATATTATCGATAGAAAGGGAGATGAGAACCCCGTTGCAGATAACTTGTCTAGGTTAGAGAATATACTTGATGACCCACAGCCAATTGATGATAGCTTTCCTGATGAACAATTAGCTGTCATAAATACTTCTCGTACTACTCCATGGTATGTTGATTATGCTAATTATATTATTGCTAAGTTTATACCTCCTAGTTTCACATACTAGCAAAAGAAAATGTTCTTCTATGATTTGAGACATTACTTCTGGGATGACCCACATCTTTATAAAGAAGGAGTAGATGGTATTATTAGACGTTGTGTACCTGAGCATGAACAGGAACAGATCCTACGCAAGTGCCACTCCGAAGCTTATGGAGGACACCATGCGGGAGATAGAACTGCACACATGGTATTGCAATCCAGTTTTTATTGGCCTATTCTCTTCAAGGATGCCCGTAAGTTTGTCTTATCTTGTGATGAATGTCAAAGAATTGGTAATATTAGTAGACGTCAAGAATTGCCTATGAATTATTCACTTGTTATTGAACCATTTGATGTTTGGGGCTTTGATTATATGGGACCGTTTCCTGCCTCTAATGGGTACACACATGTTCTAGTTGTTGTTGATTACGTTACTAAGTGGGTAGAAGCTATTCCAACTAGTAGTGCTGATCATAACACCTCTATTAAGATGCTTCAAGAAGTCATTTTCCCGAGGTTTGTAGTCCCTAGATATCTAATGACTGATGGTGGTTCACACTTTCCGTAAGATGCTTGCTAAATATGATGTCAACCATAGAATTGCATCCCCCTATCACCCACAGACTAGTGGTCAAGTAGAACTAAGTAATAGGGAGTTGGAACTAATCTTGCAAAAGACAGTTAATAGGTCTAGGAAGAATTGGTCAAAGAAACTTGATGATGCATTATGGGCCTATAGAACTGCATACAAAAATCCTATGGGTATGTCTCCATATAAGATGGTATGTGGAAAAGCTTGTCATTTACCTCTTGAGCTAGAACATAAGGCATATTGGGCTATCAGAGAGCTCAATTATGATTTCAAACTTGCCGGTGAAAAGAGGCTATTTGACATTAGCTGTCTTGATGAATGGAGAACCCATGCCTATGAGAATGCCAAACTGTTTAAAGAAAAAGTTAAAAGATGGCATGACAAAAGGATACAAAAGCGTGAGTTTAACGTAGGTGACTATGTCTTGCTATACAACTCTCGTTTAAGATCTTTGGCAGGAAAACTTCTATCCAAATGCGAAGGACCTTACGTTATCGAGGAGGTCTATCGTTCCGGTGCCATAAAAATCAACAATTTCAAAGGCACAAATCCAAAGGTGGTGAACGGTCAAAGAATCAAACATTATATCTCACGTAATCCTATAAATGTTGAAACCAATATTATTGAAACCGTAACCCCGGAGGAATACATAAGGGACACTTTCCAAAACGATTCAGCCTCCGAAAAGGAAGAGGTATGTGATACGGTAAGTAAACCGGCTCCAAAACAGTTCTAAAGGCAATTTTTCTCCGTTTTGGAATATTTAGAAAAATAGAAAAATAAGAAGCAGTCTGGAAGGACACGAGGCGTCCATGAGGGTGGAGGGCGCGCCCCCTGCCCAGGGCGCGCCCCCTGCCTCGTGGGCACCCCGTGTGTCCTCCGGACTCTGTTTTCTTGTGGGATACTCCTTTTGGTCGGTAAAAATTCATTATATATACTCCCTAAGATTTTGACCTCTGTATCGCGCAGAAATCCTCAGTTCTTGTTTCGAGTTGTTTTCTTGCTAGGGTTTGCGAAGCCAGGCATCATGTCGTCTCCCTCCTCCAACAACGAAGGCAATGATGCTTGGCTAATGAAGATAGATCTGAAGAGGGAAGGACCCAAGGAGATCCACAAGGAGAAGAAGATCAAGATGGAGGTGGAAGATCTGGCTCAAGCATCGGGAGAAGAAGACACCCCTAAATCTCTTCCCAACCTCTTTACCTCAACTGAGATTGAAGCTTTCAGGATGATTGAGTTAGCTCAAATTCGAAACAAGCATCTCACGAGTGAAAATATTTTGTTGAAGGATTACATTGCTACACTCAAAGGTATTATCCGCAAGCTGGAAGATCTCCTACGCTCGATATATGATGATCCGGCGTCACTACTTTCAACTCCATCATCACCACCCCCGAAGAAGGAGACATAATCATATGAGTATGGGCACTCCCCTTGGCAACTGCCAAGCTTGGGGGAGTGACCCCGGTATCGTATCACCATCACTCCTTTCTTTACCGTTTTCTTAGTTCGATCCTTTTGGTAGTATTTTGATCTAGTAGAATAAAGTTAGCATGATCTAGTTGTGAGCTTTTGCCTTTTGATCTTTACCCTTTGTAATCGAGTCCGTGAGCTATATAATAAAGATTAGTGTTGATTCAAGGGCTTGATTTCCTCACTTGGGTCATGATAAAAGAAACAAAACATAAAAAGTGTCAAAGAGATCATATTGATCTTGTGGGAAGTAATAACTTCACATAAAGAGTATGGTAAATAAAAGTTGTTGGGAGTTGACAAACATAGTTTTGGTCATCGTTGCAATTAATAGGACGTAATAAAAGAAGAGAAGCTTCACATACAAATACACTATCTTGGACATCTTTTATGATTGTGAGCACTCATTAAAGTATGACATGCTAAAGAGTTGATGTTGGACAAGGAAGACAACATAATGGGTTATGTCTTCTTATATCCGAAATAAAGTATATTGTCATGGATCATCCAACATGTTGAGCTTGCCTTTCCCCCTCATGCTAGCCAAAACTCCTCGCACTAAGTAGAGATACTACTTGTGCTTCCATATATCCTTAAACCCAGTTTTGCCATGAGAGTCCACCATACCTACCTATGGATTGAGAAAGATCCTTCCAAGTAAGTTGTCATGTTGCAAACTCGCTAAAATATGTATGATTTATTAGCGTGGGAGAAATTAGCTTTATACAATCTTGTGATATGGAAGTAATAAAAGCGACAGACTGCATAATAAAGTCCTTATCACAAGTGGCAATATAAAGTGACGTTCTTCAATGCTAAGACTTTGTGCATCCAACCATAAAAACACATGACAACATCTGCTTCCCTCTACGAAGGGTCTATCTATTATTCTTGCCTTATAAGAGTCAAGGTGAAATTCACCTCTTCTTTTTACATTTTATCCTTTGGCAAGCTGTCGGGGAAACTGATCGCCCACGAACACCTATGGGACCGGAGCCCCTTTTCGGTACGGCAAGGGAGCGGAGGGAGCACAAAGAGCAGATCGAGGCGCGCACGCGAGCAGTTTACCCAGGTTCGGGCCGCACGGATGCGTAAAACCCTACTCCTGCCTTGGTTTGTTATTGAGTTCTTAGCTCGGGAGCTTGAAGATCTACAGTACTAGCTACCTCGAGCACGGGAGTGATCAAGTTTCGGAACCCCCTCTACGTTGTGCATGGGCCTCCTTTTATAGTTCAAAGGGGTCACCGACAGGTGTCAACGTAGGTGAGGGTAAAAGCGTAAAATTGGTGGTAGTTGTAACAGTGTATGTACAATATATGCACAGTGTTTTGTACCTAACCCAGACGGTGGGGGACAAGGGCATTGAATGCCCGTCGCCGTCGCCCCAAAACAGTGTAAAAAGCGTCCGTCCGAGCGTCTCCGTTCGCCACGACGGTAGCCTCGTCATCGTGGCTTGCCACTGTGTACCCCAGGCTGCACAGCCATCCGCCACGTGCCCCAGGAAGGCCCCCAGGGCGACGCGTGGCCAGAGGAGCTGGAGCGCAGGCGCACAGTGAAAGCTTGCCGCGGCAAGCACCTTGCCGCGGTCGCTACCTTGCCGGGCCCGGAAGCTTGTCGCTCTCCGAGTCTTGCCGGGGCGCGCGATGCGCCACGGCATGTCTTCTGAGATGCTGTTATTTTGCCTTCCTGGCAAGCTCCTCTTGCCAGGGTCTTGTGCAGAAGGGATGATCTTGAGCCTGGAGCGGCCTTCCCGGCAAGCTCCTCTTGCCGAGGTCTTGTTTCTTAACTTGAATACTTTGTTCTTGAATGGCTCCAAAGGAACTAGAGTGGGCCTTGGCGGGCGCGTGGTGAGCCCGACCACGGGACGCTGCTACTGCCCGTGCACAAGTCGGGATACTAAGGTACCCCTACTTTAGTACACCGACACAAGCACATTGTGTTGGAAAGATCCTGACATATATACCCACTTGGATGTAAGTTTTCATGATATATTACTCTTGACATTACCCTTGAGGTAAAAGGTTGGGAGGCAACACCATAAGCCCCTATCTTTCTCTGTGTCCGATTAAAACTCCATAACCATAAGTATTGCGTGAGTGTGAGCAATTGTGAAAGACTATATGATAGTTGAGTATGTGGGCTTGCTGAAAAGCTCTTATATTGACTCTTTCCGATGTTACGATAAATTGCAATTGCTTCAATGATCGAGATCAAAGTTTGTTAGTTTCCAATGAAGTTTATGATTTATGCTTAATATTGTGAATGAATTGTTACTTTAGCATAAGAATCATATGACTATATTTATATAAGTTGATGTTATGACAATGATCATGATGCCCTCATGTCTATATTCTGTTTTTATCGACACCTCTATCTCTAAACATGTGGACATATTTCTCTATATCGGCTTTCGCTTGAGGACAAGCGAGGTCTAAGCTTGGGGGAGTTGATACGTCCATTTTGCATCATGCTTATATGTTGATATTTATTGCATTATGGGATGTTATTACATGTTTTGTCACAATACTTATGCCTTTTCTCTGTTATTTTACAAGGTTTACATGAAGAGGGAGAATGCCGGCAGCTAGAATTCTAGGCTGGAAAAGGAGCAAACTCTGGAAACCTATTCTGCACAACTCCAAAAGCCCCGAAACTCAATAGAACTCCGTTTCGGAAAATATAAAAAATATCTAGCAAAAGAAGTCCACGAGGGGGGCCATCGTCTGTCCACGAGGATGGGGGGCGCGCCCCCTCTCTCGTGGGCCCACCGAAGGTCCCTCGATGCCCATCTTCTCATATATGAGGTGTTTTGACCTGGAAAAAATCATAAGGAGGCTTTCGGGACCAGATGCCGCCGTCTCGAGGCAGAACTGAGGCGGAAACCAATCTAGGGCTCCGGCAGAGCTGTTCTGCCGGGGATACTTCCCTCCGGGAGGGGGAAATCGTCACCGCCGTCATCACCAACAACTCTCCCATCTTGGGGAGGGCTATCTTCATCAGCACCATCTCCTCTTAAACTCTAGTTCATCTCTTGTATCCAATCTTTGTACCCAAACCTTAGATTGGTACGTGTGGGTTGCTAGTAGTGTTGATTACTCCTTGTAGTTGATGCTAGTTGGTTTATTTGGTGGAAGATCATATGTTCAGATCCATTATGCATATTAATACCCCTCTGATCATGAACAATATTATGTCTTGTGAGTAGTTACTTTTGTTCCCGAGGACATGGGAGAAGTCTTACTATTAGTAGTCATGTGAATTTGGTCTTCGTTCGATATTTTGATGAGATGTATGTTGTCTCTCCTCTAGTGGTGTCATGTGAACGTCGACTACATGACACTTCACCACTATTTGGGCCTAGAGGAAGGCATTGGGAAGTAATAAGTAGATGATGGGTTGCTAGAGTGACAGAATCTTAAACCCTAGTTTATGCGTTGCTTCGTAAGGGGCTGATTTGGATCCATATGTTTCAGGCTATGGTTAGGTTTACCTTAATACTTCTTTTGTAGTTGCGGATGCTTGCATTAAAGGTTAATCATAAGTGGGAGGCTTGTCCAAGTAAGTACGGCACCCAAGCACCGGTCCACCCACATACCAAATTATCAAAGTATCGAATGTGAATCAGATGATCGTGATGAAAACTAGCTTGACGATAATTCCCATGTGTCCTTGGGAGCGCTTTCCTTCATATAGGAGTTTGTCCAGGCTTGTCCTTTGCTACAAAAAGGATTGGGCCACCTTGCTGCACCTTATTTACTTTTACCTTTTGTCACTTGCTACCAATAATTTTATCACAAAACTATCTGCTACTTATAATTTCAGTGCTTGCAGAAAATACCTTACTGAAAACTGCCTATCATTTCCTTCTGCTCCTCGTTGAGTTCGACACTCTTACTTGTCGAAAGGACTACGATAGATCCCCTACACTTGTGGGTCATCAGTTCACTAGAAGCATGCAAAGTCCTATCATTTTTCTTTTTCTTCTTCTTAGAAGAACTAGGTGCATCTAAATTAGCTCTCTGAGAATCTTGTTCAATTCTCTTAGGGTGGCCCTCAGGATACAAGGGTTCCTGAGTCACTTTACCCCCTCTAGTTGCAACTCTAACAGCAAAGTAATTATTCTTACTATTTAATTCATTGAGCAAATCATTCTGGACCTTAAGTACTTGCTCTACTTGAGTGGTAACCATAGAAGCATGTTTACTAATGAGTTTCAATTCACCTTTAACTCTAGACATATAATCACTCAAGCTTTCAATCATATGGGCATTACGTTGCAATTGTCTACCAACATAAGCATTAAAGTCTTCTTGCTTCATAATAAAATTGTCAAACTCATCTAAGCATTTGCTAGCAGACTTATAATGAGGAATATCACCTTCATCAAATATATAAAGAGATTTACCATTACTACCTGTGTCGGGTTATCAAGACCATGTATTTCTTCAATAGGTGGTAAATTCTTAACATCTTAAGCTTTAATACATTTTTCTTCCATAGATTTTTTGCCTCTTGCATATCTTCAGGACTGAGAAATAGAACACCCCTTTTCTTTGGAGTTGGCTTAGGGGCTGGTTCAGGAAGTGTCCAATTATTTTCATTGGCTAACATATTATTCAATAGTAATTCAGCTTGATCAACTGTTCTTTCCCTGAAAACACAACCAGCACAACTATCCAGATGGTCTCTGGAAGCATCGGTTAGTCCATTATAAAAGACATCAAATATATCATTCCTCTGAAGAGGATGATCAGGCAAAGCATTAAGTAATTGGAGAAGCCTCCCTCAAGCTTGTGGGAGTCTCTCGTCTTCAATTTGCACAAAATTATATATTTCCCGTAAGGTAGCTTGTTTATTATGAGCGGGAAAATATTTAGCAGAGAAGTAATAAATCATATCCCTGGGACTACGCACACAACCAGGATCAAGAGAATTAAACCATGTCTTAGCATCACCCTTTAACGAGAACGGAAATAACTTAAGGATATAGTAATAACGAATCTTTTCCTCGTTGGTGAATAGGTTGGCTATATCATTCAACTTAGTAAGATGTGCCACAATAGTTTCAGATTCATAGCCGTGGAAAGGATCAAATTCAACCAAAGTAATTAACTCAGGATCAACAGAGAAATCATAATCCTTATCAGTAACAAAGATAGGTGAAGTAGCAAAAGCAGGGTCATATTTCATTCTAGCATTCAAAGACTTCTCTTTCAGCTTAGCTAATAATTTCTTAAGATCATATCTATCATTGCAAGCAAGAAAGTCTCTAGCAGTTTCTTCATCCATAACATAACCCTCAGGAATAATAGGCAATTCATATCTAGGGGGAGAATCTTCATCATCACTTTCATAAATATTATCAGTTTAAATATTTGCATTCTCCCTAACCTTAGCAATTTGTTCATCTAGAAATTCACCTAGTGGCACAGTATTATCAAGCATAGAAGTAGTTTCATCATACATAGCAGAAGTGGCATCATCAAGAACATGCGACATATCAGATTCAGTAGCAGGAGTAGGTGTCGCAAATTTACTCATAACAGATGGTGAATCAAGTGGAGAGCTAGATGTCAGTTCCTTACCTCCCGTCGTAGTTGAGGGAAAGATCTTGGTTTTTGAGTCTTTCAAGTTCTTCATAGTGATCAATAGATATAAATCCCAAGTGACTTAAAGAATATAGTTATGCTCCCCGGCAACGGCGCTAGAAAATAGTCTTGATAACCCACAAGTGTAGGGGATCGCAACCGTTTTCGAGGGTAAAGTATTCAACCCAAATTTATTGATTCGACACAAGGGGAGCCAAAGAATACTCTTAAGTATTAGCAGCTGAGTTGTCAATTCAACCACACCTGGAAACTTAGTATCTGCAGCAAGGTAATATGGAAATAGTGGTAGCAGCAATAAAAGTAGCGATAGTGTTTTTGCAGTTTTTGTAATAGCAGCAGCGGAAAAGTAAATAAGCAACAAGCAATATGTGAAAAGCTCGTAGGCATTGGATCAATGATGGAGAATTATGTCGGATGCGATTCCTCATGTAATAGTTATAACCTAGGGTGACACAGAACTAGCTCCAGTTCATCAATGTAATGTAGGCATGTATTCCGAATATAGTCAGACGTGCTTATGGAAAAGAACTTGCATGACATCTTTTATCCCACCCTCCCGTGGCAGTGGGGTCCTAGTGGAAACTAAGGGATATTAAGGCCTCCTTTTAATAGAGTATCGGACTAAAGCATTAACACATAGTGAATACATGAACTCCTCAAACTACGGTCATCACTGGGAGTGATCCCGATTGTTGTCACTTCGGGGTTGCCGGATCATAACACATAGTAGGTGACTATTGACTTGCAAGATAGGATCAAGAACACACATATATTCATGAAAACATAATAGGTTCAAATCTGAAATCATGGCACTCGGGCCCTAGTGACAAGCCTTAAGCATGGCAAAGTCATAACAACATCAATCTTAGAACATAGTGGATACTAGGGATCAAACCCTAACAAAACTAACTCGATTACATGGTAAATCTCATCCAACACATCACCGTCCAGCAAGCCTACAATGGGATTACTCATGCACGACGGTGAGCATCATGAAATTGGTGATGGAGGAAGGTTGATGATCACGATGGCGACGATCTCCCCTCTCCGAAGCCCCGAACGGACTCCAGATCAGCCCTCCCGAGAGAGATTAGGGCTTGGCGGCGGCTCCGTATCGTAAAACGCGATAATTCTTCCTCTCAGATTTTTTCTCCTCGAAAGTGAATACATGGAGTCGCGGGATACGTCGGTGGAGCAACAGGGGGCCCACGAGGCAGGGGACGCGCCCAGGGGGAGGGGGTGCGCCCCCACCCTCGTGGACAGGGTGTGGGCCCCCTGGCTTGGTTCTTTCCGCAGATATTTTTTATATATTCCATAATAATTCTTCGTTGAATTTCGGGTCATTCCGAGAACTTTTATTTCTGCACAAAAATAACACCATGGAAATTCTGCTAAAAACAACGTCAGTCTGGGTTAGTTCCATTCAAATCATGCAAGTTAGAGTCCAAAACAAGGGCAAAAGTGTTTGGAAAAGTAGATACATTGGAGACGTATCAGCACACCACCTTTAGTCGCGGTTGTTGGCTCCAACCGCGACTAAAGGGTGGGGGGTCTTTAGTCCCGGTTGGAGCCACCAACCGAGTGTTGGGGAACGTAGTATTTTAAAAATTTCCTACGATCACGCAAGATCTATCTACCAGATGCATAGCAACGAGAGGGAAGAGTGTGTCTACGTACCCTCGTAGACCGGAAGCGGAAGCGTCAAGTGACGCGGTTGATGTAGTCGAATTTCTTCGCGATCCAACCGATCAAGCACCGAACGTACGGCACCTCCGCGTTCAGCACACGTTCAGCTTGATGACGTCCCATGAGCTCTTGATCCAGTTGAGCTTCACGGGAGAGTTTCGTCAGCACGACGGCGTGGTGACGGATATGATGTATCTACCGGCGCAGGGCTTCGCCTAAGCACTGCGACGGTATGACCGAGGTGTGTTTCTGTGAAGGGGGGCACCGCACACGGCTAGAACAATTCAACTTGTGTGTCTTTGGGTGCCCCCCTGCCCCCGTATATAAAGGAGCAAGAGGGGAGGGCCGGCTGGCCTCCTATGGTGCGGCTAGGGCAATCCTACTAGGAATAGGATTGCAATCCTATTCCTAGTAGGAGTCCACCAAGAAGGAAGAGAGGGAAAAAGAAAGAGAGGGAGAGGTGGCGCCCCCCAATCCTAGTCCAACTAGGATCCCCTGGTGGGGCGCCGGCCAGCCTCTATGGGCTGCCTCTCTCCTTTCCTCAAGGCCCACTATGGACCATCCCCCCTCGTAGGGGGTTCCGGTAACCCCCTCCGGCAATCCAGTTAAATCCGAAACTTTTCCGGAACACTTCCGGTGTCCGAATATAGTCGTCCAATATATCAATCTTTATGTCTCGGACATTCCGAGACTCCTCGTCATGTCCGTGATCTCATCCGGGACTCTGAACTACCCTCGGTACATCAAAACTCATGAACTCATAATACCGATCGTCATCAAACGTTAAGCGTGCGGACCCTACGGGTTCGAGAACTATGTAGACATGACCTAGACTCATCTCCGATCAATAACCAATAGCGGAACCTGGATGTTCATATTGGCTCCTACATATTCTACGAAGACCTTTATCGGTCAAACCGCATAACAACATACGTTGTTCCTTTTGTCATCGGTATGTTACTTGCCCGAGATTCGATCGTCGGTATCTCTATACCTAGTTCAATCTCGTTACCGGCAAGTCTCTTTACTCGTTCCGTAACACATCATCTCGTGACTAACTCATTAGTCTTTTGCTTGCAAGGCTTATTATGATATGTGTTACCGAGAGGGCCCAGAGATACCTCTCCGACACTCGGAGTGACAAATCCTAATCTTGATCTATGCCAACACCATGAATACTTTCGGAGACACCTGTAGAGCATCTTTATGATCACCCAGTTACGTTGTGACATTTGATAGCACACAAGGTGTTCCTACGGTATTCGGGAGTTGCATAATCTCATAGTCATAGGAACATGTATAAGTTATGAAGAAAGCAATAGCAGTAAAACTAAACGATCATAGTGCTATGCTAACGGATGGGTCTAGTCCATCACATCATTCTCCTAATGATGTGATCCCGTTAATCAAATGACAACTCATGTCTATGGTTAGGAAACATAACCATCTTTGATCAATGAGCTAGTCTAGTAGAGGCATACTAGGGACACTTTGTTTTGTCTATGTATTCACACATGTACTAAGTTTCCGGTTAATACAATTCTAGCATGAATAATAAACATTTATCATGATATAAGGAAATACAAATAACAACTTTATTATTGCCTCTAGGGCATATTTCCTTCAGTCTCCCACTTGCACTAGAGTCAATAATCTAGCTCACATCGCCATGTGATTTAATACCGATAGTTCACATCGTTATGTGAATAACACCCATAGTTCACATCGCCATGTGACCAACACCCAAAGGGTTTACTAGAGTCAATAATCTAGTTCACATCGCTATGTGATTAATACCCAAGAGTAATAAGGTGTGATCATGTTTTGCTTGTGAGAGAAGTTTAGTCAACGGGTCTGTCACATTCAGATCCGTATGTATTTAGCAAATTTCTATGTCTACAATGCTCTACATAGAGCTACTCTAGCTAATTGCTCCCACTTTCAATACGCATCCAGATTGATACTTAGAGTCATCTGGATTTAGTGTCAAAGCTTCCATCGGCGTAACCCTTTACGATGAACTCTTTATCACCTCCATAATCGAGAAACATTTCCTTAGTCATCCAGTTACTAAGGATAATTTTGACCGCTGTACAGTGATCTACTCCTGGATCACTATTGTACCCCCTTGACAAACTCATGGCAAGGTACACAACATGTTTGGTACACAGCATGGCATACTTTATAGAACCTATGGCTGAGGAGTAGGGAATGACTTTCATTCCCTCTATATTTTTCTGCCGTGGTCTGGCTTTGAGTCTTACTCAACTTCACACCTTACAAGTTAGGCAAGAACTCCTTCTTTTACTGATCCATTTTGAACTACTTCAAAATCTTATCAAGGTATGTACTCATCGAAAGTCTTATCAAGCGTCTTGATCTATCTCTATAGATCTTGATGCCCAATATGTAAGCAGCTTCACCAAGGTCTTTCTTTGAAAAACTCCTTTCAAACACTCCTTTATGCTTTCCAGAAAATTCTACATCATTTCTGATCGACAATATGTCATTCACATATACTTATCAGAAAGGTTGTAGTGCTCCCACTCACTTCTTGTAAATACAGGCTTCACCGCAAGTCTGTATAAATCTATATGCTTTGATCAACTTATCAAAGCGTATATTCCAACTCCGAGATGCTTGCACAAGTCCATAGATGGATCGCTGGAGCTTGCACATTTTGTTAGCACCTTTTGGATCGACAAAACCTTCTGGTTGCATCATATACAACTCTTCTTTGAGATATCCATTCAGGAATGCAGTTTTGACATCCATTTGCCAGATTTCATAATCATAAAATGCGGCAATTGCTAACATGATTCGGACAGACTTAAGCATCGCTACAGGTGAGAAAGTCTCATCGTAGTCAACTCCTTGAACTTGTCGAAACCCTTTCGCAACAAGTCGAGCTTTGTAAATAGTAACATTACCGTCTGTGTCGGTCTTCCTCTTGAAGATCCATTTATTTTCGATGGCTTGCCGATCATCGGGCAAGTCAACCAAAGTCCATACTTTATTCTCATACATGGATCCCATCTCAGATTTCTTGGCCTCAAGCCATTTTGCGGAATCTAGGCTCATCATCGCTTCCTCATAGTTCGTAGGTTCATCATGGTCTAGTAACATGACTTCCAGAACTGGGTTGCCGTACCACTCTGGTGCGGAACGTACTCTGGTTGATCTACGACGTTCAGCAGAAACTTGATCCGAAGTTTCATGATCATCATCATTAACTTCCTCACTGATTGGTGTAGGAATCACTGGAACAATTTTCTGTGATGTACTACTTTCCAATTCGGGAGAAGGTACAATTACCTCATCAAGTTCTATTTTCCTCCCACTCACTTCTTTCGAGAGAAACTCCTTCTCTAGAAAGGATCCACTCTTAGCAACAAAGACCTTGCCTTCGGATCTGTGATAGAAGGTGTACCAAACAGTTTCTTTTGGGTATCCTATGAAGATTTACTTCTCCGATTTGGGTTCGAGCTTATCATGTTGAAACTTTTTCACATAAGCATCGCAGTCCCAAACTTAAAGAAATGACAGCTTAGGTTTCTCGTCAAACCACAGTTCATACGGTGTCATCTCCACGGATTTAGATGGTGCCCTATTTAACGTGAATGTAGCTGTCTCTAATGCATAACCCCAAAAGCGATAGTGGTAGATCGGTAAGAGACATCATCGATCGCACCATATCTAATAAAGTACGGTTATGACGTTCGGACACACCATTACACTGTGGTGTTCCAGGTGACGTGAGTAGTGAAACTATTTCACATTGTTTTTATTGAAGGCCAAACTCGCTAACTCAAATATTTTACCTCTACGATCATATAGTAGAAACTCTTATTTTCTTGTTACGATGATTCTCCACTTCACTCTGAAATTCTTTGAACTTTTCAAATGTTTCAGACTTGTGCTTCATTAAGTAGATATACCCATATCTGCTCAAATCATCAGTGAAGGTCAGAAAATAACGATACCCGCCGCGAGCTTCAACACTCATTGGTCCACATACATCTGTATGTATGATCTTCAACAAATATGTTGCTCGCTCCATTGTTCCAGAGAACGGAGTTTTAGTCATCTTGCCCATGAGGCATGGTTCGCAAGTACCAAGTGATTCATAATCAAGTGATTCCAAAAGTCCATCACTATGGAGTTTCTTCATGCGCTTTACACCATTATGACCTAAACGGCGGTGCCACAAATAAGTTGCATTATCATTTATAACCTTGCATCTTTTGGCTTCAATATTATGAATATGTGTATCACCACGATCGAGATCCAACAAACTATTTTCATTGGGTGTATGACCATCGAAGGTTTTATTCATGTAAACCGAATAACAATTATTCCATGACTTTAAATGAATAACCGTATTGCAACAAATGTGATCAAATCATATTCATGCTCAACGCAAATGCCAAATAACATTTATTTAGGTTTTACACTAATCCCGAAAGTATAGGGAGTGTGCGATGATGATCATATCAATCTTGGAACCACTTCCAACACACATCGTCACTTCACCTTTAACTAGTCTCTGTTCATTCTGCAATTCTCGTTTCGAGTTACTAATTTTAGCAACTGAACCGGTATCAAATACCCAGGGGTTGCTATGAACACTAGTAAAGTACACATCAATAATCTGTATATCAAAATATACCTTTGTTCACTTTGCCATCCTTCTTATTCGCCAAGTATCTAGGGCAGTTCCACTTCCAGTGACCATTTCCTTTGCAGTAGAAGCACTTAGTTTCAGGCTTGAGTTTTAGCTTTGGGTTTCTTCACGGGAGTGACAACTTGCTTGCCATTCTTCTTGAAGTTCCCCTTCTCTCCCTTTGCCCTTTACTTGAAACAAGTGGTCTTGTTAACCATCAACACTTGATGCTTTTTCATGATTTCTACCTTCGCCGACTTTAGCATCGCGAAGAGCTCGGGAATTCCTTTCGTCATCCCTTGCATATTATAGTTCATCACAAAGTTCTACTAACTTGGTGATAGTGACTAGAGAACTTTGTCAATTACTATCTTATCTGGAAGATTAACTCCCACTTGATTCAAGTAATTGTAGTACCCAAACAATCTGAGCGCATGCTCACTGGTTGAGATATTCTCCTCCATCTTGTAGGCAAAGTACTGTCAGAGGTCTTATACCCCTCGACACGGGCATGAGTATGAAATACTAATTTCAACTCTTGGAACATCTTATATGCTCCGTGGCGTTCAAAACGTTTTTGAAGTCCCGGTTCTAAGCCGTAAAGCATGGTGCACTTAAACTATCAAGTAGTCATCATACCGAGCTTTTGTCAAAACGTTCATAACGTCTACATCTGCTCCTGCAATAGGTCTGTCACCTAGCGGTGCATCAAGGACATAATTCTCTGTGCAGCAATGAGGATAATCCTCAGATCACGGAACAATTCCGCATCATTGCTACTAACATCTTTCAACTTAGTTTTCTCTAGGAACATATAAAAAATAAACGGGGAGCAACATCGCGAGCTATTGATCTACAACATAGATATGCTAATACTATCAGGACTAAGTTCATGATAAATTAAAGTTCAATTTAGTCATATTAAATAAAGAACTCCCACTTAGATAGACATCCCTCTAGTCATCTAAATGATCACGTGATCCAAATCAACTAAACCATGTCCGATCATCACGTGAGATGGAGTAGTTTCAATGGTGAACATCTTATGTTGATCATATCTACTATATGATTCACGCTCGACCTTTCGGTCTCCAGTGTTCCGAGGCCGTATCTGCATATGCTAGGCTCGTCAAGTTTAACCCGAGTATTCTGCGTGTGCAAAATTGGCTTACACCCGTTGTATTTGAACGTAGAGCTTATCACACCCGATCATCACGTGGTGTCTCGGCACGACGAACTTTCGCAACGCTGCATACTCAGGGAGAACACTTATACCTTGAAATTTAGTAAGGGGTCATCTTATAATGCTACCATCGTTCTAAGCAAAATAAGAAGCATAATAAGATAAACATCACATGCAATCAAAATATGTGACATGATATGGCCATCATCATCTTGTGCTTTTGATCTCTATCTCCAAAGCACCGTTATGATCACCTTCGTCACCGGCGCGACACCTTGATCTCCATCGTAGCATCGTTGTCGTCTCGCCAACTATTGCTTCTACGACTATCGCTACCGCTTAGTGATAAAGTAAAGCAATTACATGGCGATTGCATTTCATACAATAAAGCGACAACCATATGGCTCCTGCCAGTTGCCGATAACATTACAAAACATGATCATCTCATACAAAACCGTATAACTCATCATGTCTTGACCATATCACATCACAACATGCCCTGCAAAAACAAGTTAGACGTCCTCTACTTTGTTGTTGCAAGTTTTACGTGGCTGCTACGGGCTTAGCAAGAACCGTTCTTACCTACGCATACAAAACCACAACGATGTTTCGTCAAGTATGTGTTGTTTTAACCTTCACAAGGACCGGGCGTAGCCACACTTGATTCAGCTAAAGTGCGAGAGACGGACACCCGCCAGTCACCTTTAAGCAACGAGTGCTCTTAACGGTGAAACCAGTCTCGTGTAAAAGTACGCGTAATGTCGGTCCGGGCCGCTTCATCTCACAATACCGCCGAAGCAAAGTATGACATGCTGGTAAGCAGTATGACTAGTATCGCCCACAACTCATTGTGTTCTACTCGTGCATATCATCTACGCATAGACCTGGCTCTGATACCACTGTTGGGGAACGTAGTATTTTAAAATTTTCCTACGATCACGCAAGATCTATCTACCAGATGCATAGCAACGAGAGGGAAGAGTGTGTCTACGTACCCTCGTAGACCGGAAGCGGAAGCGTCAAGTGACGCGGTTGATGTAGTCGAACTTCTTCGCGATCCAACCGATCAAGCACCGAACGTACGGCACCTCCACGTTCAGCACACGTTCAGCTTGATGACGTCCCATGATCTCTTGATCCAGTTGAGCTTCACGGGAGAGTTTCGTCAGCACGACGGCGTGGTGACGGATATGATGTATCTACCGGCGCAGGGCTTCGCCTAAGCACTGCGACGGTATGACCGAGGTGTGTTTCTGTGGAGGGGGGCACCGCACACGGCTAGAACAATTCAACTTGTGTGTCTTTGGGTGCCCCCCTGCCCCCGTATATAAAGGAGCAAGAGGGGAGGGCCGGCCGGCCTCCTATGGTGCGGCTAGGGCAATCCTACTAGGAATAGGATTGCAATCCTATTCCTAGTAGGAGTCCACCAAGAAGGAAGAGAGGGAAAAAGAAAGAGAGGGAGAGGTGGCGCCCCCCAATCCTAGTCCAACTAGGATCCCCTGGTGGGGCGCCGGCCAGCCTCTATGGGCTACCTCTCTCCTTTCCTCAAGGCCCACTATGGACCATCCCCCCTCGTAGGGGGTTCCGGTAACCCCCTCCGGCAATCCAGTTAAATCCGAAACTTTTCCGGAACACTTCCGGTGTCCGAATATAGTCGTCCAATATATCAATCTTTATGTCTCGGACATTCCGAGACTCCTCGTCATGTCCGTGATCTCATCCGGGACTCTGAACTACCTTCGGTACATCAAAACTCATAAACTCATAATACCGATCGTCATCAAACGTTAAGCGTGCGGACCCTACGGGTTCGAGAACTATGTAGACATGACCTAGACTCATCTCCGGGCAATAACCAATAGCGGAACCTGGATGTTCATATTGGCTCCTACATATTCTACGAAGACCTTTATCGGTCAAACCGCATAACAACATACGTTGTTCCTTTTGTCATCGGTATGTTACTTGCCCGAGATTCGTGTTGGAAATATGCCCTAGAGGCAATAATAAATTGGTTAT
This sequence comes from Secale cereale, assembly GCA_902687465.1. Lineage (NCBI taxonomy): Eukaryota > Viridiplantae > Streptophyta > Magnoliopsida > Poales > Poaceae > Secale > Secale cereale. The sequence continues at coordinate 460,790,447 of LR738713.1, read as the reverse complement.
TATTATATTTCCTTGTTCACGATAATCGTTTATTATCCATGCTAGAATTGTATTGATAGGAAACTCAGATACATGTGTGGATACATAGACAAACACCATGTCCCTAGTAAGCCTCTAGATGACTAGCTCGTTGATCAATAGATGGTTACGGTTTCCTGACCATGGACATTGGATGTCGTTGATAACGGGATCACATCATTAGGAGAATGATGTGATGGACAAGACCCAATCCTAAGCCTAGCACAGATCGTGTAGTTCGTATGCTAAAGCTTTTCTATATGTCAAGTATCTTTTCCTTAGACCATGAGATTGTGCAACTCCCGGATACCGTAGGAATGCTTTGGGTGTACCAAACGTCACAACGTAACTGGGTGGCTGTAAAGGTTCACTAAAGGTATCTCCGAAAGTGTCTGTCAGGTTGGCACGAATCGAGACTGGGATTTGTCACTCCGTATGACGGAGAGGTATCTTTGGGCCCACTCGGTAGGACATCATCATAATGTGCACAATATGTGATCAAGGAGTTGATCACGGGATGATGTGTTACGGAACGAGTAAAGAGACTTGCCGGTAATGAGATTGAGCAAGGTATCGGTATACCGACGATCGAATCTCGGGCAAGTGCTATACCGATAGACAAAGGGAATCGTATACGGGATTGATTGAATCCTTGACATCGTGGTTCATCCGATGAGATCATTGTGGAACATGTGGGAGCCAACATGGGTATCCAGATCCCGCTGTTGGTTATTGGCCGGAGAGTTGTCTCGGTCATGTCTACATGGTTCCCGAGCCCGTAGGGTCTACACACTTAAGGTTCGATGACGCTAGGGTTATAGGGAAAGTATGTACGCGGTTACCGAATGTTGTTCGGAGTCCCGGATGAGATCCCGGACGTCACGAGGAATTCCGGAATGGTCCGGAGGTAAAGATTCATATATGGGAAGTCCTGTTTTGGTCACCGGAAAAGTTTCGGGCGATATCGGTAATGTACCGGGACCACCGGGAGGGTCCCGGGGGTCCACCAGGTGGGGCCACCAGCCCCAGAAGGCTACGTGGGCTAAGTGTGGGAGGGGACCAGCCCCAAAGGGGGCTGGTGCGCCCCCCCACCAAGTCCCAGGGCGCCTCCAAGAGGGGAGGGGGGCAAACCCTAGGGCAGTTGGGCCCTAGGGCCCAATAGTGGTGCGCCTCCCCCTCTCTCCCCCTTGGCCACCCCCCTAGATGGGATCTAGGGCTGGCCGCACCCTAGGGGTGGGAAACCCTAAAGGGGGGCGCAGCCCTCCCTTCCCCCTATATATATGTGAGGCTTTAGGGCTGCTTGACACACGAAAAAGTCTCCCTCTTGGCGCAGCCCTACCCCTCTCCCTCCTCGTCTCTTGCAGCGCTTGGCGAAGCCCTGCTGGAGTCCCGCGCTCCTCCACCACCACCACGCCGTCGTGCTGCTGTTGGATGGAGTCTTCCCCAACCTCTCCCTCTCTCCTTGCTGGATCAAGGCGTGGGAGACGTCACCGGGCTGCACGTGTGAAGAACGCGGAGGCACCGTCCGTTCGGTGCTAGGATCTTCGGCGATCTGAATCGTGGCGAGTACGACTCCATCAACCGCGTTCTTGAACGCTTCCGCTTAGCGATCTACAAGGGTATGTGGATCCAACTCTCCTCTCGTAGATGCATCTCCTAGATTGATCTTGGTGAACGTAGGAAAATTTTTGTTTCCCATGCGACGTTCCCCAACAGTGGTATCAGAGCTAGGTTCTTGCGTAGATGCTTTCTCGAGTAGAACACAAAAGGGTTTGTGGGCGTTGATGTTTAAATTGCTGCCCTCCTTAGTCTTTCTTGATTCAGCGGTATTATGGGATGAAGCGGCCCGGACCAACTTTACATGTCCACGTACATGAGACCGGTTCCATCGACAGACATGTGACTTTTGTTGCATAAGATGGCTGGCGGGTGTCTGTCTCTCCTATCTTAGTTGAATCGGAATAGAACAAGGCGGTCCTTGTAGAAGGTTAAATAGCAACTTGAATATCACCGTTGTGGCTTTGCGTAGGTAAGAAGCGTTCTTGCTAGATACCCATAGCAGCCACGTAAAACATGCAACAACAAATTAGAGGACGTCTAACTTGTTTTTGCAGGGTATGTATGTGATATGATATGGCCAAAGACATGATGAGATATATTTGATGTATGAGATGATCATGTTGTAATAGTTAATATCGACTTGCATGTCGATGCATACGGCAAACGGCAGGAGCCATAGGGTTGTCTTTAATTTTTTGTATGACCTGCGTGTCAATCATTAAGCGCTATGTAATGCTTTACTTTATCGCTAAGCGGTAGCAATAGTAGTAAGAGCATGGTGGGCGCACGACAACCTCGATGGCGACACGATGATGGAGATCATGATGATGGGGATCATGGCGTGGCGCCGGTGACGATGGAGATCATGCCGGTGCTTTGGAGATGGAGATCAAAAGCACGAGTTGATGGCCATATCATGTCACTTATGATTTGCATGTGATGTTAATCCTTTTATGCATCTTATTTTGCTTAGGACGGTGGTAGCATTATAAGATGATCCTTCACTAAAATTTCAAGATGAAATTGTGTTCCCCCCGAGTGTGCGCCGTTGCGAAGGTTCGTCGTTTCGAAGCACCACGTGATGATCGGGTGTGATAGACTCTACGTTCGCATACAACGGGTGCAAGCCAGTTTTGCACATGCAGAACACTCGGGTTAGACTTGACGAGCCTAGCATGTACAGACATGGCCTCGGAACACGGAAGACCGAAAGGTCGAGCATGAGTCATATAGTAGATATGATCAACATGAAGATGTTCACCATTGACACCACCTCATCTCACGTGATGATCGGACTTGGGTTGGTGGATTTGGATCATGTCACGCTCGGATGACCAGAGGGATGTCAATTTGAGTGGGAGTTATAAGTAATTTGATTAGTTAAACTCACTTATCATGAACAATAGTCTAAGTTGCCTTTGCAAATTATGTTGTAGATCAATAGTTTGCGTTGTAGCTCCCTGTTTAATACGATCCTAGAGAAAGACTAAGTTGAAAGATATTGTAAGCAAGGATGCGGACTGGGTCCGTAGTCCGAGGAGTGTCCTCACTGCTGCACAGAAAGCTTACGTCTTTGATGCACCGCTCAATGTGCAACCCCCTACAACGTTGTCTGTGGATGTTGTGAACACCTGAGAGACACGTCCTGATGACTACTTGATAGTTTAGTGCACCATACTTTACGGCTTAGAATCGGGATTCCAATGACGTTTTGAACGCCATGGAACATATGAGATGTTCTAAGAGCTGAAATTGGGATTTCAGGCTCATGCTCGTGTTGAGAGGTATGAGACCTCTGACAAGTTCCTTTGCCAAAAAGATGGAGGAGAATAGCTCAACTAGTGAGCACGTGCTCAGAATGTCTGGGTGCTAAAACCACTTGAACCAAGTGGGAGTTAATCTTCCAGGTGAGATAGTGGTTGACGGAATTCTCTAGACACTATCACCAAGCTACTAGAACTTCGTGATGAACTATGACATGCAAAGGATGGTGATAATCCCGGTGCTGTCAACGGTTCTTAGTACCGCAAAAGTAGAGATCAAGAAGGAGCATCAAGTGTTGATGGTTTAACAAGACCACTGGTTTCAAAAGGGTAAGGGCTAGAAGGGAAACTTCATGAATGGCAAACCTGTTGTCGCTCTGATGAAGGAACCCATGGTTGAACCCAAACCGCGAGACTAAGTGCTTCTATTGTAAGGGGAACGGTCACATGGTAGCGGAACCACCCCAAATACATGGTAGATATGATAGCTGGCAACTTCAACAAAGTATATTTGATGTACGTGTTATTGATGTGTACCTTAGTAGTGCTCCTTGTAGCACCTGGGTATTGGATACCGGTTCAGTTGCTATTATTAGTGACTTGAAGCAAAAGCTACGCACTAAACGGAGACTAGCTAAGGGCGAGGTGACGATGTGTGTTGGAAGTATTTCCAAGGTTGATAAGATCACCATGGCACACTTCCTCTATTTTCGAGATTAGTGTTGAACCTAGATAAATGTTATCAGGTGTCTACGTTGAGCGTGAAAATGATTAGATCATGTTCATCGCAATACGGTTATTCATTTAAGTTAGAGAATAATGGTTATTCTGTTTACATGAATAATACCTTTATGGTCATGCACCCAATGGTTCGTTGAATCTCGATCATAGTAATACACATGATGATAATATTAATGCCAAAAGATGTAGAGTTAATAATGATAGTACCACTTTCTTGTGGCACTTCCGCTTAGGTCATTTTGGCATAAAATGCATGAAGAAACTCCATGCTGATGGATGTTTGGAGTCACTTGATTTTGAATCGCTTGACACATGCGAGCCATGCCTCTTGGGCAGGATGACTGAGATCCCGTTTTCAGGTACAATGAAACGGGCAAGTGACTTGTTGGAAATCATACATGCTGATGTATGTGATCCAATGAGAATTAAGGCGTGTGGTGGATATCGTTATTTTCTCATCTTCAATGACGATTTGAGTAGATATGGTATATTTACTTAATGAAGCAAAAGTCTGAAAAAATTTGAAAGGTTCAAACAATTTCAGAGTGAAGATTAAGAATCATCATAACAAGAAGATCATGTTCCTACGATCTGATCAAGGGGATATTATCTGAATTATGAGTTTGGCAATCACTTAAGACATTGTGGAATTGTTTCGCAGTTGAAGTCCCCTGGAACACCACAGCGTAGTGGTGTGTCCGGACATCGTAATCGAACCTTATGAGATATGGTGCGATCTATGGTGTATCTTACCGATCTACCGCTATTATTTTGAGGTTATACATTAGAGACAGCTGCATTCACTTTAGATAGGGCACCATCTAAGTCCGTTGAGACGACGCCGTATGAACTATGGTTTGGCAAGAAACCAAAGTTGTCGTTTTCTTGATGTTTGGGGCTGCGATGCTTATGGCTTCAGCCGGGAAAAGCTCGAACCCAAAGCGGACAAATACATCTTCATATGATACCCAAAGGTAACAGTTGGGTATACCTCCTATCTCAGATCCAAGGGAAAAATTGTTTGTCCCTAAGAATGGGTCCTTTCTCGAGAAGGAGTTTCTCTCGAAAGAATTGAGTGGGAGGAAGATAGAACTTGATGAGGTTGTCGAACCCTCACTTCAACCGGAGAGTAGTGCAACACAGAAAGATGTTTCTGTGGAACCTACGACAGTTGAAGAGGATACTAATGATAGTGATCATGAAGCTCCAGATCAAGTTGCTATCGAACCTCGTGGGTCGAGAAGGATGTGTACTACTCCTGAGTGGTACGGTGATCCTGTCTTAGAGGTCATGTTGTTGGACAACGATGAACCTACGAACTATGGAGAAGCGATGGTGGGCCCATATTCCGACAAATGGTTAGAAGCCGATAAATCCGAGATAGGATCCATGTATCAAAACAAAGTATGGACTTTGGTGGACTTGCCCTATGATCGGCAAGCCATTGAGACAAATGGATCTTTAAGACTAAGACGGACGTGTACGGTAATGTCACCGTCTATGAAGCTCGACTTGTGGCGAAGAGTTTTCCACAAGTTCAAGGAGTTGACTACGATGAGATTTTCTCACCCGTAGCGATGCTTAAGTCCGTCGGAATCATGTTAGCATTAGCTGCATTTATGAAATCTGGCAGATGGATGACAAAACAAGTTTCCTTACCAGTTTTCGTAAGGAAAGGTTGTATGTGATACAATCAGAAAGGTTTTGTCGATCCTAAGGATGCTAAAAGATATGCTAGCTCCAGCGATCCTTCCATGGACTAGAGCAAGCATCTCGGAGTCGGAATATACACTTTGATGGAGTGATCAAAGTTTTTGGGTATACAAAGTTTGTTGGAAACTTGTATTTGCAATAAAGTGAGTGGGAACACTACAACATTTCTGATAAGTATATGTGAATGACATATTGTTGATCCGAAATGATGTAGAATTTCTGGAAAGCATAAAGGGTTGTTTGAAATGAGTTTTTCAAAGGAAGACCTGGATAAAGCTGCTTACATATTAGGCATCAAGATCTATACAGATAGATCAAGACGCCTGATGATACTTTCAAAAGAGCACACACCTTTGACATGATTTTGAAGGAGTTCAAAATAGATCAGTCAAAGAAGGAGTTCTTACCTGAGTTGTAAGGTGTGAAGTTGAGTAAGACTCAAAACTTGACCACGGCAGAAGGAAGAGGAAGGACGAAGGTCGTCCCCTATGCTTTTGTCATAGGCTCTGTACGGTATGCCATGCTAAGTACCGCACCTGATGTGTGCCTTGCCACATGTCTGGCAAGAGGGTACAAAGGTGATCCAGGAGTGGATTACTAGATAGTGGTCAAAATTATCCTTAGAGGAGTAAGGAAATGTTTCTCGGTTATGGAGGTGATAAAGAGTTCGACGTAAAGAGTTACGTCGATGCAAGCTTAACACCTATCCGGATAACTCTAAGTGGAGATACCGGATACGTATAATGGAGCAACAGTTTGGAATAGCTCCAACTGGAACGTGATAGCAGCATCTACGATATGACATAAGGTTTTGCGAAGAACATAGGGATCTGAATGTTGCAGACCCGTTGACTACAACCTCTCTCACAAGCATAACATGATCAAACCCAGAACTCATTGAGTATTAATCACATATTGATGTGAACTAGATTACTGACTCTAGTGAACTCTTTGGATGTTAGTCACATGGCGATGTGACCTGTGAGTGTTAATCACATGGTGATGTGAACTAGATTATTGACTCTAGTGCAAGTGGGAGACTGTTGGAAATATGCCCTAGAGGCAATAATAAATTGGTTATTATTATATTTCCTTGTTCACGATAATCGTTTATTATCCATGCTAGAATTGTATTGATAGGAAACTCAGATACATGTGTGGATACATAGACAAACACCATGTCCCTAGTAAGCCTCTAGATGACTAGCTCGTTGATCAATAGATGGTTACGGTTTCCTGACCATGGACATTGGATGTCGTTGATAACGGGATCACATCATTAGGAGAATGATGTGATGGACAAGACCCAATCCTAAGCCTAGCACAGATCGTGTAGTTCGTATGCTAAAGCTTTTCTATATGTCAAGTATCTTTTCCTTAGACCATGAGATTGTGCAACTCCCGGATACCGTAGGAATGCTTTGGGTGTACCAAACGTCACAACGTAACTGGGTGGCTGTAAAGGTGCACTACAGGTATCTCCGAAAGTGTCTGTCAGGTTGGCACGAATCGAGACTGGGGTTTGTCACTCCGTATGACGGAGAGGTATCTCTGGGCCCACTCGGTAGGACATCATCATAATGTGCACAATATGTGATCAAGGAGTTGATCACGGGATGATGTGTTACGGAACGAGTAAAGAGACTTGCCGGTAACGAGATTGAGCGAGGTATCGGTATACCGACGATCGAATCTCGGGCAAGTGCTATACCGATAGACAAAGGGAATCGTATACGGGATTGATTGAATCCTTGACATCGTGGTTCATCCGATGAGATCATCGTGGAACATGTGGGAGCCAACATGGGTATCCAGATCCCGCTGTTGGTTATTGGCCGGAGAGTTGTCTCGGTCATGTCTACATGGTTCCCGAGCCCGTAGGGTCTACACACTTAAGGTTCGATGACGCTAGGGTTATAGGGAAAGTATGTACGCGGTTACCGAATGTTGTTCGGAGTCCCGGATGAGATCCCAGACGTCACGAGGAGTTCCGGAATGGTCCGGAGGTAAAGATTCATATATGGGAAGTCCTGTTTTGGTCACCGGAAAAGTTTCGGGCGATATCGGTAATGTACCGGGACCACCGGGAGGGTCCCGGGGGTCCACCAGGTGGGGCCACCAGCCCCAGAAGGCTACGTGGGCTAAGTGTGGGAGGGGACCAGCCCCAAAGGGGGCTGGTGCGCCCCCCCACCAAGTCCCAGGGCGCCTCCAAGAGGGGAGGGGGGGCAAACCCTAGGGCAGTTGGGCCCTAGGGCCCAATAGTGGTGCGCCTCCCCCTCTCTCCCCCTTGGCCACCCCCCTAGATGGGATCTAGGGCTGGCCGCACCCTAGGGGTGGGAAACCCTAAAGGGGGGCGCAGCCCTCCCTTCCCCCTATATATATGTGAGGTTTTAGGGTTGCTTGACACACGAAAAAGTCTCCCTCTTGGCGCAGCCCTACCCCTCTCCCTCCTCGTCTCTTGCAGCGCTTGGCGAAGCCCTGCTGGAGTCCCGCGCTCCTCCACCACCACCACGCCGTCGTGCTGCTGTTGGATGGAGTCTTCCCCAACCTCTCCCTCTCTCCTTGCTGGATCAAGGCGTGGGAGACGTCACCGGGCTGCACGTGTGAAGAACGCGGAGGCACCGTCCGTTCGGTGCTAGGATCTTCGGCGATCTGAATCGCGGCGAGTACGACTCCATCAACCGCGTTCTTGAACGCTTCCGCTTAGCGATCTACAAGGGTATGTGGATCCAACTCTCCTCTCGTAGATGCATCTCCTAGATTGATCTTGGTGAACGTAGGAAAATTTTTGTTTCCCATGCGACGTTCCCCAACAATTCGATCGTCGGTATCTCTATACCTAGTTCAATCTCGTTACCGGCAAGTCTCTTTACTCGTTCCGTAACACATCATCTCGTGACTAACTCATTAGTATTTTGCTTGCAAGGCTTATTATGATGTGTGTTACCGAGAGGGCCCAGAGATTCCTCTCCGACACTCGGAGTGACAAATCCTAATCTTGATCTATGCCAACACCACGAATACTTTCGGAGACACCTGTAGAGCATCTTTATGATCACCCAGTTACGTTGTGACGTTTGATAGCACACAAGGTGTTCCTACGGTATTCGGGAGTTGCATAATCTCATAGTCATAGGAACATGTATAAGTTATGAAGAAAGCAATAGCAGTAAAACTAAACGATCATAGTGCTATGCTAACGGATGGGTCTAGTCCATCACATCATTCTCCTAATGATGTGATCCCGTTGATCAAATGACAACTCATGTCTATGGTTAGGAAACATAACCATCTTTGATCAATGAGCTAGTCTAGTAGAGGCATACTAGGGACACTTTGTTTTGTCTATGTATTCACACATGTACTAAGTTTCCGGTTAATACAATTCTAGCATGAATAATAAACATTTATCATGATATAAGGAAATATAAATAACAACGTTATTATTGCCTCTAGGGCATATTTCCTTCACCGTGACTAAAGGTATGGCTTCCCGCCGCTTGGCTTGGCCAAAATTGACCTAGTCACGGTTGATGGCTCCAAACAGGACTAAAGGTGCCTCGTATATAAGAAAAAGTTATGAAATTTCAACTCTGCCCTCTCCATTCCCATCGTCGACGCCAAACCCACCAGGACACCGCCAGGCTGCCGTGCGCCGCCGTCTCGCCTCTCCCGAGCCCCGACACTGCCTGCGCCCTCCTCCATGAACTCCTCACCACGCTGCCTGCCCCGACGCCCTCGCCGCCCCCGATGCGCTGCCCACACCCCCCGTGCCCGCTTGCCCCGACACGCCATCGCGTCGCCCCTCCTCGACCTCGCACGCCGTCGCCGTCAAAGTCGAAGTCGCCGTCGCCATCGACTCTCCTCACCTCGCCGGCCGTCGCCCCGCTGTGAGCCCCTGCAGCCATGGCCGCCCCTCCCCGATCGAGCCCACACACACATGCATGAACACACACACATTCTTTTCTTGTTTTCTGTATTTTAGTTATGGAAATCTTGAATGTTTTTTAGTTTTTTTATACTTTTAGTTATAGACATGTTAGATGAATGGTAGATATATGAATGTTAGATGAATATTTTTTTAGTTTTTTATACTTTCTGTTATAGCTAGATAAATGTTAGATATAATAAGGTTGAGAAATTTTGACATTTGATCCAATGTATAGCAATTATTATTTGCAAAAGTTGCATATTTTAATGTTGTATTTGCAAAATTTTGTTATGTATTTGCAATTAGTATATGTATGTATATAATCGATTCTCTTAGGCTGGTTGTAATGGGGAGTATTATATACTAGTATCATGCATATGATACTAGTGTATGATACTACTTCCCTAATGCATAGTATCATATATTAGTATCAAGTAGCACTCTATTTATTGCCATGTATGAGACATACTACTTTAGCATTTATTATGATACGGTATCATGATATGATACTCAACCATCTCTTTCTTCATTTAATTATATGACACCTCATCAAAATTGTCTAGTTGGCATGCATGATACTAGCTATGATACTACCATTACGACCAACCTCCTTTAAGGGATTTATCAAGAATGCCCCATTATGGATGTGCACAAGTTGATCCAATTTTTTTCTGATCTCATCTACCCTTCTATATACCACGTTCTCTAGTGTCAAAGTATTTAATAAATCCATGGCTTCATCATTAGCCAGAAGTAACAGGCGCATGATGGTACAGACCTCTTCAAAGTTGTTTTGGAACAGAGTTCCTGATAGGATAATTAGCTTTTTGGTACAAAGTTCAGCAAATGCCTTCCAAATAGCAATATTCGGAAGGCTCTTGTTAAACTTCATACCAAAAAGCTAATTATCCTATCCGGGACTCCGTTCCAAAACAACTTCGGAGAGCTTCATACCATCGTGCGCATGTTACTTCCGGCTAATGATGAAGCCATGGTTTTCTTGAATCCTTTGACACTAGACGACGTGGCATATAGAAGGGTAGATGAGATCAGGAAAATATATGAACCATTTTCTGCACATCCAGAATGGCACCATTTGTTAAATCACTTAAAGTTTAAGAGAATTTGTTATGATTCTGAATCCTGTTCCTAGCCAGGGACTAAAGGTTCCTCGTATATAAGAAATCACAATCAAGCATTTAAAAATGTTAAATTTGCATAGAATTTGTTCTCGACGTCAACGATGCCCGGCCCGCATCCTCGGCATCGACTCGTTTGCAATGAAGTCCTGCTTCAGAGGCGCCATGATCGGGACTGGGCTCCATCGGGCTGGTACTGGGAGGTGCTACCTTTAGGGGCGCACATCTTGGAGAGAAACCTGGGTCCCGCTATCGACCCGGAGCTTTTTTGGTGACGGGCGTGTGGGCCACATTCGGTGCGGAGGCTGGCGTCCCCCGCGGAGGTGGTACGTCACCGTGTCAGGGAGGAGGACGAGCACGTCCGTCGCTACATGGTTGCGTTGGACGTCAGGTTCTTCAGGGATCTCACCCAAGCTATGATCCTGTGATAGTTCTTTCTCTTTGAGTGTCCACTGCCCGCGCCTCAGGAACCGCCAGTGAACTAGATTATTCAATAATATTCTATATTTATTAGCAAGTGATGAATTTGAGATTTTATTCGAGACGATGTATGTGAGATTATATTATTCGATAATATTCAAGACGATGTATTCGATATTATATTCGATGATGCATATTATCTGGATTATTCGAGGTGTATATATTAGTGATATTATTCCCTATTGATTGCATGCATGCATTCTAATTTGAATACTAAATTGTTTTATCTTTCTTCTAGATTATTTAAATAAAAACTATGGACAATACTGGCAAAGAAGGAGAAGAGACTACGTTTGACATCATACACTCCCCGAGCCTAGATGAGAATGAGGACGGCTCACAATATCTGAACAATACCAGTGAGGGTATGATATTTGATGAAGACGAACGAATAGATGAAGTCCAGAACAATGATGACGAAGGAAATGTTGTTCTTCAAATAACAAAGACTGGTGAGGTATATTTATATAAGGCATCTTGTGATCATCACATGTTTTAATTGATTTGCTATATATTAACGAATCGTTCTTTCTTCCTTTTTAGCCCTTCGGATCAAGCAAATCTTCTACAAGCAGGGCAGTACGAGGCCTGGCCAAAAAGTTACAAGATCGCGTAAAGTACAACATCGATGCCATCAAACCAAGTGGCGAACCGATTGAACCTAAGAAGAATGCGGACAAGTTTATTTGTCAATGCGGAGTTACTGTTAGGGACAAATCCCGATCTCCGTTCAAGAATGGAATAAGCCAGCAAAGGGAGATGAAGTAGTTACTTTTGTCTCCAATAGAGCAAAAGTTTTGCTTTGGGAATCACTCATGTCACATTTCACCCTACCAGATCATTTGACAGATGCACAAGTGGAGAGCGTTCGGAAGAGTGCTCTTAAGAAGATGGCGATAGCATTCAACAACCATAAGAAAACAATATGGGCCAAGTACGAACAAGACAGAAAGCGAACTCCAGAATTTAAGGGGGCACTAGAGAAGGCAAGAGATCACTGGGATGTTTTTGTGAACTTCAAGGAATCGGAAACAACTCAGGAACGGTCGACAAAAAACAAGATTATTGCTGCAAAAAAGAAGTGGCACCATCGGCTGTGGCCAGGTGGCTACCAGGTCGCCCGGCCTAAGTGGGATCTCTCTGAGCAAGAGATGATTGTTGCAGGGGTCACTCCAGTTACATTGAGTTGGTCCGACAGGTGCAGGACTTGGTTTTATGCGCATCGGGGGAAGTTGGACCCAAAGACAGGGTTGGTTATGGAGCGGGCAAGTCTTAAAGAAGCCTCCGACGCTCTACTTGTTGCAATACAAGAGGCTCAAGTGGGGGTGTTCATGCCTCACAGAGAGAACGACGAGCTTACGCGCGCCCTGGAGAATCCTGAACACCCAGGATGAACATGAGGCAAAGGCGTTATTCTGTGGTTTGAGGGGTTTGCGGGTTGGAACACCGACTACAAAAGCCATGCGAGAAAGAAGCGGCAGAAGGAGCGGAAGAGGAAGCTAGAGGAGGAACAGAGGAAGGAGGACCTTCAAGGCCTATATTCAAAGCACGCGGAGTTGGAACGCGCTTCCATGTAGCAGCAGGAGCAGATCAACTCACTTATCCAGGAAAGGGTGTCTCAGCGGCAGCAGCAAGCATATCCAGCATTTGGATAGCACCGTCCCATCTATGCCGAGAAGCAGCGTGGGTTCCACCCTGGCCAATGATGCACTGCTGGCTACATACCCTGTGGATGATATCATAGATAGGACATCTTGTGAGCTACACATGAAAGTGAAGTACATATCTGTTACGCCCGAAGACCGACGTCCCAGAAGATTTCAGAAGATTCCAGATGTTCCGGGTTGCCCGTGTGTTTCTTTTGTGCTTGTGTTATTATTTTTGCATTGCATCATGTCATCATGCCATCATGTCTTATTTACTCTTGCATCTCAACTTAAATAAATCGTGTGGGCCTTCGATCCACTTAAATCGAGGGAAGAATGTCTTCTCTTTAAAACATATCATCCCAATATTTAGGGAGCTATATTATAAAATATTCCATTGTTTGGGATCACCGTAACACACTTGCAATATTTCCCCATGTCTTTTCCACTTCGAGTTCTCCTACAAAAACCTTGCCAATAATTCTTTCCGTTGTTTCGAGGTTCCTCCAAAAATTCGTACATTTTTGGACACTTCTATAATCAAGTCTTAGTTCAAACCCATTTGAATTAAATTCAAATATGTTTGAATTATTTTTTCCGTTCATGCCTTTTCTATTTTTCTCGGACCTTGCTCATTTTATGATGCCCGAGAATAATAGTCCCATGTGCTATTTTATTTCCCTAAGCCTCTCTTTTCTTTCCCCTCTTTCTTGTTTTATGTTAAAGCGTTTTAATAAAAGAGAGAGAGGCCCTAAGCCCAAAACTCTCTCCAGCCATCTTTTGGCCCAGGCCCCAACGGCCCATGCTCCCTCAAGGCCGAACCCTAGCGGTGCCTTCGCTCCTCTCCCTTTCTCCCGCAAGCCGCCGCCGCACCCCCTCGCTCACAGCCTCGGTTTCCCTCTGTCGCCGAGCCACTTGCCCCGATCCCCTGCGCCAAGTCCCGATCCCCCCCGAGCCTTTCCCCCCGAGCGCCCGCTTCCTTCCCTTCGACGCCCGTCCCTCGAGCCCCTTCGCCTCTCGCGCCCCTCGTCCAGGAGCCCGCGCCTGGCTCCTCCTCTCCAGCGCCGGCCAGGGGAGCCGCCCCGCCGGCCAGGCCCTCGCCTCCAGCGGCCCCGCGCCGTCGTCCACCGCAGGCCCCGCCGCGACCCTCCTTCCTCCTCGTCGCCAAGTCCAGGCCTCTGCCTCGTCCGCACAGCAGCGCCGCAGGCCGCTCCCTCCATCCCCGAGTCCCGCGCGCCAGGAATCCCGTGCTCCGGCCGTCGCCATGGCCTCCCCAGGTTTTTCCTCCGCCGCGCCAAGGGCGCCCCTTCCACACCTCCAGCCAGCGCCAAGAGGCGCGTCCCGGTCGACCTCCAGCCGTCATCTTCACCGCGTCACCGGAGCCGTGCTGCTTTTGTTTTTTTTGCTGCCATGTTATGCCGCGCCTCTTTTGCTTGCTGCCGGACGCCAAGAGCTTCGAACGAGGGACCCCGAGACCCTCAAGTACCTCTTGGATTCGCCAAGTCCGACGACCAGTGTTCCGGTACCGTCGCAAGTATTGAGACCGGCGAGTCCGAAGACACCAAGTACCACGACGTCGACGACCTCGAGAACGACTACATGAACGAGTACGACTACACGATGAGACGCCAAGTACCACTACGATCGGCGATGTGACAAGTACCTCGACACCAACCCGAACATCTACGGGAAAATGAGCTCGTGAACCACTACCGTCGACGAGGACCGTTAAGTACATCTACGTGTTCCTTTACCGACGCCGATGACCTTCAAGTTCGACTATCGTCCCCGACACCAAGTTCCACTACATAACGTGTACCCCGACGTCGCAAGTACCACGACACGTGACGTGAACGCCTACCATCGCCGAAGCCCCGTGTACCACTACTTCCCTCTACGGAACGGCTACTTCCTCTTCGGAAACGTGAACGCCTTCTTCCTCTACGTCTCGAACCGCCCCGAAACGCACGCTTTGAAGGTATAACCCGAGACGATGACCCGTGGATGAATGTTGTGGTTGTATGAAATGTTTCCCGTGTGTGCTTCGTGCCCGTGTCGCCTTTTGTCATGTTCCTCGGTTGCCTCGTCACCGACTCGTGGGAACCCGGTAACGGGATCGCCCCACCTTTCATCTCGTTTGACTCGCTCACGCCTTCTTTCCTTTTGCACCGGTCTCTCGACGAGTTACCGGAACCGAATTGTTGCGTGGCATCATTTTGGTTATCGTTGCCGTGGCACCCTTTTCCTTCCACCACGGTGACGATGCTTCATATCATCTTCTTGTTAACCTTCTAATAAAAATTGCATATACTTGTTCATGTCATCCGCATCATTTAACAACATTATAAATGTTAATTGTTGTTTGCTTATAATTACTAAACATGCTCATGGGGATTTTTCCGAAATATGTTGTTGTTATTCTTCTGGCCTCATTTAAAATGCCTAAATAGTGTAGTTTATTATGCTTCACCTCTTGCCATGTTAACAAACATTTAATCTTGTCTTGTTAATAAACGAGAGTCAACTAAATAATTAATTGTGGTGTTTCGTCAATATGCAACTCGTTGCATATTGAGCTCCACTTAACTTGTAGTTTTGTTTGTGCACTTTGCCATGCCATGCATATTTAAACCGGACATGCATCATACTTGTTTGTGCATCGTATGCCATGTTTATGCTTGAGTGTTTACCGAGTTGTTTGCTTCTTTCCGGTTGCTTCTCTTGTTAGCTTCGGTCTCGTTCCGGAGTTGTGAGGATTCGCTCGACTGTGTGGCTCCTTCTACTTCATGGATCCGTTCTTCTCCCTTGTGGAATCCCAGGCAAGATGATCATACCCTTGGATACCTTTACTACCATTGCCATGCTTAGTTGTCTCGATGCTATCGTTACATGTCGCGCTACCCATCTTTTATGTCAGCCTCTCCTTGTTGCCATGAAACCTCTAACCTTGACACCTTCCTAGCAAAACCACTGTTTGGCTATGTTACCCGCTTGCTCAGCCTCGCTTGCTCAGTCCCTCTTATAGCGTTGTTAGTTGCAGGTGAAGATGAAGTTCGTTCCAGGAGGGAACTTGTTGTTGGATATATCACAATATCTATAATTTATTATTAACACACCTATATACTGGGCATGGGTGGAAGGCTTGGCCTTTTGCTTGGTGTTTTGTTCCACTCATGCCACCTTAGGCGCCGATAAACCGGCATTATGTTCCTTGATTTTGCGTTCCTTACACGATGGGTGAAATGGGGACCCCTTGACAGTTCGACTTTGAATAAAACTCCTCCAGCAAGGCCCAACATTGGTTTTAATTTGCTCATAATAACAACATAATTATTTAATTAATTTGCATAGGGAGTTAGCGCTACCCGAGGATTCTTAATTCTACATAGCAGGGGGGCCAGTGCTGATGGTGTTGGTCCCAAACGAGCGGACTGCGGGGCCACCACGGGGAAACTCGAGGTTTGGCTCCCGTAGGATGTCTCATCCGGACGTGGCCTGAGACGAGATACGCGTGGCTACTATCAGGGTGTCGGCACGCCGGGAGGTCTTGCTGGACTTGTTTTACCATTGTCGAAATGACTTGTGCTACCGGGATGCCGAGCCTGATCGGATTTTCCCTAAGATAAGGGGTGATGATATTATATTTATCACTTCAGCTAATCGTGAGAGCTTGTGATGGGCTAAGTTGGAACACCCCTGCAGGGTTATGATCTTTTGAAAGCCGTGCCCGCGGTTATGTGGCAGATTGGAATTTGTTAATGTCCGGTTGTAGAAAACTTGACAGAGGATCCGAAGTAAAACACACAACTGTGTGAGTAACCGTGACCGTCTCTTTTCACTTTGAGAAGAGAACACGGTGGGGTTATGTTTGACTCGTATGTAGTTAGGATCTTTAGCGATCACCTTTTGCGACCGTTTGCGTAGCTTCTCATCTTATTCTGGTACTCGTAAGTTAGCCACCATATTATGCTTAGCCGCTGCTGCAACCTCACCACCTTATCTCTTCCTACCCATAAAGCTTTGCTAGTCTTGATACCCATGGTTATGGGATTGCTGAGTCCTCGTGGCTCACAGATACTACAACACCAGATGCAGGTTCAGCCGAGTTTGATGCAGAAGCTGGTTCAAGTAATTCACCAGGAGCTCGATGAAGAGTTTGGCCGTTTGCTTGTGACGTTTCGACGATCAGTAGTGGTTTCTACTAGAATTCGATCCTGACCTGTGGCCTTATGTTGTTTTGGTATCTTTCTTTTGGATCTTCACCCGTAGTCGGGTTGTGATGTTTTGAATGATGTCTTGCTTATGTAATGTATTGTGTGAAGTGGCGAGTGTAAGCCAACTATCTCCTTTTGCAATTTAATCCCTCTTTTACATGAGTCGTGCAAAGATACCAAACTTGAGATCATTCTAGGATGGGCTTATACCTTTAAGTCGTGCCTCGACACGTAGGAGGTATAGTCCCATCCTGGGCATTACAAGTTGGTATTCAGAGCTTTCTCCGACCTAGAAGCCCCCACTGATTGATCGAATCGTTGACGGTTGAGTCTAGGCACACACTGAAAATGTTTTGAGTCCTATATATATATCGGAGAGTAGGATTTCTTTTGCTCCTCATCCCCTTTTCATTCTGGTGAGGACTCCTGACGGTTACTCTTGCCTCTTCTACTTTCAAAAATTGCACCAAATTTTTTTTAGGATCTCGCGAGTATGGTTTGGATTGTTTCGATGTCTTTGTGACGAGAACATTGTTCTCGATGCCTCCTGACATTAGGGGTTGTGGCAGTGTCCCGGGGAGTTGAGCTCCAAGGTGTTGTCGTCACAAATCCATTGCGGCAGTACTAGAATACTTAAGACGGCCGACATCGAAAACTCTCCTATGCGGTTACTGGCAAGATAACCCCGACATCACCCAGTACTGGGGAGGTAGTTCGGGAGTATTGCCATAGCTTGTATAGTGGATGCGTTTCGAAGGTCCGAGGTAGACAGTTTCCGAGAAAGACTGGTTATGTGTTGAAGGATGGATACACCTGGATGTAGGTTTAGAGTTGATTGCGCGGTGCTTCCCGTGTATCCCCAACACCTGATTGCATAACTGGAAACTTTCGGAAATTAATAGGTTGGTTCATCTAGTAGATCTAGGCATTCTTCCAACGGATGCATGATATGAAGTTCGGGGTTCTACATTGAGTGAAGTGGTTTTATGGACTTGTTCTGATCGGGAGTTGCATCTTAAAGGGTCCTTGGCTATGCTGATCCGGGGATTGCAAAACCCTTTTGTAACATGTTCCATGAGCTTTCAGCGCGAATATGTCGAACGAAGCTTCTATCTTGTATTTGTTCTATCTGTTCCTTGTTCCTTTTTATTTTCATTTTGTTCTCCAAGTGGCTTCTCGACAAGTGATGTACCTGCAGAATTAATTCGTTCAATCCTCTGTTCGAATGATATTGTGAAGATGATGCTGCAACACATCTATCCTTTGTTCTTGTTTTGATTCTGGTATTCGGGTTGCTTCGATGTCAAATGTTGATTCCATACCTTTCCTAATCAGTGTTCTCATATTTCTATGGGAGTGCTAATTCTTCTTGACCATCGAGATATTCATGTTAATTCTTTTCCAACCGGTGTGCATTCTCTTCAAGTTATTCCATACGGACGCCGTTGAGAAATCTGACGATTTGTCTGTTTCATTCATCCCTAGTTGTCTTTGTTTTTCCCGCCCTCCCACCCTTCTTCTTTATGGAGCCAGCAATTCTTAAATGGAATATCCATTTTATTCATGTGATGTTTCTTCATTCTTTCCTTCAATGTTCTTATCCGGTGATTCTCGTGAAGATGCTCAACAGCTCCAAGTTCATCATTCTTTTGTTCTCAAATTCTGCCGATGGATGTAATTCAAGATTTCGGTGTTGATCTTATCCTTTTTCCTCATTTCACAATGCTTTCTTATTCCGGTGCACCAATTAATCATTCTCCTCTTGTTATTCTTATCCGGAGTGCTGAAGATTCATAATTCCATTCTTAATCCATTCAAGCTATTTTGAGGATTATCATCTTATTCCAGCCATTTAATTCAACCGGTGCAATATCTCTTAAACAATCTTTTTCAACGGTGATTTCTTTGAGTGGGCCCTAACCCACAGGTCTTTTCCCAGGATCTTACCTGACTCTTCTATTTTTTCTGGAGTTATACTCAAACTCTTTTTGAAGTGTGACGTAAGAATGATTTCCATCAGTCACATGCCTTCTCCAAGATCGCTTTCAATTCTTGTTCATCTTTGGTTCAACCTTCTAATTCTTCATTCCGGAGTGCTCAACAATTTTTCATGGCATTTCTCGTCTTCATTCTCAACATTTGAAGACTGGACAAGTGTTTCTCTTAAATTTTGGCCCGTCTTCTTGAAGATTCGTGGTTCTAGCTTCATGCCATCCTCATTATTGTCCCGATCGTGAGGAATTCTTTTTATACCATCCGAAGCATTTCACGAATTCTTTTCTTTGTGATCCTTCGAAGGCCATCATTTCAGAATATTTCTTCGTTCTCAGTTTTCAACTTCATTCTCCAAATATTCTTCATCGATGCCTCTTCGTTCGTCTCCATATTTTTTATGGTGGTTCTTTCAAGTTTACTCTCCAGTTGTTATCGTATTAATTCATTTGTTCTTTTCTTAATCCTACCGGTGGTTCGTTGAATATTTACCCAAGTTTGTCCGAGATCTCTCTTAATCCTTTCCAACGAGAATAAGTAGTATGCCAAATCCTTTGGTTGTCATCAATTTAAATTGGTGAAGGAGATGCATGACATAATTCTTATTCTTGTTCCTTCTAGGTGATTTAATTCTTTTGTCTGGAGCTTGTTCATCATATCATATTCTCGGTTCTAATTCTTCATCTTGTTTTCCGGAGCTTCAAGTTATTTCAATTATATCATTTCAAACCTCCATCTAATTCATTGCAGGCCTTGAATCTTTTTCTTAGCATCTTTCACTTCTCATGCTTTTATTACCGGAGTTTTCATGGTGGTTCATCATCATTTAATTCATCCTCGTAGTCTTCATCAAGATTATTGTTGGAGCTCAAGAATTCTTCATCATGCTTTCCAATTGCAATTCTTTCTCCCTTATCTTTTGAGATGGTGTTATGTCATTCTTGACAATTCCTTCATGTTTTATGATTCACGAGTTTCAAGAATGAGATATTTAAACCATCATTTTCTTTGTTCAGGAGATATTTTCAACCATTCAATTTATTCATTGGAGTTATCTTGGGTTGTATTTCACATAAAAGCTTTCCCTGAGGATTTTGCTATTGTGGTGCTTATAATGACCCAAGTTCTTCACTTATCCTTCCGGTGAGATAAGTTTTTCATCTCCTTGTTGATCTCAATCCAATCAATTGTTTTCCAATAGTGGCTGGTTGTCACCTCATAATTTTGAGATGTTTTCCATAAGCCCACATCAAGCTTATTCTTTCGTTGTTGAATTTCCATCAACTCCGTTCAACCCTTCTTTGTAAGGAGGTTTTTCCTAATTCAATTTTGAGAGAAGTTGTCATTTTCTTCTCCGTTCTTTCTTTCCAACGATCTTGCATCTATTCTTTCGTCCCGGAGGCTTTGTGATATTGCTCTCTTCGACCATCATCTCGTTTTTATCAAGATCATATTCTCCCTTGCTTCTCTTTTAACCGGAGTGTTGTATTCTTCATTCTGTTCCGTCATTTATCAAGTTTTGCCTATCTTTTAACCGGAGTGTTGTCTGAATCTTTCTTTACCTTGTGCCATTCTTTTAATTGTTTCGGAGGCAATATGTTGTTGACTTCATCAAGTATCTTTCCATCTCCTCAAGTTCATGTTCAATTTCTTCCATTTTCAGACAGAGTGCTGTCCAAATTATGTCATTCTTATTCCTTGGCTATACCGTTATGGTTTCATATTCTTTGATTCGTAAGCTTTTGTTTCATGTCTTTCAACCTACAAGGTTCTCGTAATGTTCCTTGTTCCTCCTTTTACCGGAGTGCTATTAACTTCGTTCATCTCCGTTGTATTCTTTCTTTCAAGATTGTTCAACCTCTCAAGGTTCTTTGGTTTCACTCGTCTATCAAAGAAGCAACTTTGTTTTACCTCTTCCTCTTCCGTTTTTACCCGGTGATATCTCTACGATCTCGGGTCGAGATCCTCTGTTAGTGTGGGAGAGTTGTGACGCCCGAAGACCGACGTCCCAGAAGATTTCAGAAGATTCCAGATGTTCCGGGTTGCCCGTGTGTTTCTTTTGTGCTTGTGTTATTATTTTTGCATTGCATCATGTCATCATGCCATCATGTCTTATTTATTCTTGCATCTCAACTTAAATAAATCGTGTGGGCCTTTGGTCCACTTAAATCGAGGGAAGAATGTCTTCTCTTTAAAACATATCATCCCAATATTTAGGGAGCTATATTATAAAATATTCCATTGTTTGGGATCACCGTAACACACTTGCAATATTTCCCCATGTCGTTTCCACTTCGAGTTCTCCTACAAAAACCTTGCCAATAATTCTTTCCGTTGTTTCGAGGTTCCTCCAAAAATTCGTACATTTTTGGACACTTCTATAATCAAGTCTTAGTTCAAACCCATTTGAATTAAATTCAAATATGTTTGAATTATTTTTTCCGTTCATGCCTTTTCTATTTTTCTCGGACCTTGCTCATTTTATGATGCCCGAGAATAATAGTCCCATGTGCTATTTTATTTCCCTAAGCCTCTCTTTTCTTTTCCCTCTTTCTTCTTTTCTGTTAAAGCGTTTTAATAAAAGAGAGAGAGGCCCTAAGCCCAAAACTCTCTCCAGCCATCTTTTGGCCCAGGCCCCAACGGCCCATGCTCCCTCAAGGCCGAACCCTAGCGGTGCCTTCGCTCCTCTCCCTTTCTCCCGCAAGCCGCCGCCGCACCCCCTCGCTCACAGCCTCGGTTTCCCTCTGTCGCCGAGCCACTTGCCCCGATCCCCTGCACCAAGTCCCGATCCCCCCGAGCCTTTCCCCCCGAGCGCTCGCTTCCTTCCCTTCGACGCCCGTCCCTCGAGCCCCTTCGCCTCTCGCGCCCCTCGTCCAGGAGCCCGCGCCTGGCTACTCCTCTCCAGCGTCGGCCAGGGGAGCCGCCCCGCCGGCCAGGCCCTCGCCTCCAGCGGCCCCGCGCCGTCGTCCACCGCAGGCCCCGCCGCGACCCTCCTTCCTCCTCGTCGCCAAGTCCAGGCCTCTGCCTCGTCCGCACAGCAGCGCCGCAGGCCGCTCCCTCCATCCCCGAGTCCCGCGCGCCAGGAATCCCGTGCTCCGGCCGTCGCCATGGCCTCCCCAGGTTTTTCCTCCGCCGCGCCAAGGGCGCCCCTTCCACACCTCCAGCCAGCGCCAAGAGGCGCGTCCCGGTCGACCTCCAGCCGTCATCTTCACCGCGTACCGGAGCCGTGCTGCTTTTGTTTTTTTGCTGCCATGTTATGCCGCGCCTCTTTTGCTTGCTGCCGGACGCCAAGAGCTTCGAACGAGGGACCCCGAGACCCTCAAGTACCTCTTGGATTCGCCAAGTCCGACGACCAGTGTTCCGGTACCGTCGCAAGTATTGAGACCGGCGAGTCCGAAGACACCAAGTACCACGACGTCGACGACCTCGAGAACGACTACATGAACGAGTACGACTACACGATGAGACGCCAAGTACCACTACGATCGGCGATGCGACAAGTACCTCGACACCGACCCGAACATCTACGGGAAAATGAGCTCGTGAACCACTACCGTCGACGAGGACCGTCAAGTACATCTACGTGTTCCTTTACCGACGCCGATGACCTTCAAGTTCGACTATCGTCCCCGACACCAAGTTCCACTACATAACGTGTACCCCGACGTCGCAAGTACCACGACACGTGACGTGAACGCCTACCATCGCCGAAGCCCCGTGTACCACTACTTCCCTCTACGGAACGGCTACTTCCTCTTCGGAAACGTGAACGCCTTCTTCCTCTACGTCTCGAACCGCCCCGAAACGCACGCTTCGAAGGTATAACCCGAGACGATGACCCGTGGATGAATGTTGTGGTTGTATGAAATGTTTCCCGTGTGTGCTTCGTGCCCGTGTCGCCTTTTGTCATGTTCCTCGGTTGCCTCGTCACCGACTCGTGGGAACCCGGTAACGGGATCGCCCCACCTTTCATCTCGTTCGACTCGCTCACGCCTTCTTTCCTTTTGCACCGGTCTCTCGACGAGTTACCGGAACCGAATTGTTGCATGGCATCATTTTGGTTATCGTTGCCGTGGCACCCTTTTCCTTCCACCACGGTGACGATGCTTCATATCATCTTCTTGTTAACCTTCTAATAAAAATTGCATATACTTGTTCATGTCATCCGCATCATTTAACAACATTATAAATGTTAATTGTTGTTTGCTTATAATTACTAAACATGCTCATGGGGATTTTTCCGGAATATGTTGTTGTTATTCTTCTGGCCTCATTTAAAATGCCTAAATAGTGTAGTTTATTATGCTTCACCTCTTGCCATGTTAACAAACATTTAATCTTGTCTTGTTAATAAACGAGAGTCAACTAAATAATTAATTGTGGTGTTTCGTCAATATGCAACTCGTTGCATATTGAGCTCCACTTAACTTGTAGTTTTGTTTGTGCACTTTGCCATGCCATGCATATTTAAATCGGACATGCATCATACTTGTTTGTGCATCGTATGCCATGTTTATGCTTGAGTGTTTACCGAGTTGTTTGCTTCTTTCCGGTTGCTTCTCTTGTTAGCTTCGGTCTCGTTCCGGAGTTGTGAGGATTCGCTCGACTGTGTGGCTCCTTCTACTTCATGGATCCGTTCTTCTCCCTTGTGGAATCCCAGGCAAGATGATCATACCCTTGGATACCTTTACTACCATTGCCATGCTTAGTTGTCTCGATGCTATCGTTACATGTCGCGCTACCCATCTTTTATGTCAGCCTCTCCTTGTTGCCATGAAACCTCTAACCTTGACACCTTCCTAGCAAAACCACTGTTTGGCTATGTTACCCGCTTGCTCAGCCTCGCTTGCTCAGTCCCTCTTATAGCGTTGTTAGTTGCAGGTGAAGATGAAGTTCGTTCCAGGAGGGAACTTGTTGTTGGATATATCACAATATCTATAATTTATTATTAACACACCTATATACTGGGCATGGGTGGAAGGCTTGGCCTTTTGCTCGGTGTTTTGTTCCACTCATGCCACCTTAGGCGCCGATAAACCGGCATTATGTTCCTTGATTTTGCGTTTCTTACACGATGGGTGAAATGGGGACCCCTTGACAGTTCGACTTTGAATAAAACTCCTCCAGCAAGGCCCAACATTGGTTTTAATTTGCTCATAATAACAACATAATTATTTAATTAATTTGCATAGGGAGTTAGCGCTACCCGAGGATTCTTAATTCTACATAGCAGGGGGGGCCAGTGCTGATGGTGTTGGTCCCAAACGAGCGGACTGCGGGGCCACCACGGGGAAACTCGAGGTTTGGCTCCCGTAGGATGTCTCATCCGGACGTGGCCTGAGACGAGATACGCGCGGCTACTATCAGGGTGTCGGCACGCCAGGAGGTCTTGCTGGACTTGTTTTACCATTGTCGAAATGACTTGTGCTACCGGGATGCCGAGCCTGATCGGATTTTCCCTAAGATAAGGGGTGATGATATTATATTTATCACTTCAGCTAATCGTGAGAGCTTGTGATGGGCTAAGTTGGAACACCCCTGCAGGGTTATGATCTTTCGAAAGCCGTGCCCGCGGTTATGTGGCAGATTGGAATTTGTTAATGTCCGGTTGTAGAAAACTTGACAGAGGATCCGAAGTAAAACACACAACTGTGTGAGTAACCGTGACCGTCTCTTTTCACTTTGAGAAGAGAACACGGTGGGGTTATGTTTGACTCGTATGTAGTTAGGATCTTTAGCGATCACCTTTTGCGACCGTTTGCGTAGCTTCTCATCTTATTCTGGTACTCGTAAGTTAGCCACCATATTATGCTTAGCCGCTGCTGCAACCTCACCACCTTACCTCTTCCTACCCATAAAGCTTTGCTAGTCTTGATACCCATGGTTATGGGATTGCTGAGTCCTCGTGGCTCACAGATACTACAACACCAGATGCAGGTTCAGCCGAGTTTGATGCAGAAGCTGGTTCAAGTACTTCACCAGGAGCTCGATGAAGAGTTTGGCCGTTTGCTTGTGACGTTTCGACGATCAGTAGTGGTTTCTACTAGAATTCGATCCTGACCTGTGGCCTTATGTTGTTTTGGTATCTTTCTTTTGGATCTTCACCCGTAGTCGGGTTGTGATGTTTTGAATGATGTCTTGCTTATGTAATGTATTGTGTGAAGTGGCGAGTGTAAGCCAACTATCTCCTTTTGCAATTTAATCCCTCTTTTACATGAGTCGTGCAAAGATACCAAACTTGAGATCATTCTAGGATGGGCTTATACCTTTAAGTCGTGCCTCGACACGTAGGAGGTATAGTCCCATCCTGGGCATTACAATATCCATGAAGGTTGCAGACGACTATGCTTTAACGAATCCCCTTTAAGCAACCTTCCATTACAATCCGGTTCCAGCTGGCTATGCTCGTGTCGGGGTTGATGAAGTGATGTCAGGATATAATGAGCCAGAGCTTGAAATTCCTGGAGGTGACGAGGAGCGCATGCTGGGAGAGGCCATACATCATATCATTCTATGGAGAAAGGATTGCATCGTCTTTCCAAGGCCGCCGACACCGCGTCAGCCGGCTCCTCCAAGTCCGCCACCGCGTCAGCAGACTCTCGCTCCTCCAAGTTCGCCACCGCGTCAACAGACTCCTGCTCCTCCAAGTCCGCCACCACGTCAGCCCACTCCTCATCCTCCAAGTCTGGCACCGCGTCAGCCGACTCCTCCTCCTCCAAGTCCGGCACCGCGTCAGCCCACTCCTCCTCCAAGTCAGGCACCGCATCAGCCGTATCCGCCGCTTCAGCAACAACGGAAGAGAGGCGCCGCAGCTACGGCGACTAGCGGTACAAAAGGAGGCAAGAAATTCAAATATGGTCCAAGCCTCAAGCCTCTTCCGAAGTTGCCTTACCACATGGCTGAAGAGGAAAACAAAGCCAAAGTGGC
>LR738713.1:460644817-460756892 GCA_902687465.1 Secale cereale | reverse complement strand
ACTGCCTTTTCCAGTTCAAAAAAAAAAAGAAAATGATGTAAATGTCAAAAAAATAAAAGAAAATAAGTTTCCCATGTGATATGTGGTCTACTTGTTGGGAAAATTTACAAATATGAATTTTGACTTTATTTACAAAATATGTCTGGAATTTAATAAAACGGGCATAACTTTTGCATACGAACTCGGATTAAAAAGTTTTTTATATGAAAAATCATCTACTCGAAAAGTTACATCCGAATTCCACTAGGGGAACCCCGTTGAACATTTTCAAAATACCCAAAAACCTAACAGAAAAAAAGTTACGGGGCTTTTAAGATCTAGAGGCAAAAAAATTCAAAAAATTTCAAACTTACTAGTGGTGCACCGTTTGCTAGGTGCGCCACTAGTAACAGAAAAAAAATTATAAAATTTTCGAATAATTTTTTTTTCAAAATATAATACGTAATATGACCGGGAAGTTTGAAATATATTTTCAAAATTTCATCATACTCATGAACATTAACAAACTCGTAGACATCAAGAAGGGTTAATAGGATTGATATGATAGATATATCAACAAGTGCCTCTGAAGTGAGCTGGTGCTGGGGTTGGATAGAACTACGAAGTTAAGCATGCTCGGGCTGGAGTAGTGTGAGGATGGGTGACCATATAGGAAGTTTGACCATAGAGTGCGATTTCACTTGAGATTAAGCAAATTGACCCCAGATTAAGCCATAATGACCTGAGATTAAGAAAAAAAATAAAAAAAATTGAAACAAACAAATTTGAAAAAAAATTGAAAAAAAATTACTAATGGCGCACTCCTATGTAGTGCGCCATTAGTATGCCAAGCACCTGGATATATATGGCCCCCTGAGAGGCATACTAATGGCGCACCGTGCCCTATACTAATGGCGCACCTGTGGTGCGCCATTAGTATACTAGATACTAATGGCGCACCAGTGGTGCGCCATTAGTATCCAACTACTAATGGCGTGCTACTAATGGCGCACCAGTAGTGCACCATTAATGTCCAAAACTGGTGCGCCATTAGTAGGCCTTTTTCTCGTAGTGGCGATCAGATCGTAGAAACTTTATTTTCTTGTTATGATGATTATCTACTTCACTCTGAAATTCTTTGAACTTTTCAAATGTTTCGGACTTGTGTTTCATCAAGTAGATATACCCTTACCTACTTAAATCATGTGTGAAGGTGAGAAAATAACGATACCCGATGCAAGCTTCAACACACATTGGACCGCATGCATCGGTATGTATTATTTCCAATAAATCATTAGCTCGCTCCAATGTTCCGAAGAACGGAGTTTTAGTCATCTTGCCCATGAGGCGTGGTTCCCAAGTATCAAACGATTCATAATCAAGTGATTCCAAAAGTCCATTCGCATGGAGTTCATGCTTTTACACCAATATGACCTAAACGCTAGTGCCACAAGTATGTTGCACTATCATTATCAAATTTGCATCTTTTGGCATCAATATTATGAATATGTTTATCACTAGGATCGAGATTCAATAAACCATGTACATTGGGTGTATGACCATAGAAGGTTTTATTCATGTAAACAGAACACCAATTATTCTTCGACTTAAGTGAATAACCGTATTGCAATAAACACGATCCAATCTTGTTCATGCTCAACGCAAACACCAAATAACATTTATTTAGGTTCAACACTAATTCCGAAAGTATAGGGAGTGTGAGATGATGATCATATCAATCTTGGAACCACTTCCAACACACATCGTCACCTCACCCTTAACTAGTCTCCGTTTATTCTGCAACTCCTGTTTCAAGTTACTAATCTTAGCAACTGAACGGTATCAAATATCCAGGGGCTACTATGAATACTAGTAAGGTACACATCAATAACATGTATATCAAATATACCTTTGTTCACTTTATTATCCTTCTTATCCGCCAAGTATTTAGGGTGGTTCCGCTTCCAGTGACCATTTCCTTCGAAGTAGAAGCACTCAGGTTCTGGCTTGGGTCTAGCTGGGCTTTTTCTCGGGAGTGGCAACTTGCTTGTCGTTCTTATTGAAGTTCCCTTTCTTTCCCTTGCCCTTTTTTCTTGAAACTAGTGGTCTTGTTAACCATCAACACTTGATGCTCTTTCTTGATTTCTACCTTCGCTGATTTCAGTATTGCGAAGAGCTCGGGAATCATTTTCGTCATCCCTTGCATATTATAGTTCATCACGAAGTTCTGGTAGCTTGGTGATAGTGACTAGAGAACTATGTCAATCACTATCTTATCTGAAAGATTAATTGCCACTTGATTCAAGTGATTGTAGTACCCAAACATTCTGATCACATGCTCATTATCTAAGCTATTCTCCTCCATCTTGTAGGCAAAGTACTTGTCAGAGGTGGCATAGATCTCGACATGGGCTTGAGTCTGAAATACCAATTTCAGCTCTTGGAACATCTCATATGTTTCATGGCATTCAAAATGTCTTTGAAGCCTCGATTCTAAGCCGTAAAGCATGGCGCACTAAACTATCAAGTAGTCATCAGATCGAGCTTGCCAGACGTTCATCACATCAGCATCAGCTCCTGCAACAGGTATGTCACCTAGCGGTGCATCAAGGATATGATTCTTCTGTGCAGGAATGAGGATAATCCTCAAATCATAGATCCAGTTCGCATTATTGCTACAATCATCTTTGAACTTAGTTTTCTATAGGACCGTATCAAAAACATGGGAGCTACATCGCGAGCTATTGATCTACAACATAATATTCAAAGAAATTTTTACTAAGTTCAATTAATCAAATTACTAATGAAATCCCACTTAAATTAACATCCCTCAAGTTATCTAAGCGATACATGATCCAAATTAACTAACCAATGTACGATCATCACGTGATATGGGGCGGTCATCAATGGTGAACATCTATATGTTGATCATATCTACTATATGACTCATGTTCGACCTTTCGGTCTCCAGTGTTCCGAAGCCATGTCTGTACATGCTAGGCTCGTCAAGTTTAACCCAAGTATTCCGCGTGTGTAAAACTGTCTTGCACTCGTTGTATGTGAATGTAGAGTCTATCACACCCGATCATCACGTGGTGTCTCGAAACGACGAACTGTAGCAACGGTGAATACTCGGGGAGACCACTTTTATCTTGAAATTGTGTGAAGGGATCATCTTATAATGCTACCACCGAACTAAGCAAAATAAGATGCATAAAAGATAAACATCACATGCAATCAAAATATGTGATATGATATGGCCATCATCATCTTGTGCCTTTGATCTCCATCTCCAAAGCACCGTCATGATCTCCATCATCACCGGCTTGACACCTTGATCACCATCGTTGCGTCGTGGTCGTCTCGCCAACTATTGTTTCAACGACTATCGCTAACTCATAGCGATAAAGTAAAACAATTACATGGCACTTGCATTTCATACAATAATTAAGAGACAACCATAAGGCTCCTGCCGGTTGTCGATATTACGAAACATGATCATCTCATACAACAACATATAACTCATCATATCTTGACCATATCACATCACAACATGCCCTGTGAAAAACAAGTTAGACGTCCTCTACTTTGTTGTTGCAAGTTTTATGTGGCTACTACGGGCTACTAGCAAGAACCCTTCTTACCTATGGCACAAAACCACAACGGTGATTTATCAAGTTTGATGTTTTAACCTTCAACAATGACCGGTCGTAGTCAAATTACATTCAACTAAAGTAGGAGAAACAGACACCCCCATCCAGCTTTATGCAAAACAAGTTGCATATCTGTCGGTGGAACCGGTCTCATGTACGTGGATATGTAAGGTTGGTCCAGGCTGCTTCATCTTACAATACCGCTGAATCAAAATAAGACATTGGTGGTAAGCAGTATGACCATCACCGTCCACAACTCTTTGTGTTCAACTCGTGCATATCATCTACGCATAGACCTGGCTGTTGATTCCACTGTTGGGAAACATTGCATGGAAAACAAAAAATTCTATGCACACGCAATGATCTATCCATGGTGATGCATAGCAACGAGGGGGAGAGTGTGTCTACGTACCCTCGTAGACCGTAACCAGAAGCGTCAGACAACGCGGTTGATGTAGTCAAACTTCTTCGTGATCCAACCGATCAAGTACCGAACATACGACACCTCCGTGTTCTGCACACGTTCAGCTCGGTGACGTCCTCGCTTTCTTGATCCAGTAAGACGGGTGAGTAGTAGATGAGTTCCGGCAGCACGACGGCATGGTGACGGTGATGGTGATGCAATCTCCGTAGGGCTTCGCCTAAGCACTACGAAAATATGACCGAGGGAGTAAACGGTGGATGGGGGCGCCGCACACAGCTAAGACAATGTTGTGTCCTTGTGTGGAGCCCATTCCCCATGTATATATAGGTGGGAGGGGAGGTGGCAGCCCCTAGGGTGCCCCAAGAGACCTAGCGGCAGCCCTAGGGCTGCTACCTTACCCTGCGCCCCCTTCCTTATTTGGAGTGTGGGAGGAAGGCAGGGGAGGGTGGCGCCCCCCCCCCCCTTTCCTTTCTCACCTGAGGAGTGAAAGGCCGGAGGGGCCATCCCTCCCCTTTCCTCCCTCTCGGGCTGGCCGGCCATGGAAGAGGTGCACCAACCCTCT
This sequence comes from Secale cereale, assembly GCA_902687465.1. NCBI lineage: Eukaryota > Viridiplantae > Streptophyta > Magnoliopsida > Poales > Poaceae > Secale > Secale cereale. The sequence continues at coordinate 460,752,274 of LR738713.1, read as the reverse complement.
TGTCGGCCAGTCTGTCCCTCCCTTGGCCCATACACATGCCGGGGTGTGTCCGGAACCCCTTCCGGTGACCCGATGACTACCCGGTGCACTCCAAAACCTTTTCGGTGTCCGAATATCATCGTCCTATATATCAATCTTTACCTCTCGGCCATTTCGAGACTCCTTGTCATATCTTTGATCTCATCCGATACTCTCAACAACATTCGATCATCAAATCACATAACTCTACTATATCGTCAATGAACGTTAAGCGTGTGGACCCTACGGCTTCAAGAACTATGTAGACATGACCGAGACACCTCTCTAGTCAATAACCAATAGCGGAACCTGGATGTCCATATTGGCTCCTACATATTCTACGAAGATCTTTACCGGTCGAACCATTATGACAACATACGCAATTCCCTTTCTCTGTCGGTATGTTACTTACCCGAGATTCGATCGTCGGTATCTCTATACCTAGTTCAATATCGTTACCGGCAAGTCTCTTTACTCATTCTGTAATACATCATCTCGTAACTAATTCATTAGTCATTTGCTTCCAAGGCTTCTTATGATGTGTATTTCTGAGAGGGCCCAGAGATACCTCTCAGATATTCGGAGTGACAAATCGTAATCTTGATCCATGCCAACTCAATAAACACCTTCGGAGATACCTGTAGAGCATCTTTATGATCACCCAGTTACGTTGTGACGTTTGATAGGACACAAGTCATTCCTCCGGTATCCGGGAGTTGCATGATCTCATAGCCAAAGGAATATGTATTTGGCATACAAGAAAGCAGTATCAATAAACTGCACGATCAAATGCTAAGCTAGCGGATGGGTCTTGTTTGTCACATCATTGTCCAAATGATGTGATCCCGTTATCAAATGATAACTCATTTCTATGGTTAGGAAACCTTAACCATCGTTGATCAACGAGCTAGTCTAGTAGAGGCTTACTAGGGACACAGTATTTTTTTATGTATTCACACATGTATTTAAGTTTCCGGTCAATACAATTCTAGCATGAATAATAAACCTTCATCATGATTAAGGAAATATAATAATAACCATTTTATTATTACCTCTAGGGCATATTTCCATCAAAAGGAAACACATGTAGTACTAGCTAATAATCCATGTCTTCTTGTGCGTATTTATAGCAATAACACACAAGGTAAAACTTGGATTATTAGAAACTTCAAAACTTCAAATGTCCATGGAGGCCTTAATTTGAAAACTTCAAAATTCAAACCTTTCACTTTTAAAAATTCTGAAAACAAATACAGTATATCTAGACACATAATGTACATGTGTGCAATTTTTCAGGTCGAAATACGTTGAAATGGAAACTACACAAAAAGACAAATTTGGGGCTTTTAGCATATGTACTCCAAAAAGTCAATGATTTTTTGTGAAGCTCACAATTCAAGGCATTTCATCCTAAAAAATTTCACACATACACATTACATCCTTGCATACATGTGTATTTGTTTTCAGATTTTTTTTATACTAAAAAGTTTATTTTTTTTTCAAAATAAAGGCCTCCATGGAGCTCGGTCTCCAAAATGCCCTATTCTAAATGTGTTAAGAACAAATTTAGAACATGAGAAAAACGTCCCTCCACATCCTTGTCGTACATGAATGATAGCATACCTAACCGTAAATGTAGATACATTGCATGTAATAGTGCACAGTGACATTCTGCCTTTAGGGGAATGATTTGTTTCTGGAAGAAAAGATGATGTTGATGGCTTGCATATGATTGATGATTAGAAGGGTTTGAAGGTGAGGGGAAACGGCATATGTATTGATTACATGTACATAATGTTGTGGAGGATTAGAAGATACATGTGGTGACATGGCATATGTGAACGTTGAAAGAAATAAAATTTTATAGATATACTGAAAATGTGAAAAGGAAGAGAAAGGAGCACCAACAATAGTGCCTTTTTTCTAAAGAAAAGGCACTCAAGGAAGATAAATATCAAGAGAAAATACATCTACATAATGGACAGACGGCTAGACGTAGAACGACCAGTAAAAAAAGTAAAAGGACATTGGTTGTAGCCGCCTGCTAGAAATCAAAAATTGGACTGAACCAACAGTATAGGCAAGGGAAACTCTAAACACCCTCGCCATACTAGGCTTTGGAGACCGCAATGGTCACTTGTCTCTTGAGACAAGCTCTAGAAATCGTTGAAGCAAATACTGATTGGAGCATCACCAAAAGCAATGCAGATTTGCAATCCAATGCCACTAGTCCAGAGGGGAGGAGAAACTGAAACATGGCACAAAAGAACGATGAAAAAGATGTCATAGAGAAAGGCACACCAACTTCCAAGATTTGAAGGAAGTCAAATGCCAGATCAGACTTCGTCGAGGTAGGAAAAGAACGGGAAGACCTTATTCCAATACGGAATGGCCCCGTCATCTTGTTGACATCTCCAGAAAAAACATAAGAAAAAGAAAACGAGATGGAATGGCCCCCACTTCTCTTGTTGCCGACAACGCCATTGGAGGAAGAAAATGAGAGGGATGGATGCATTGGCGTGTGGTGACCCTTTTGCAAGTGCGGGTAGGGGTGGAAGTTGGGCCGTGCGTAATATTAAGTATACCGTTGTAACTCGTCGCAATATCGCATATTGATATTATAACATGCAAGTTACGATGCCAAAAAAATATAAAAGATAAAACCAATTAGAATACTCTTGATTCAAAATTTATTATTAAACCATTTGGGATTGTTACCATCAGAGTATGACAATTGTTTATGAACCCCCAATAACTAGCAAACGTTTGTTGTGGGACATGACAATTGTGAATGTTTTGTATGGCAAATTATTCGAAAGCACATGACAATTTCTTCACAAACACATGTCAACTTCTTGTAATTAGATGATTTTTTTGCAAATATTCCCATGTTCACTCGAAAGAATTGCCTTAAATTGTTGTAAAACCATACATCTCCGGCGAACGTCGCTGAATAATATTATCCCCTCGCGCCGAGGCCCTGGCGCGGCGGCGCCTCACGGACGGGAGGAAGCGTTGGCCGCCAGCGCCGCGCGGAGCACCTCTCCGAACTCAACAAGCCTGGCGGCGTCGGGCACGAGGTCCCCGACGGCCTCGTGCGCGCAGAACCGCACCGCCCAGGCCGCCAGCCGCGGCGTTCTCGCCTCGTCGAGGACGGGAAGCCCAGCGATCCTCTCCGCGGCTCCGAACCACCCGATGTAGGAGCCAACGACGATGTCCAGGAAGCCGACGTCATCCCCACCGAAGTAGCGCTTCCCGCCGCTGCACTCCACGAAGGCCTCCTCGAGCTGCCGGAGCGCGGCGGACACCTGCTCCGCGGCATCGGCCTTGTCGCCGCCGACCATACCTCTCAGTGTCCGAAGTGGTGATTGGAGCTGCAACCTCTCCGAACCGATAGCCATGACCCATGAGACCAATTACTAGAACAGTAAAATAACTTGCGTTCCAGATCCAGTGGTCACGAATGGCCGGCTCACCTTGGCGTCGGCATACTCTGCCCAGAACCGGTTGACGGCGCGGCGGTAGGGGTCGGCCGGGAGGATGGGCTTCCCGGCGGAGGAGAAAGCTTCGTCGACGTACTGCAGGATGACCAGGGACTCGCAGACGGGGCGGCCGCCGTGGAGGAGCACGGGCATCTTCCTGTACACGGGGTTGGACCTGAGCAGCAGCTCGCTCTTCCTGCCCACCGCTTCCTGGAGGAACTCGTACTCCACGCCCTTGAGCCTGAGCGCGATGCACACTCGCGTCACGAACGGGCTCGCCCACCCGCCCACAACCACCACCGGCTCCGACATCGCCGGCGCCGCCGCTGGTTCTTCTAACACACAAGCCCTTAACTAACTCACTTTTATAGGCCCGCTTAGTGGAAACCACTGTAAATCAATGGGCAAATTTTAACATGCTCCCTCTTACCCCTTATTTTTACATATGAGATAAGAAGGTAAGAGTTAATCCGACCACTAATTAATGTGATCAACGGCTCAGATTTACTGCATACTCTTATCTCTCATGTGAAAAGAGGGGGTAAGAGGAACCATGCTAAAACTGCTCCAATGGTAATTTTGCTTTGTCTTCTCGAGCAGGTTCTGAACAACGCCGTCGACGGCGTCAGAGGCCGATCGCCGCCATCGGAGCGCGGCCGGAGTCGTCGGATCCAGACATTTTGCGTGGCTGGTGCGGTGGGTGATCGAATTAAGAATAACCAAATTGGACTAGCAGCGAAGGAGGGACAGTGTGGTTGTTGTTCGTTGTGATGGGCACGTGGCTTGACATGTCCACTAGTGTTCCAGAGTGGATTTGACTGGACATGGCTAAACATTTGAACATCTCACCAGAACTACAAAGCATATACTCCTACTTTTTTCTCAACACGTAAGAGCATTTACAAGTCATGTTGTTTTGACCAGAGTCCCAGATGGACAGGCATTGACCCCTAAGTCTAAGACCATATATATATAACTTCATTTGCATAATATTAAAAGTAAACTGTCAACCACACATCTTTAGTTTGAAATTTGACTACAATAATTGTTGGACAATGCAACATAAAGCTAACATGACATGATTACCTTAAATAGGAAACAAATTTATTTGCTCCTCAGTACTTGCACCACATTCACTGACCTTAACATTTGAATTTTCATGCTCGGGATTAGTTCCTTGCCTATGTTCTTCACTGACATCAACAATACTTGAAGATGTAAAATACTTTGTCAAAGAACCCTTCAGTAGTTAAATTTTCAGATTTATTTCTTTCTTTCTTTTCCTTTTTCAGCAAAGAGTAGACAACGAATTCAACCGCAAAAAAAAAGTAGACAACGAATTAGAAATTTATGTATCGGATGATCGGAACCCTAGATATGTACACAGAATGACAAAAAAATTAGGATGGTTGAACACATACTATGAAAGATTGAATTAGAAAATTATACATCAGAGAATTGATACTTCATGGGATGGATCATGGATGAGTAGTTTAATATACATACTAAAGAAACTACTGAAATTGGGGCATGGATTAATGGATCGGGAACATCCAAACATGCATATTGGGTATGTACCTGCGCTCGCATACATACGTATTGCCGTATTGCTGGAAGGCCGAGTTGCCGCCTTGCCGGACTATTGTACAGGCTGTGTTTGTTTGAGCTTCGGTTTCAGCAGTTTCAGCTGTGGACTTGCTGTGCTGGCAAAACTGCTGTGCTGAGGAAACAGCTGTAGTGAAGGTTAGCTGTTTGGCAACGCAGCTGTGGAAACGACTGTGAGCTGGTGAAAACGCTATGTTTCAGGAGGAGGGGGGCGAACGTAGAGATATGTCATGCCTACGGTGGCATTTACGACATAATTATGACCAAACGCCAAAGATAGAGGGGCTAGGGAAACAGTTTTGGCCCAAAAGTACACCGAGACCAGCTTTAGGCTGTTACACTGAAAATCTCCCGAAACAGTTTTGGGTTGTGGTTCCACAACTGTTCTAAATAACCTGTTTGTTTCAGCTTCAGCTTTTTTCAATCCTAAAACTGCTCCAAAAGCTGAAACAAACACAGCCACATGTGTGCCGCGGCGGCAACAGGCGGTTGAGGCACCGAGCGAGGAACGACGGAGCGATGGGCTGATGAGATGACAAAGACGAATCGACGAGCGAGGAATAGGAAAAGCCAGATATTCCGATTGATTTGTTTCACACGTACGCGTGCGTCGTGCAACCGTGACTAGCGTGCACGACGCTTCGCTACGCATTACCAGGCGATCTGATGGGCCAAGCTCATCTTGTTTTCTTCCTCTCATAATTTTTCTCTTGTCTATTTTTTTTGCTCGGCTATACTATACGTGTGTACTACATCATGGGCCCCTCTTCCAGCCTGGGCCCTAGGCCATCGCCCCTCTGGCCATACCCCAGGGTCGGCCTTGCAGACGGACGCTTCAAACGGCCTCAAACGCCCGACTGACCGGCATCCCCCATATCGAGTCCAAATATGGGACGGATATGGGGTGGCCCGGGCATGCCCGGATGCTTTCGCCTGACAAGCCCGGCCCACCACTGACCCCACGGATGTCCCGCAAAAACTCCATCAGCCTCGTGAGTCTAAAACCCTAGCTCAATCACTCTCCTCTCTTGCTCGTCTTCTCCTTTCCCCTCACTGATTCCGATCGAATCCGGCGCAATGTCGAGCTCCGGGAGCCACACCGATGACGAGGTGGATCCGGAGTATGAGCTTGCCCTCTGCATCGCCTTGGAGCGGTCCAAGGTGGACATCGGGGGCAGCTCCAGATCTGTAGCCTCGCCGCAGCCGCCGCTTCCCCGTCGGCGCATCTCGGACGCCGGCGCTGGCCCCTCCCGGCCCATGGGCAGCTCCGATAGGCGGTCAGCGTAATCCGCGCCTCCCCTACGCCGTCCCCTCGCCACGCCAGCTGTTGCTCCCCTTCCTGGGCGGCGGTGGGTGCTTGTGCCCGTCCCGCCAGCCCGGACGCGCACGCCGGAGTCGTAGGAGCGCGCCGCCCGCCGCGAGAGGCAGCGGGCAAGGGAGATGGGCGATGTGGAGAGCTCTGTCCGCCGCCGGTGTGGTCCGGCAGAGCCGGACAAGGATGAGTGGCTCCTCTAGTTGGTCTATCGCCAGTCGCTTACGACGGCGGAGACGGACACTCAGCGGCTCCGCCGAAAGAACGCGAAGGCTCTCCGGCTTGCCATCGAGTAGTCCAAGGGTGTCAGTGTTGGGGAACGTAGCAGAATTCAAAAAATTTCTACGCTTTCACCAAGATCCAACTAATGAGACATCTAGCAACGAGCAAATAAGAGTGCATCTACATACCGTTATGTAGATCGCGTGCGGAAGCTTTCGAAGAAGCGTGGATGAAGTAGTCGTACTCTTCGCGTTCTTCGTCACCGATGAACTAGCACCGAACGGACGACACCTCCGCGTTCAACACACGTCCGGTACAGCAACGTCACCTCCTTCTTGATCCAGCAAGGGGGGAGGAGAAGTCGTCAGAGATCCAGCAGCACAACGGCGTGGTGGTGGATGCAGTGGAGAATCCTGCAGGGCTTCGCCGGCGCCCTGCGGAGGGAGTATGGAGGTGTGACGGGAGGGGGAGAGGCGCCAGGGAAAGGGTGCGGCTGCCCTCTCCCTCCCCACATATATATAGGGGGCCAGGGGGGTGCGCCATGCCCTGCAGATGGCATCTGCAAGGGGGGGGGCCCGGGGGGGAGTCTTGCCCCCCAAGGCAAGGGGGGCGCCCCCTCCCCCTAGGGTTTCAACCCTAGGCGCATGGGGAGGGGGGGCCCATGTGGTGCGCCAGCCCACCAGGGGCTGTCCACTTCCCCCACGCAGCCTAGGGGCCCCAGCGGGATGGGTGGCCCCACCCGGTGGACCCCCGGGGCCCCTCCGGTGGTCCCGGGACACTCCAGGTGACCTCCGGAGATCAACCGATGGCCGAAACTGGACTTCCTATATATCATTCTTTACCTCCGGACCATTCCAGAACTCCTCGTGACGTCCGGGATCTCATCCGGGACTCCGAACAACTTTCGGGTTTCCACGTGCATGTATCTCTACGACCCTAGCGTTACCGAACCTTAAGTGTGTAGACCCTACGGGTTCGGGAGACACGTAGACATGACCGAGACCACTCTCCGGTCAATAACCAACAACGGGATCTGGATACCCATGTTGGTTCCCACGTGTTCCTCGATGATCTTCATCGGATGAACCACCGTGTCAATGATTCACTCAATCCCGTATGTCATTCCCTTTGTCCATCGGTACGGTACTTGCCCGAGATTCGATCGTCAGTATTCCCGATACCTTGTTCAATCTCGTCATGGCAAGTCTCTTTACTCGATCCGTAATCCATCATCCCGTGACTAACTACTTAGTCACATTGAGCTCATTATGATGATGACTTACCGAGTGGGCCCAGAGGTACCTCTCCGTCATACGGAGTGACAACATCCCAGTCTCGGTTCGTACCAACTCAACAGACACTTTCGGTGATACCTGATGCGTACCTTTATAGCCACCCAGTTACGTTGTGACGTTTGGCACACCCAAAGTATTCCTACGGTATCCGGGAGTTGTACAACCTCATGGTCTAAGGAATAAATACGTGACACCGAAAAGGTTATGCATTACGAACTATGCGATCTCGTGTTATGCTCAGGATTGGGTCTTGTCCATCACATCATTCTCCTAATGATGTGATCCCGTTATCACTGACATCCCATGTCCATGGTCAGGAAACCGTGACCATCTGTTGATCAACGAACTGGTAACTAGAGGCTTACCAGGGACTCATTGTGGTCTATGTATTCACACATGTATCGCTGTTTCCGTACAATACAATTCAAGCATGAATAACAGACGATTATCATGAACAAGGAAATATAATAATAATACTTTTATTATTTCCTCTAGGGCATATTTCCAACAGTCTCCTACTTGCACTAGAGTCAATAGTCTAGTTACATTGTGATGAATCGAACACCCATAGAGTTCTGGTGTTGATCATGTTTTGCCCGTGGAAGAGGTTTAGTCAACGGGTCTGCAACATTCAGATCCGTATGCACTTTACAAATATCTATGTCTCCATCCTGAACATAATTCCGGATGGAGTTGAAACGGCGCTTGATGTGCTTGGTCTTCTTGTGAAACCTGGGCTCCTTGGTAATAGCAATAGCACCAGTGTTGTCACAGAAGAGAGTCATCGGGCTTGACGCGCTTGGAATGACTCCTAGGTCGGTGATGAACTCCTTCATCCAGACTCCTTCCTGCGCTGCTTCAGAAGCAGCTATGTACTCCGCTTCACATGTAGATGCTGCCACGACGCTTTGCTTGCAACTGCACCAGCTGACTGCCCCTCCGTTCAAAATATACACGTATCCGGTTTGAGACTTAGAGTCATCCAGATCTATGTCGAAGCTAGCATCGACGCAACCCTTTACGGCGAGCTCTTCGTCACCTCCATAAACGAGAAACATATCCTTAGTCCTTTTCAGGTACTTCAGGATGTTCTTGACCGCTGTCCAGTGTTCCATACCGGGATCACTTTGGTACCTCCCTACCAAACTTATGGCAAGGTTCACATCAGATCTGGTACACAGCATGGCATACATGATAGAACCTATGGCCGAGGCATAGGGAATGACACTCATCTTTTCTCTATCTTCTGCCGTGGTCGGCGACTGAGCCTTGCTCAATCTCATACCTTGCAAAACAGGCAAGAATCCCTTCTTGGACTGATCCATATTGAACTTTTTCAATATCTTGTCAAGGTATGTACTTTGTGAAAGACCAATGAGGCGTCTTGATCTATCTCTATAGATTTTGATGCCTAATATGTAAGCAGCTTCTCCAAGGTCCTTCATTGAAAAACTTTTATTCAAGTAGGCCTTTACATTTTCCAAGAATTCTATATCATTTCCCATCAGCAATATGTCATCCACATATAATATGAGAAATGCCACAGAACTCCCACTCACTTTCTTGTAAATACAGGCTTCTCCATAAGTCTGTATAAAGCCAAACGCTTTGATCACATCATTAAAGCGAATATTCCAACTCCGAGATGCTTGCACCAGCCCGTAAATCGAGCGTTGGAGCTTGCATACCTTGTTAGCGTTCTCTGGATCGACAAAACCTTCCGGTTGCATCATATACAACTCTTCCTTGAGGAAGCCGTTAAGGAATGCTGTTTTGACGTCCATTTGCCATATCTCATAATCATAGAATGCGGCAATAGCTAACATGATTCTGACTGACTTCAGCATCACTACGGGAGAGAAAGTCTCGTCGTAGTCAATCCCTTGAACTTGTCGATAACCCTTAGCGACAAGCCGAGCCTTATAGATGGTCACATTACCATCCGCGTCTGTCTTCTTCTTAAATATCCATTTATTTTCTATGGCGTGCCTATCATCAGGCAAGTCCACCAAAGTCCATACTTTGTTTTCATACATGGATTCTATCTCGGATTTCATGGCTCCAAGCCATTTATTGGAATCCGGGCCCGCCATCGCTTCTTCATAGTTCGAAGGTTCACCGTTGTCTAACAACATGATTTCCAGGACAGGGTTGCCGTACCACTCTGGTGCGGAACATTCCCTTGTGGACCTTCGAAGTTCAGTAGTAACTTGATCTGTTTCTTCATGATCATCATCATTAACTTCCTCCCTTGTCGGTGCAGGCACCTCGGGAACAATTTCCTGCGCTGCGCTACTTTCCGGTCCAGGAGGGGTGACTGTCACCTCATCAAGTTCTACTTTCCTCCCACTCACTTCTTTCGAGAGAAACTCTTTCTCCAGAAAGCATCCATTCTTGGCACAAAGACTTTGCCTTCGGATCTGTGGTAGAAGGTGTACCCAATCGTTTCCTTTGGGTATCCTATGAAGACGCATTTTTCCGATTTGGGTTTGAGCTTTTCAGGTTGAAGTTTCTTGACATAAGCATCGCAACCCCAAACTTTTAGAAACGACAGCTTCGTTTTCTTGCCAAACCAAAGTTCATACGGAGTCGTCTCAACGGATTTCGACGGATCCCTATTTAAAGTGAATGCGGCAGTCTCTAAAGCATAACCCCAAAAAGATAGCGGTAAATCGATGAGGGACATCATAGATCGCACCATGTCCAACAGAGTACGATTTCGACGTTCGGACACACCGTTACGTTGAGGTGTTCCGGGCGGTGTCAATTGTGAAACAATTCCACAGCTCCTAAGGTGTGTGCCAAATTCATGACTTGAATATTCACCCCCACGATCTGATCGTAAGAACTTTATTTTTCTGTCACGTTGATTCTCAACCTCATTCTGAAATTCCTTGAACCTTTCAAAGGTCTCAGACTTGTGTTTCATCAAATAGATATACCCATATCTACTCAAGTCATCTGTGAGGGTGAGAACATAACGATAGCCTCCGCAAGCCTCAACACTCATTGGACCGCACACATCGGTATGTATGATTTCCAACAAGTTGGTTGCTCGCTCCATTGTTTCGGAGAACGGAGTCTTGGTCATCTTGCCCAAGAGGCATGGTTCGCACGTGTCAAATGATTCATAATCAAGAGACTCTAGAAGTCCATCTGAATGGAGCTTCTTCATACGTTTGACACCAATATGACCAAGGCGGCAATGCCACAAGTATGTGGGACTATCATTATCAACTTTACATCTTTTGGCATCTACACTATGAATATGTGTATCATCACATTCGAGATTCATCAAAAATAAACCATTGACCAGCGGGGCATGACCATAAAACATATCTCTCAAATAAATAGAACAACCATTATTCTCCGATTTGAAAGAGTAGCCATATCGCATAAGACGAGATCCAGATACAATGTTCATGCTCAAAGCTGGTACTAAATAACAATTATTAAGGTTTAAAACTAATCCCGAGGGTAGATGTAGAGGTAGCGTGCCGACGGCGATCACATCGACCTTGGAACCATTCCCGATGCGCATCGTCACCTCATCCTTCGCCAGTCTCCGCTTATTCCGTAGCTCCTGTTTTGAGTTACAAATGTGAGAAACTGCACCGGTATCGAATACCCAGGAGCTACTACGAGTGCTGGTAAGGTACACATCAATAACATGTATATCATATATACCTTTGACGTTGCCGGCCTTCTTGTTTGCTAAATATTTGGGGCAGTTCCGCTTCCAGTGACCCGTTCCCTTGCAATAAAAGCACTCTGTCTCAGGCTTGGGTCCATGCTTTGGCTTCTTCCCGGTAACAGGCTTACCGAGCGCGGCAACTCCCTTGCCGTCCTTCTTGAAGTTCTTCTTACCCTTGCCTTTCTTGAACTTAGTGGTTTTATTGACCATCAACACTTGATGTTCTTTCTTGATGTCCACCTCCGCTGATTTCAGCATCGAATACACCTCGGGAATGGACTTCTCCATCCCCTGCATATTGAAGTTCAACACGAAGCTCTTGAAGCTTGGTGGGAGCGACTGGAGGATTCTGTCAATGACCGCTTCATCTGGGAGATTCATTCCCAGCTGAGACAAGCGGTTGTGCAATCCAGAAATCTTGAGGATGTGCTCACTGACAGAACTGTTTTCCTCCATCTTACAGCTATAGAATGCGTCGGAGACATCATATCTTCTGACTCGGGCATGAGCTTGGAAAACCATTTTCAGCTCTTCGAACATCTCATATGCTCCGTGGTGCTCAAAACGTTTTTGGAGCCCCGATTCTAAACTGTAAAGCATGCCGCACTGAACCAGGGAGTAATCATCACAACGCGACTGCCAGGCGTTCATAACGTCTTGGGTCGCCGGGAAAACGGGTGCATCACCTAGCGGTGCTTCTAGGACATATGATCTTTTGGCAGCTATGAGGATAATCCTCAGGTTACGGACCCAATCCGTATAGTTGCTACCATCGTCTTTCAGCTTGGTTTTCTCTAGGAACGCGTTGAAGTTGAGGGAAACTTGAGCGTGGGCCATTTGATCTACAAGAGATATTGTAAAGAATTTTTAGACTAAGTTCATGATAATTAAGTTCATCTTAATCAAATTTTAATGAACTCCCACTCAGAATGACATCTCTCTAGTCATTTAAGTGATACACGATCCGAATCGACTAGCCCGTGTCCGATCATCACGTGAGACGGACTAGTCATCAACGGTGAACATCTTCATGTTGATCGTATCTTCTATACGACTCGTGTTCGACCTTTCGGTCTTCCGTGTTCCGAGGCCATGTCTGTACATGCTAGGCTTGTCAAGTAAACCCTAAGTGTATTGCTTGTGTAAATCTGGCTTACACCCGTTGTATGCGAACGTTAGAACCTATCACACCCGATCATCACGTGGTGCTTCGGAACAACGATCCTTAGCAACGGTGCACAGTTAGGGGGAACACAATTCTTGAAATTTTAGTGAGAGATCATCTTATTTACTACCGTCGTTCTAAGTAAACAAGATGCATAAACATGATAAACATCACATGAAATCAATTAAAGTGACATGATATGGCCAATATCATCTTGCTCCTTCGATCTCCATCTTCGGGGCACCATGATCATCTTGTCACCGGCTCGACACCATGATCTCCATCATCATGATCTTCATCATCGTGTCTTGAAGAAGTCGTCACGCCAACCATTACTTCTACTACTATGGCTAACGTTTAGCAATAAAGTAAAGTAATTACATGGCGTTAATTCAGTGACACGCAGGTCATACAATAATTAAGACAACTCCTATGGCTCCTGCCGGTTGTCAAGTTCATCGACATGCAAGTCGTGATTCCCTATTACAAGAACATGATCAATCTCATACATCACATATATCATTCATCACATCTTCTTTTGGCCATACCACGTCACATAGCACATGCTACAAAAGCAAGTCAGACGTCCTCTAATTGTTGTTGCAAGTTTTTTTACGTGGCTTCTATAGGTTTTCTAGCAAGAACGTTTCTTACCTACGCCAAAACCACAACGTGATTTGTCAATTTCTATTTACCCTTCATAAGGACCCTTTTCATCGAATCCAATCCGACTAAAGTAGGAGAGACAGACACCCGCCAGCCACCTTATGCAACTAGTGCATGTCTGTCGGTGGAACCAGTCTCACGTAAGCGTACGTGTAAAGTCGGTCCGGGCCGCTTCATCCCACAATACCACCGAATCAAGATTGACTAGTAACGGCAAGAAAGTTGAATAAACTCAAACGCCCACAACTGCTTTGTGTTCTACTCGTGCAAGATGCTACGCATAAGACCTAGCTCAGATGCTACTGTTGGGGAACGTAGCAGAATTCAAAAAAATTCTACGCTTTCACCAAGATCCAACTAAGGATACATCTAGCAACGAGAAAATAAGAGTGCATCTACATACCGTTATGTAGATCGCGTGCGGAAGCTTTCGAAGAAGCGTGGATGAAGTAGTCGTACTCTTCGCGTTCTTCGTCACCGATGAACTAGCGCCGAACGGACGGCACCTCCGCGTTCAACACACGTCCGGTACAGCAACGTCACCTCCTTCTTGATCCAGCAAGGGGGGAGGAGAAGTCGTCAGAGATCCAGCAGCACAACGGCGTGGTGGTGGATGCAGTGGAGAATCCTGCAAGGCTTCGCCGGTGCCCTGCGGAGGGAGTATGGAGGTGTGACGGGAGGGGGAGAGGCGCCAGGGCAAGGGTGCGGGTGCCCTCTCCCTCCCCACATATATATAGGGGGCCAGGGGGGTGCGCCATGCCCTGCAGATGGCATCTGCAAGGGGGGGCGGCGGCCTAGGGGGGAGTCTTGCCCCCCAAGGCAAGGGGGGCGCCCCCTCCCCCTAGGGTTTCAACCCTAGGCGCATGGGGAGGGGGGCCATGTAGTGCACCAGCCCACCAGGGGCTGGCCACTTCCCCCACGCAGCCTAGGGGCCCCACCGGGATGGGTGGCCCCACCCGATGGACCCCCGGGGCCCCTCCGGTGGTCCCGGGACACTCCCGGTGACCTCCGGAGATCACCCGATGGCCGAAACTGGACTTCCTATATATCATTCTTTACCTCCGGACCATTCCGGAACTCCTCGTGACGTCCAGGATCTTATCCGGGACTCCGAACAACTTTCGGGTTTCCACGTGCATGTATCTCTACGACCCTAGCGTTACCGAACCTTAAGTGTGTAGACCCTACGGGTTCGGGAGACACGTAGACATGACCGAGACCACTGTCCGGTCAATAACCAACAGCGGGATCTAGATACCCATGTTGGTTCCCACGTGTTCCTCGATGATCTTCATCGGATGAACCACCGTGTCAAGGATTCACTCAATCCCGTATGTCATTCCCTTTGTCCATCGGTACGGTACTTGCCCGAGATTCGATCGTCAGTATTCCCGATACCTTGTTCAATCTCGTCATGGCAAGTCTCTTTACTCGATCCGTAATCCATCATCCCGTGACTAAATACTTAGTCACATTGAGCTCATTATGATGATGACTTACCGAGTGGGCCCAGAGGTACCTCTCCGTCATACGGAGTGACAACATCCCAGTCTCGGTTCGTACCAACTCAACAGACACTTTCGGTGATACCCGATGCGTACCTTTATAGCCACCCAGTTACGTTGTGACGTTTGGCACACCCAAATTATTCCTACGGTATCCGGGAGTTGTACAACCTCATGGTCCAAGGAATAAATACTTGACACCGAAAAGCTTATGCATTACGAACTATACGATCTCGTGTTATGCTCAGGATTGGGTCTTGTCCATCACATCATTCTCCTAATGATGTGATCCCGTTATCACTGACATCCCATGTCCATGGTCAGGAAACCGTGACCATCTGTTGATCAACGAACTGGTAACTAGAGGCTTACCAGGGACTCATTGTGGTCTATGTATTCACACATGTATCGCTGTTTCCGTACAATACAATTCAAGCATGAATAACAGACGATTATCATGAACAAGGAAATATAATAATAATACTTTTATTATTGCTTCTAGGGCATATTTCCAACAGCCAGGCCCAAGATGCGATTCTATCCCAATCATGTGACACATACGTGATTGGGGCACAACCGCATTTCGGGCGCTTAGCAAGATGGATATCATTACATCGTACCATTACATACATACATGGGGATACAACAATTCATACAAGTCACATGAATACAACAACATCAATACAAGGCAGCCGACTACGGATGCAAACATGAAAAGCACCACGACATCCATCTACTATCCTAGGCTGCCGACCAGGAACCTAGCCCAAGACTGACGAAGAAGAAGAAGAATGAACTCCAACGAAAGGTAACATCGCTCTCACGTCAAGTCATCGGAAACCTGCACCTGCAACTGGTGTTGTAGTATCCGTGAGCCACGAGGACTCATCAATCCCATAACCATGGGTAACAAGACTAGCAAAGCTTAAATGATAAGGAGAGGTTAAGTAGTGAGGTTGCAGCAGCGGCTAAGTAATATATGGTGGCTAACTTACGAGTACAAGAATAAGATGAGCATCTACGCAAAAGGTCGCAAACTAGTAATGATCGCTAAAGATCCTAAACTACCTACGAGTCAAACATAACCCCACCATGTTCTATTTTCAAAGTGAAAAGAGACAGTCACAGTTACTCACACAGTTGTGTATTTTATCTCGGATCCTCTGTCAAGTTTTCTACAACTGGACATTACCAAATTCCAATCTGCCACATAACCGCGGGCACGACTTTCGAAAGATCATAACCCTGCAGGGGTGTCCCAACTTAGCCCATCACAAGCTCTCACGATCAGCAGAGATAATAATAATATTACCCCTTATCTTAGGGAAGGCCCGATCAGACTCGGAATTTCCGGTGCACAAGACATTTCGACAATGGTAAAACAAGTCCAGCAAGACCTCCCGGCGTGCCGACACCCTGATAGTAGCCGCGCGTATCTCGTCTCAGGCCACGTCTGGATAGGTGAGCCTATAGGAAAATACCAGACCTCTAGTTTCTCCGTGGTGGCCCTGCAGTGTAATGCCCAGGATGGGACTATACCTCCTACGTGTCGAGGCACGACTTAAAGGTATAAGCCCATCCTAGAATGATCTCAAGTTTGGTATCTTTGCACGACTCATGTAAAAGAGGGATTAAATTGCAAAAGAAGATAGTTGGCTTACACTCGCCACTTCACACAAATACAATACATAAGCAAACATCATTCAAAACATCACAACCCGATTACGGGTGAAGAACCAAAGAAAGATACCAAAACAACATAAAGCCACAGGTCAGGATCGAATCCTAGTAGAAACCACTACTGAACATCGAAACGTCACAAGCAAACAGTCAAACTCTTCATCGAGCTCCTGGGGAAGAACTGATCCAACTCCTGCATCAAACTCGGCTGAACCTGCATCTGGTGTGGTGAAGTAACTGTGAGCCACAGAGGACTCAGCAATCCCGTTCCCGGGTAACACGACTATTTAAGCCTTGGGTGTGGACAAGGCTGAAGAAAGAATATGAGGTGAAGGAAAAACAAGAGTCTGCAGCAGCAACTAGCACTAACTTACGTAAAGGAGAGCGAGAAGAGAAGTGCCTCGGTCGAAAGATGATCACGAAGTGATCCTAGCTAAAGCCGGTCAAACATAACCCCACCGTGTTCAACTCCCGAATCCCTATTCGGAAATTGACAGTCACGGTACACACGCTGGTAGTGTATTAGAACATTGTGTCAAGTTATCTACAACCGGATATTAACAAGCTCCCATCTGCCACATAACCGCGGGCACGGCTTTCGAAAGTTCAAACCCTGCAGGGGTGTTCCAACTTGACCCATTACAAGCCCACGATCCGCGGAGTCGCAACTCCATAGGTGGGAAGACCCGAGTATTCTCGGAATCCCGTGCTCAAGTTAAACCGAACTAAGGTAAGGCTAATCCAGCAAATCGTCCCGGCGTGTCGACACCCTGATAGTAGCCGCGCGTATCTAAGTCTCAGGACACGACCGGATGGGCGATTCTACAGGTATACCAGATACCTCGGGTTGCCCCAAGGCGGCCCTGCAGACTCCCCATTTGGGACCAACACCATCGGCACTGGCCCCCCCTGCTATGTAGAATTAAGAACCCGAGGGTGCGACCCCCTATGCAAGTTTAATTATTTAATTAAGTTGTTATTATGAGGCAAATAGTACCAAATGTTGGGACTTGCTGGAAAAGACTTAGCACTTAGCGGTTTATCAAGGGGGTCCCATACACCCCAACCGTGTTAGGAACGCATAATCAAGGAACATAACACCGGTTTATACGGTTCCTAACGGCATGAGTGGAACAAAACACCAAGCAAAAGGCTTAGCCTTCCACCCTGCCAGTATATAGATGATTTCATTTTTAAGCATATATATAGTGTGATATAACCCAACCAAACTTCAACATGAAGCAAGCATCTTCAATCTTCACCTGCAACTAACAATGCTATAAGAAGGGCTGAGCGAAGCGTACTTAGCCAAGCAACGGTTTGCGTAGGTAGGGTGGTTAAACATGGCAATTGGTTACAAGTAGGAGGCTGACAAGAAGATCATGGGCATCGAGGCAAAATACTAAAGAGCGATACTCTAGCAAGAGGCAAAGATAGTAATGGTATCCGGGCTCGGTCATCATGCCTGGGATTCCACAAGGAAGAATAACGGATCCACGAAGTAGACGGAGCAACACTGACGAGAGAAACCTCACAACTCCGGAACGAATCCGAAGCTACCAAGAGAAGCAACCGGAAAGAAAAGAAACAACACGGTAAACACACAATCATTAACATGGCATACGATGCACAAACAAGTATGATGCATGTCCGGTTTAAATATGCAAGGCATGGCAAAGTGCACAAACAATACTACAAGTTAAGTGGAGATCAATATGCAACGAGTTGCATATTGACGAAACACCACATATTAATTATTTAGTTGACTCTCGTTATTTACAAGACAAGATTAAATGTTTTTAGCATGGCAAGAGGTGAAGCAATAATAAAACTACACTATTAAGACATTTTAAATGAGGCCGGAAATAACAACAACAAATTCCGGAAAATCCCCATGAGCATGTTTAAATTATAAGCAAACAACAATTTAACTTATAATGTTGTTAACATGATGCGGATGACATGATCAAGTTTTATGCAATTTATTAAAAGGTTGACTTAAAAGAGATATGAAGCATTTGTCACCGTGGTGGAAGGAAAGGGTGCCACGGCAACGATCCGAAAATGATGCAACGCGTCATATCGGTTCCGGTATCTCGTTGAGAGTCCGAGCAAAAGAAAGATGGAGTGAACGAGACAAACAAGATGAAAGGTGGGGCGATCCCGTTTCCGGGTTCCCACGAGTCGGTGACGAGGCAACCGAGGAACATGACAAAAGGTCGGAACGGGCACGATGCACACAAGGGTAACAACTCAAACAACCACAACATATCACGGGCACGTCTCGGGTTATACCTTCAGGACAATCGTTCTCGGAGGGGTTCGAGGTCGTCGAGGAACGTGGGAAGATCGAGGGGAAACGGGAGGGTGGCGGCGGATGAGGGAGAGAAGAGAGCGAGCGATGCTGGAGAGGCGCACGCTAGGGTTCGGTGGTGAGGGAGCTGGTCGGGCCGGCCTGGTGGAGTTGGGCCGCAGGGATGGTGGGAAGGTTTTTGGGCCGGCTTAGGGAAGGAGGAGGCCCAGATGGCTGGGAGCTGCTCTTCTTCTTTTCTCATCTGCTATTTCACAAAACAGGAAAAAGAATAGCAATGAAGGAAAAGAGAAGAAGGAAGGGGAAGAATTTTGGGCAAGAGGATAAACTTCCCGGACTCACAAAAAAATGTCAGGAAAATAAATAAAAATAGAAGGAGGGTTTTTGAGGATCCTCGAAACAACGGAAAAGAATTATCGGCAAGGTTTTAGTAGGAGAACTCGAAGCGGAAAAGACATGGGGAAATTGTGCAAGTGTGTTACGGTGAATTCCAACAAATGGAATATTTTAAATATAGCTCCCTAATAATATTGAGAGGCTTTTATATGTTATAAAGAGAAGGCAACCTTCCCTCGATTTAAATGGACCGAAGGTCCACACAATTTATTAGGTTGAGATGCAAAAATAAAAAAGACATGATGGCATGATGACATGATGCAATGCAAAAATAAATAACACAAGCTCAAAAGAAACACACGGGCAACCCGGAACATCTGGAATCTTCGGGACTCTTCTGGAATCTTCTGGGACGTCGGTCTCGGGCGTCACAACTCTCCCACACTAACAGAGGATCTCGACCCGAGATCCTAGAGATATCACCGGGTAAAAACGGAAAAAGAAGAGGTAGAACAAAGTTGCTTCTTTGACAGACGAGTGAAACCAAAGAACCTTGAGAGTTGAACAAACTTGAAAGAAAGAAAGCAACGGAGATGAAAGGATATGAAAACTCCGTTAGAAAAGAGGAACAGGGAGCCTTAAGAGAACCTTGAAGGTTGAAAGACATGAAACAAGAGCTCACGAACCAAAAGAATAAGAAACCGCAATGGTATAGACAAGGAATAAGAATGACAGAATTCGGACAGCACTCCGTCTGAAAATCAAAGAATTAACAAGAGTTTGAGGAGAAGGGGTGATACTTGATGAAAACAACAACATACTGCCTCCGAAACAATTAAAAGAATGGCACAAGGGGTAAGAAAGATTCAGACAGCACTCCGGTTGAAAAGAGAGGCAAAACTTGATAAATGACAGAACTTGAATGAAGAATACAATACTCCGGTTAATTAGACAAGCAAGGAAGAATATGATCTCGATAAAAAACGAGATGATGGTTTGGAGAGAGCAACATCACAAAGCCTCCGGAATGAAAGAATATATGCTAGAACGTTGGGAAGAAAGAATGGAGAAGAAAATGACAACTTCTATCAAAATTGAATTTGAAAGAGTATCCTTACGAAGAAGGGTTGAACAGAATTGTTGGAAAATCAACAACGAAACGAATAAGCTTGATGTGGGCTTATGGAAAACATCTCAAAATTAAGAGGTGATAACCAGCCACTAACGAAAACAATTGATTTGATTGATATCAACAAGGAGACGATAAACTTATTCACTGGAATGAAAAATGAAGAACTTGGGTCATTTATAAGCACCATAATTGCAACAATCCTTAGGGAAAGCTTTTAGGTGAAAAACAACCCAAGATAACTCCAACAGATAAAATGAATGGTTGGAAAGATCTCCTGAACAAAGAAAATGATGGTTTTAATTATTTCATTCCTGACAACTCGTGAATCATGAAACATGAAGGAATTGTCAAGAATGACATAACACCATCTCAAAGAAAAGGTAGAAAGGATTGCAATTGGCAAGCATGATGAAGAATGCTTGAGCTCCAACAAGAATCTTGAAGAAGACTTCGAGGATGACTTAAATGATGAACCACCATGAGGACTCCGGTAATGAAAGCATGAGAAGTGGAAGATGAAAAGAATAAGACTCAAGGCCTGCGATGAATAGATTGAGCTTGAAATGATATAATTGAAACAACTTGAAGCTCCGGAAAACAAGATGAACAACTTAGAACCAAGGATATGATATGATGAACAAGCTCCAGACAAAAGAATTAAATCACCTTGAAGGAATAAGAATAAGAATTATGTAATGCATCTCCTTCACTAATTTAAATTGATGACAACCAAGGATTTGGCATCCTACTTATTCTCGTTGGAAAGAATTAAAGAGAGATCTAGCACAAGCTCGGATAATTACTCAACGAACCACCGGTAGGATTATGAAAAGAACAAATGAATTAAAAATGATAACAACGGAAGAGTAACTTGAAAGAACCACCGTAAGAATATTGAGACGAACGAAGAGACATCAATGAAGAATATTTGGAGGACGAAGTTGAAAACTGAGAACGAAGAAATCTTCTGAAATGATGGCCTTCGGAGGATCACAAAGAAAAGAATTCAAGAATGCTTCAGATGGGTATAAAAGAATTCCTCACAATCAAACGATAATGAGGATGGCATGAAGCTAGAACCACGAATCTTGAGAGAACGGGCCAAGATTTAAGAGAAACACTTCTCCGGTCTTCAAATGTTGAGAATGAAGACGAGAAATGCCATAAGAATTGTTGAGCACTCCAGAATGAAGAATTAAAAAGGTTGAACCAATGATGAACAAGAATTTGAAAGCAATCTTGGAGAAGGCATGTGACTGATGGAAATCTTTCTTACGTCACACTTTGAAAAGAATTTGAGAATACTCCGGAAAAAATAGAAGAGTCAGGTAAGATCCTGGGAAAAGACCTGTGGGTTAGGGCCCACTCAAAAGAAATCACCGTTGAAAAGATTGCTTACTAGATATTGCACCGGTTGAATTAAATGGCTTGAAAAAGATAACAATCCTCAAAATAGCTTGAATGGATTAAGAATGGAAATATGAATCTTCTGAGATATCTTGAGCTCTCCGGATATGAATAGCAAGAGGAGAATGATTAATTGGTGCACCGGAATAAGAAACATTGTGAAATGAGGAAAAGGATAAGATCAATACTGAAATCTTGAATTACATCCACCGGCAGAATTATGAAAACAAAAGAATGATGAACTTGACGCTCTTGAACATCTTCACGATAAATCACCGGATAAGAACATTGAAGGAAAAGAATGAAGAAATATCACATGAATAAAATGGACATTTCATTTGAGAATTCTGGCTCAATGCAGAAAAGGGTGGGAGGGTGGGGAAAACAAAGACAACTTGGAATGAATGAAACAGACAATCGTCAGATTTCTCAACGCGTCCGTATGGAATAACTTGAAGAGAAAGCACACCGGTTGGAAAGGAATAACATGAGATCTTGATGATCAAGAAGAATTAGCACTCCCATAGAAATATGAGAACACCGATTAGGAAGGTATGGAATCAACATTTGACATCGAAGCAACTCGAATACCAGAATCAAAACAAGAACAAAGGATAGATAAGCAACATGATCTTCACAATATCACCCGAACAGAGAATTGAACGAATGAATTCCGCAGGTACATCAACTTGACGAGAAGCCACTTGGAGAGCAAAAAGAAAATAAAAAGGAACAAGGAATAGATAGAACAAATACAAGATAGAAGCTTCGTTCGACATCTTCGTGCTGAAAGCTCATGGAACGTGTTACAAAAGGGTTTTGCAATCCCCGGATCAGCATAGCCAAGGACCCTTTAAGATGCAACTCCCGATCAGAACAAGTCCATAAAACCACTTCACTCAATGTAGAACCCCAAACTTCATATTGAGCATCCGTTGGAAGAATACCTAGAACTACTTGATGAACCCACCTATAGATTTCCGAAAGTTTCCAGTTATGCAATCAGGTGTTGGGGATACACGGGAAGCACCGCGCAATCAACTCTAAACCTACATCCAGGTGTATCCATCCTTCAACACATAACCAGTTGTTCTCGGAAACTGTTTACCTCGGACCTTCGAAAAGCATCCACTATACAAGCTATGGCAATACTCTCGAACTACCTCCCCAGTACTGGGTGATGTCGGGGTTATCTTGCCACTGGCCGTATAGGAGAGATTTTCGATGTCGGCCGTCTTAAGTATTTAGTACTATCGCGATATGCTTGTTACAACGATACCCCGAAGCTTAACTCCTCGGTAACAGGAGGCATCGAGAACAATATCCTTGTCACAAGAACATCGAAACAATCCCAGAATACTCGCGGGATCCTAAAAAAAAATTGGTGCAATTTTTGAAAGTAGAAGAGAAAAGAGTAATCGTCAGGAGTCCTCACAAGAATGAAAAGAGATGAGAAGCAAAAGAAATCCTACTCTCCGATATATATAGGACTCAAAAAGTTTTTAGTGTGTGCCTAGACTCAACCGTCAACGATTCGATCAATCAGTGGGGGCTTCTAGGTCGGAGAAGGCTCTGATACCAACTTGTAATGCCCAGGATGGGACTATACCTCCTACGTGTCGAGGCACGACTTAAAGGTATAAGCCCATCCTAGAATGATCTCAAGTTTGGTATCTTTGCACGACTCATGTAAAAGAGGGATTAAATTGCAAAAGGAGATAGTTGGCTTACACTCGCCACTTCACACAAATACAATACATAAGCAAACATCATTCAAAACATCACAACCCGATTACGGGTGAAGAACCAAAGAAAGATACCAAAACAACATAAAGCCACAGGTCAGGATCGAATCCTAGTAGAAACCACTACTGAACATCGAAACGTCACAAGCAAACGGTCAAACTCTTCATCGAGCTCCTGGGGAAGAACTGATCCAACTCCTGCATGAAACTCGGCTGAACCTGCATCTGGTGTGGTGAAGTAACTGTGAGCCACAGAGGACTCAGCAATCCCGTTCCCGGGTAACACGACTATTTAAGCCTTGGGTGTGGACAAGGCTGAAGAAAGAATATGAGGTGAAGGAAAAACAAGAATCTGCAGCAGCAACTAGCACTAACTTACGTAAAGGAGAGCGAGAAGAGAAGTGCCTCGGTCGAAAGATGATCACGAAGTGATCCTAGCTAAAGCCGGTCAAACATAACCCCACCGTGTTCAACTCCCGAATCCCTATTCGGAAATTGACAGTCACGGTACACACGCTGGTAGTGTATTAGAACATTGTGTCAAGTTATCTACAACCGGATATTAACAAGCTCCCATCTGCCACATAACCGCGGGCACGGCTTTCGAAAGTTCAAACCCTGCAGGGGTGTTCCAAC
The DNA here is from genome assembly GCA_902687465.1 of Secale cereale. NCBI lineage: Eukaryota > Viridiplantae > Streptophyta > Magnoliopsida > Poales > Poaceae > Secale > Secale cereale. Next base: position 460,728,063 of record LR738713.1, on the reverse strand, counting down.
TTGACCCATTACAAGCCCACGATCCGCGGAGTCGCAACTCCATAGGTGGGAAGACCCGAGTATTCTCGTAATCCCGTGCTCAAGTTAAACCGAACTAAGGTAAGGCTAATCCAGCAAATCCTCCCGGCGTGTCGACACCCTGATAGTAGCCGCGCGTATCTAAGTCTCAGGACACGACCGGATGGGCGATTCTACAGGTATACCAGATACCTCGGGTTACCCCAAGGCGGCCCTGCAGACTCCCCGTTTGGGACCAACACCATCGGCACTGGCCCCCCCTGCTATGTAGAATTAAGAACCCGAGGGTGCGACCCCCTATGCAAGTTTAATTATTTAATTAAGTTGTTATTATGAGGCAAATAGTACCAAATGTTGGGACTTGCTGGAAAAGACTTAGCACTTAGCGGTTTATCAAGGGGGTCCCATACACCCCAACCGTGTTAGGAACGCATAATCAAGGAACATAACACCGGTTTATACGGTTCCTAACGGCATGAGTGGAACAAAACACCAAGCAAAAGGCTTAGCCTTCCACCCTGCCAGTATATAGATGATTTCATTTTTAAGCATATATATAGTGTGATATAACCCAACCAAACTTCAACATGAAGCAAGCATCTTCAATCTTCACCTGCAACTAACAATGCTATAAGAAGGGCTGAGCGAAGCGTACTTAGCCAAGCAACGGTTTGCGTAGGTAGGGTGGTTAAACATGGCAATTGGTTACAAGTAGGAGGCTGACAAGAAGATCATGGGCATCGAGGCAAAATACTAAAGAGCGATACTCTAGCAAGAGGCAAAGATAGTAATGGTATCCGGGTTCGGTCATCTTGCCTGGGATTCCACAAGGAAGAAGAACGGATCCACGAAGTAGACGGAGCAACACTGACGAGAGAAACCTCATAACTCCGGAACGAAACCGAAGCTACCAAGAGAAGCAACCGGAAAGAAAAGAAATAACACGGTAAACACACAATCATTAACATGGCATACGATGCACAAACAAGTATGATGCATGTCCGGTTTAAATATGCAAGGCATGGCAAAGTGCACAAACAATACTACAAGTTAAGTGGAGATCAATATGCAACGAGTTGCATATTGACGAAACACCACATATTAATTATTTAGTTGACTCTCGTTATTTACAAGACAAGATTAAATGTTTTTAGCATGGCAAGAGGTGAAGCAATAATAAAACTACACTATTAAGACAATTTAAATGAGGCCGGAAATAACAACAACAAATTCCGGAAAATCCCCATGAGCATGTTTAAATTATAAGCAAACAACAATTTAACTTATAATGTTGTTAACATGATGCGGATGACATGATCAAGTTTTATGCAATTTATTAAAAGGTTGACTTAAAAGAGATATGAAGCATTTGTCACCGTGGTGGAAGGAAAGGGTGCCACGGCAACGATCCGAAAATGATGCAACGCGTCATATCGGTTCCGGTATCTCGTTGAGAGTCCGAGCAAAAGAAAGATGGAGTGAACGAGACAAACAAGATGAAAGGTGGGGCGATCCCGTTTCCGGGTTCCCACGAGTCGGTGACGAGGCAACCGAGGAACATGACAAAAGGTCGGAACGGGCACGATGCACACAAGGGTAACAACTCAAACAACCACAACATCTCACGGGCACGTCTCGGGTTATACCTTCGGGACAATCGTTCTCGGAGGGGTTCGAGGTCGTCGAGGAACGTGGGAAGATCGAGGGGAAACGGGAGGGTGGCGGCGGACGAGGGAGAGAAGAGAGCGAGCGATGCGGGAGAGGCGCACGCTAGGGTTCGGTGGTGAGGGAGCTGGTCGGGCCGGCCTGGTGGAGTTGGGCCGCAGGGATGGTGGGAAGGTTTTTGGGCCGGCTTAGGGAAGGAGGAGGCCCAGATGGCTGGGAGCTGCTCTTCTTCTTTTCTCATATGCTATTTCACAAAACAGGAAAAAGAATAGCAATGAAGGAAAAGAGAAGAAGGAAGGGGAAGAATTTTGGGCAAGAGGATAAACTTCCCGGACTCACAAAAAAATGTCAGGAAAATAAATAAAAATAGAAGGAGGGTTTTTGAGGATCCTCGAAACAACGGAAAAGAATTATCGGCAAGGTTTTAGTAGGAGAACTCGAAGCGGAAAAGACATGGGGAAATTGTGCAAGTGTGTTACGGTGAATTCCAACAAATGGAATATTTTAAATATAGCTCCCTAATAATATTGAGAGGCTTTTATATGTTATAAAGAGAAGGCAACCTTCCCTCGATTTAAATGGACCAAAGGTCCACACAATTTATTAGGTTGAGATGCAAAAATAAAAAAAGACATGATGGCATGATGACATGATGCAATGCAAAAATAAATAACACAAGCTCAAAAGAAACGCACGGGCAACCCGGAACATCTGGAATCTTCGGGACTCTTCTGGAATCTTCTGGGACGTCGGTCTCGGGCGTCACATGCAGTCCCCCCCGTTTGGGACCAACACCATCAGCACTGGCCCCCTTGTTATGTAGAAAAGAATCCTCGGGCACACGACCCCCTATGCAAAATTTAATTAATTAATTAAGTTATTATTATGAGCAAATTAAAACCAATGTTGGGCCTTGCTGGAGGAGTTTTATTCAAAGATGAACTGTCAAGGGGTCCCCATATACCCAACCGTGTTAGGAACGCAAATCAAGCAACATAACGCCGGTTTATCGGCTTCTAAGGTGGCATGAGTGGAACAAAACACCGAGCAAAAGGCCAAGCCTTCCACCCATTGCCAAGTATATAGGTGTGTTAATACATATAAGATATATTGTGATATCCCAACAACAAGATCCGACATGGATCAATCTTCATCTTCACCTGCAACTAACAACGCTATAAGAGGGGCTGAGCAAGCGGGTAACATAGCCAAACAACGGTTTGCTGGGAAGGTGTCAAGGTTAGAGGTTTCATGGCAACAAGGAGAGGGGCTGACAATAAATGATGGGTAGCGTGACATATAGCGATAGCATGGAGACATCTAGCATATCAATGATAGTAAAGGTATCCAAGGTGATGGTCATCTTGCCTGAGATCCCGCAAGGAAGAAGAACGAAACCATGAAGGAGACGAAGAAGAAGCCACGAAGATGAACCACGTGTAGTCGAACGAATCCTCACGATCGCAACGGAAAAAACTAGCGAGAAGAAGCATACAACAAGGTAAACACACAACACAAGAACATGACAAGATGCTCAACCAAGTATGATGCCAGACAAGTCTATATGATGCAAAACATGGCAAGGGATGATGCACACAAGAACAACATCACCCGACAAGTTTAAATGAGGCCGGAATCCACATATAACGATTCCGGTAAGTTCTCATATGCACGTTTTGAAATTGGTCCAGATATGAACAAACCTTAAGTTCAAGTTGTTAAACAGCAAGTTAACATGCATCATGATGATCTACTCAAAATTCTAGTCAAGTTACATATCAAGTTCGTTTAATTCGGAGCTATGGCCTAGAAGATATGAGCAAAACAAGTTACAATACAAAGCTGAAGTTAACAGCCACATAGCAACTTTGGAGCAAGGTATAATTATGCTACAGCACCCAAACATGATAACAAGGGGCATGGGTGTGAAATAGACATGATACTCAACAGGCATGAACTTAGAGCACACCTAAAAACTTGCTGGAACACAATTAAACAAGCATGGCAAGTTGCAATAAATTTATCCAGGCTTAGTCAAAATCTGGGAAGGCAAAAACATCATCACGATGCTTCCTTCGGAGGCACAAAACAACAAGCATATCAACTCTACTAAGTATATAAATATTATGGACATGTAATAGACATAGCATACATCAAATAACTCCATTGGAACAAATCCATAGGAGGCATGGATCAATAACAACAAGCTTCACCAAATTGATCATGCTGATAAAAATCTGACAGGTACATTTATAGTAACTTGAGAGCAAGAAATAAATAAGCTACGACATGCCATATGTGCAAATAAGGGCATGGGTGGATAGAGCATAACATGGACAACAAGACATGATCATTTGACATACTAAAATATGCATGGATTTGAATGAGGCATCAAGCATACATAGCATCAGGTTTAACAGTTTCAGACTTAGCAGTTTTTAACAAGTCCTAGAAAACAACAACAGCGAGAAGGCTACTTTACAAGCTTGCTGTAAAAACCTCAAGGCATATCATGAAAAGTGGATTGCACCACAACAAAGACCATATGATTGTTCTTCTAAAACATATAGACATGTGGCATGAAAGACAAACACATCAATAGCTATGAGCAAGTCAAATCAGCATCTCATAACAAGTTTCAACACTTAACAACCACATGCACTTTTGTAACAGAGATAAACATGGCAAAATGACACCTAACATGAATGCTACAGCAACCATCATGTAGAGCACCTCACAATGAACATTTTGACATATCACACACTCCATTTGGACCAACATGCACAAAGTTATCATCACCACAAGCATGCAACAAATTTACAGTTAGCAGCTGTTTTAAACATATAGCACTCTTGCAACGATGATTAGGGCATCAAGATGAACTCAAACAAGCATGCCACAATGGAACAAAATGAAGATCATATCACAACGGATATTTGGACATATTATATGCAACATTTGGATCAACACACAAGCAATTACAGCCACTCAAACATGCACATAAATTTACAATAGCCAGGGACTTGGCGGGGAAAACAACCTCAAAGGGGGGTCTCGGGTGGACATGTCCGAAGTGGAGCGGACACGTCCGGGCGGCTGGGCCCACGTTGGCAGCGTAACATCAGGGGGGCTGGACATGTCCGGGTGGCCCGGGTGGACACGTCCGTCGATGAGGGCACCCGGGCTCTCCTGGCAGCGGCTCGGAGACGAGAGGAGGCCGGCCGAGCGCGGTGCTCCGGCGAGCTTCCAGCGAGGGGGCGACGGCAGGTGACGAGGGGGCGACAGATTCGGGCGGCGCCGGTCGGGATTTGGCCGGAGACGCAACCGGCGGCGAGCTGGGTGGCGGAGCACTCCGAGGCGGCGGCGGGGCAAGGCTAGAGACGGCCGGGACGGCTCTGGTGGAACCTGAGGCGGCGACGCTGGCTAGTAGTGCGGCGGCGGTCGCGGGATCCGGCAGGAGGGGCGGACGACGGTGGCGGGGGACCTCAACGGCGGCGCGCCGGTGGGGCAGAGCGGCGGCTGCGTTGCGGGAGGAGCGGGGGAGCTCGGGCCCGGCGCGGCCCGGTCACGGCCCAGGGCGGTTCCCCGTGGGCCCGGCGGGCCTGGCGCGGGAGGAGCTGGCTGGAGGGCACGTGGTAGCCTCTAGCGGGCTGCCTGTAGCCCAGACGGCGACGCAGCGACTTGGTGGCGATCAAGTGGCGGCGGGGGAGTCGTCGAGGAGGAGGGGGGCTGGCGGTGCGGAAATTTAGGGAGGAGGTAGGTGGAGGCCAAAAATGGCATGGGGAAGGGGTTTAAATAGGGAAGGGGCTAGAATTAGGGTTAGGAGGGGGGGTTTTTAGTCCATTTCGGACCGTACGATCTCGATCGTGCGGCTCCGAGCGGAGGGGGAGTTAGGAAGGCCTAGTGGGCTGTGTAGAGAGGGTCTCGGGCTGCGAGGAGAGAAGGGAAAAGAGGCCCGCGGGGTTTTCAGAGACCGAAAACGTCCGACGTTTTAACCGGCTACTAGTGTCGCTATATTTAACGGTTGGGCTATCAAACGAGCTCCGAATGCGATGAAATTTGGCAGGCGGCCTGTCTACACTATAATAAGACCACACGCCAAGTTTCATCCCATTCCGAGAACATTTCCCATCCACTCATAAAATAAATATTTGGAGGTGCCGCGGGCGCGTGCGAGTGTGTCTGGGCTCAGAATGGACAACGAAGAGGACGGGGGGACTCAGACGGATGCAAGTTTTGAAAACATGCTGATGCAAGCACAAGATGACAAGGCAAAGATGCAACACGCAAGAAGATGACATGGCAACGGCGACGAATAACTGGCTGACACCTGGTGCATCGGTCTCAGGGTGTCACAGAGGGGGAGGCGACGGAGGCGGCTCGGCTGGCCAAGCTCAGGCGCCAGCAGGACTGGGCCATCCAGCGCCTCAAGGGCCTCATCATCGTTGACTCCTCCTCCTCGTCCGACGACCACGGCTCCTCATCCGACCAATCGGACGATCCTCCGCCAGCCATGGACTCCTACAGCAGCGTTTGAGACCAAAAGGGCAAAGGGCCGACAGCGAGGAAGTGGTGAGGAAGGTCTCTATTTATGTTTGATTATCGTTTTTAGTGTTTGAACTTGTTCGGCGATGAACTGTGTCGATCTTTTGGGTGATGTGAAGTGGGTTTTTGTGTATTTCATTCTCCATTTCATGCCGATTTCTTTGAACGTTTGTTTGATCATGTCGACTAGTTCATCATGTGCATGCGTAGTATGGATATAGGGTACCAGATATGAGATATGCAGATGTGGGAGGCAAATTTGAGATATGCCCGCTCAATGCCCACGGACGCGCCTGGACATGTCCGCGGGCATTTGAGGGGCCGGATTTGCAAATTCCGGCTGTAGATGCTCTAACATCTTGATATTGAGCGACTACGTTGTCGATGCGAACGTCGCCGAAATGTGTGAAATAAATCCAGAAAAATGCAAGTATCGTGTGTTAAGTCTAAAACTGAACCTTGACGGCTTGATTTCACCGCAATAAAACTAACCATCTTAGTTACTCTCAGTTCGCAGAACTACAAAACATATTAGTGAGAGAGGAATATTATGTTGAGAAGGGTTTCCATATTGCACATCCAAAGATGGTGTTAAAAAAACTCCTCTTTGAACGCATATCCCGTCTCGAGGCGACGCGGGGGAACCCCAACTCCCCCATCGCCGGCCCTCCTATGCCTCCCCTTCCCTTGCTGACGCCGAGAGTCACTATCAAGCGAAGCCCGTGCAATGCCGGTGGTGGCGGGGCCTTTCCTAGGCTCGCCTCCTATCCATGGCGGTGGCATGGTTCCCTTTCGACGGAGTGATTGGCGGCGAAGTGCAGTGAAGTTTCAATGACGGCTCTGGTCAATGGCAGCGCTGGTTGTGCAATCTCCGTCTAGTGGTGTTGACTTGGTGGCAGCAATGACTAGGAGCCTTGGGCCTGCCCGATCTGGATCTGGCCAATAAGGCTTGGTTCGTGGCCATCGACAGGCGTGGCGACACCGGGCGTCGGCGGCTACTGGGCATCGTGGTGGCAGCTCCGATGTGGTGGTGATGACCTTTTTCATTAAAATTTGTTCACAATATTTTGAAAAATGGTTAGGGATTTTACAAAAAACGTTGCAGATATTTTCAAAGTGCATTTCAAAGAATGACCAGGAATTATAAAATATTGCACATTTTAAAACAGTTCATAAATTTAAAATAATATACGCTAATTTTTAAAAAATTATAGATTATATTGTAATGTTCACGAATGAAAAATAATGTGGATTTTGGAAACCACATTTTTTCTAAAAACTGTTTGAAAAACGTTCATGTATTTTAAAATAGTTGAAAATTTCCTATAAAAGGTTAAAATAAGATAATATATCCATGAACATATAAAATGACGAGGAACTTTCAAAATAATAAAATCCTAAAACAAAAAAGTTAGAAACTAAGAGGAAACCCCCAAAAATCGAGAGTAAAATGAAATAGAAAGAGGAAAAACCCTGGGAAGGGCCACACAAGAGATAAGGAACCAAAACAACTAGTAGAATTCTCGTGCGTTGCTACGAGCTACAATGCAATGAAACAAATGATTAACATCGTCTCCAAGGTCAAAACTCATTTCTCCCTCGTACGCCTGGGTGTGTTTAGGCATCAAACGCGCCCATCATGCTCTTGAAAATCCAACCATCTGAACAGTTAGGGCTCCCCAAATCCAACACATACGTGGGGAGAAATGTGGTTGTCCGAACTATTCAACATGTTACCTCCAATACACGGCCAACCCCCATGACGCTCCTTTCCTATTTTGTCCTCTATTTAAACTGGATGACTCCCACCTATCCTTCGTCATCTCACCCTCTCTCCTTCACACCAGACTTCCCCACAGACCTCCAAAGGAGGAGTCCCCCGTCGACCGCCCTGATCCCCTCCCCCTGTATTTGTGTCGATCCACCACCGCCATCAAGGTGGAAGAGGCGTGCGCCGCCCATGAGGCCCCCTGAGCCAAGAAGGCAGATCCGATTTCTCTTGAGCCATTGTCACATTGTAACATACACAGTTGAATGATGTGCATTACTACGAAACAATAGTATGATGTTTCTTGTTGACTTGTTGGGCATGCGACTAATACACCACTGTGTTCATCATTAACTCTTGAAGCAACCAGCCAATGGATTTACCCTTCTATCTTAACCAAAAAATTATATAACTTGATGAAAAAATATATATGAACTGCCCGCTCATGCGATTTATTATAAAGCAATCTCTAATGAAATCCAATTTCCCACAATTTCTAAAGTAGGAAAATAATTCCACTACTACAGTGGTACCACGGGCATCAGTTTACCAGTCATTCCTAGTGTGAAGATGCACAAAAGTTATCATACATATAGATTATGTATGACGTAACAACTGAGGAGGTGGTGGCATTGTTGTAAGGAGGGGAAATCATCTGCCTAGCGAACTGTCCGATCTGACGATGGTGATGTTCGATCTAAGCAGCCCATCCCCATTCTCCTCTGCAGCGAAAGGTTCAGCAGCCTGTTGTCAATCCACACCACACCCCCTAACACAACAATAGTGCATCAAAAGAAACGGATGCACCTGCACCGGAGACCTCACAACACCGGAGCCGCAAGAGATGCTGCATCATAGTTGCAAAAAGAGCCGTCAGCGGCCTGCTGTATTGCAGCGCTGAGATTCACCGGGGCTGCACCATGGTAGCACTGAGGGATGCAAAAAAGCTTCAACGCAACACCGAGACGACACCCTGGCGAAGCTCCACTGTAGCTCCATGGAAACACTATCAAAACGCGATGAAGCTCCATTGCAGTGGCGGCAAAGCTCCAATGACCCGACGGTACTCCATTACAGCTGCGACGAAGCTCCATTGCAGTCGAGGCAAAGCTCCAACGACCCCGACGGTGCTCCATTGCAGCTGTGGCAGAACTCCGACGACCCTCCATTGCAGCCCCGGACACACTCATTGCAGCGTCGGGATGATGGCGGATGCTGCGATGCGGCACACGGCCATGGTGAAAGCTGTGATGCAGCGCGTGACAACGACGACGGAAGCTGTCATGTAGCGATGGGATGCTGCGGTGCAGCCCCGGTGGCGTTTCAATACAGCCACGGTGGAGCTCTATTGCAGCCACGGCGACGCGAGGATGAATCCGGCGACGGGCCGACGGGCGTCCCCTCCTCCGCTGGTGCTTCTACTTCCTTTTCCTCAACAGCTTGATGAACGAGGGAACGAAAAGGGAAAGAATCAGGTGGAGGATATGCTTGGTGCCATAGCTGCTGCTTGCTTTGGAGGATATGCTTGCTTTTCCTCTGCAAAGGGAAAGAATCGAATGGAGGATATGGTTCATGGGAGAAGAAAAGGTGGAGGCGATCGGAGCGGTGGGCGGGGTCACAACGACACGTGGTGCACAAGGAGAGCGGCTTATGCGAGAGAGATTTCATCTGGCTTAATTTAAACGGTTTCGTAGTTGTAAACCATCATAAATGCATATTATCTCATGGTTCTTTAGTTTGTATGATTGTCCCAATGGGTGTTAGATTAAACGATCATTGTTCTAGTAGCAAACTATAAATATGTAAATGTCCTTTCATCAACAATAATCATCCTTGATAAAATGAAGGGATATACACATGTCTATAAGTATTGTAGCATCTCAAATTGCTCTGAAATAATTGGTCTACTAAAATAAGAAAACAAAATTCATAACAATACCACACTATCACTGCCATAATTCAATAAGAGACCATCTACTAATGTGCTCAATGAAACGTCTCCAACGTATCTATAATTTTTGATTGTTCCATGCTATTATATTATCCTTCTAGGAAGTTTTATGGGCTTTTATATACACTTTTATATGATTTTTGGGACTAACCTATTAACCCAGAGCCCAGTGCCAGTTTCTGTTTTTTCCTTGTTCTTGAGTTTTACAGAAAAGGAATATCAAACGGAGTCCAATTAACGTGCCAATTTTTGATAATTTTTTATGGACCAAAAGAAGCCCCCGGAGTAAAAGAGTTGGGCCAGGAGAGTCACGGGCTGTCCACGAGGGTGGGGGGCACGCCCACCCCCCTGGGTGCACCCCCTATCTCGTGGACAGCCCGGAGACCCCCCTGACTTGTGCCCTACGCCAAACAATCCTATAAATATAGAAACCTCCGGAAAATAACCGAGATCGGGAGTTCCGCCGCCGAAAGCCTCTGTTGCCACCAAAAACCAATCTAGACCCGTTCTGGCACCCTGCCGGAGGGGGGAATCCCTCTCCGGTGGCCATCTTCATCATCCGGGCGCTCTCCGTGACGAGGAGGGAGTAGTCCACCCTTGGGGTTGAGGGTATGTACCAGTAGCTATGTGTTTGATCTCTCTCTGTCTCTATCGTGTTCTTGAGATGGCACAGACTTGATGTATCTCGAGCTTTGCTATTATAGTTGGATCTTATGATGTTTCTCCCCCTCTACTCTCTTGTAATGGATTGAGTTTTCCCTTTGAAGTTATCTTATCGGATTGAGTCTTTAAGGATTTGAGAACACTTGCTGTATGTCTTGTATGGGATACCTGTGGTGACAACGGGGTATTCTATTGTTTCACTTGATGTATGTTTTGGTAATCAACTTGCGGGTTCCGTGACCTTGGGAATCTATGCATAGGGGTTGGCACATGTTTTCGTCTTGACTCTCTGGTAGAAACTTTGGGGCACTCTTTGAAGTTCTTTGTGTTTGTTGAATAGATGAATATGAGATTGTGTGATGCATATCATATAATCATGCCCACAGATACTTGAGGTGACAATGGAGTATCTTGGTGACATTAGGGTTTTGGTTGATTTGTATCTTAAGTTGTTATTCTAGTACGAACTCTATGATAGATCGAACGGAAAGAATAGCTTCGTGTTATTTTACTACAGACTCTTGAATAGATCGATCAGAAAGAATAACTTTGAGGTGGTTTCGTACCCTACTATAATCTCTACGTTTGTTCTCCGCTATTAGTGACTTTGGAGTGACTCTTTGTTACATGTTGAGGGATAGTTATATGATCCAGTTATGTTATTATTGTTGAGAGAACTTGCACTAGTGAAAGTATGAACCCTAGGCCTTGTTTCTACACTTTGCAACACCGTTTATGCTCACTTTTACCACTTGCTACCTTGCTTTTTTTAAATTTTCTTATTACAAAAACCTATATCTACCATCCATATTGCACTTGTATCACCATCTCTTTGCCGAACTAGTGCACCTATACAATTTACCATTGTATTGGGTGTGTTGGGGACACAAGAGACTCTTTGTTATTTGGTTGCAGGGTTGTTTGAGAGAGACCATCTTCATCCTACGCCTCCCACGGATTCATAAACCTTAGGTCATCCACTTGAGGGAAATTTGCTACTGTCCTACAAACCTCTGCACTTGGAGGACCAACAACGTCTACAAGAAGAAGGCTGCATAGTAGACATCAAGCTCTTTTCTGGCGTCGTTGCCGGGGAGGTTAGTGCTTGAAGGTATATCTTTAGATCTTGCAATCAAATCTTTTAGTTTCTTGTTTTATCACTAGTTTAGTTTATAAAAGAAAAACTACAAAAAAATGGAATTTAGGGTACCTCATATGATTCATCTTTTTAATATCTTTCGTGAAAATGATGGGAAGGAAAATTGTGCTCAAGTACTAGAAGAAGAATTACGTAGAATGCTTGGCATAAAATGTGTGAATGATGAGCATGATTGCAATGTTGTTAGTATGAATTCTTTGAATACCCATGATGCTAATGATATGCAAAGCCACAAGCTTGGGGATGCTATGTTTGATGAAGATGATATGTTTAGTCCCCCAAGTTTTGATGAAAAAATTTATTATGATGAAAGCATGCCTCCTATTTATGATGATTATATTTATGAAAGTGGATTTGGAGAGGTCATGACTTTATTTAGTGATGAATCCACTATTTCGGAAGAGGTTCCAATTGATTATGAGAACAAAGTTGCTATCTATGATGATTATTGTGATGACTTGTATGCTATTAAGAATAATGATAACCATGAAACATGTCATCATGATTTTAGTTTTCAATTGGATTATGCTTCACATGATAGTTATTTTGTTGAGTTTGCTCCCACTACTATTGATGAGAATAAATTTGCTTATGGGGAGAGTAGTAAAATTTCTATGCAAGTAGATCATGAAAAGAATGCTTTATGTGCTGGTTATATGGTTGAATTCATTCATGATGCTACTGAAACTTATTATGAGAGAGGATCATATGCTTCTACATATTGCAATAATATCAAGTTTCCTCTCTATGTGCTTAAAATCTTGAAGTTATGCTCGTTACCCTTACTATGCTAGTTGATTATCGTTCCCATAAGTTGTTTGCTCATAAAATCCCTATGCATAGGAAGTGGGTTAGGCTTCAATGTGCTAGTTATATTCTTCATGATGCTCTCTTTATGTTTCAACTCTTATCTTTTATGCGAGCATCATTGAAATCATCGTGCCTAGCTAGGGGCGTTACACCATAGCACTTGTTGGGAGGCAACCCAATTTTATTTTCTTTGCTTTTGCTTTTGTTTAGGAATAAATATTGCTTCTAGATTCTGTTTAGATGTGGTTTTGTGTTTTAATTAGTGTTTGTGCCAAGTAGAACCTCTGGGAAGACTCGTGTGAAGTTTATGCGATCATGCTGTAAAAAACAGAAACTTTAGCGCTCACGAGATTAGCTACCATTTTTTACTGGAGAATGAGTTTTAGTTGATTCTTTTTGCAGATGATTAGTAGACAAATTCCTCATGTTCACCAATTTATTTCAGAATTTTTAGAGTTACAGAAGTATTCGAAAGTTACAGATTACTACAGACTGTTCTGTTTTTGACAGATTCTGTTTTCTATGCGTTGTTTGCTTATTTTGATGAATCTATTAGTATCGGAGGGTATGAACCATAGAGAAGTTGGAATAATTAGATATTACACCAATATGAATTTAGAATGAGTTCACAACAGTACCTAAGTGGTGGTTTTATTTTCTTATACTAATGGAGCTTACGAGTTTTCTGTTAAGTTTTGTGTTGTGAAGTTTTCAAGTTTTGGGTAAAGATTCGATGGACTACGGAATAAGGAATGGCAAGAGCCTAAGCTTGGGGATGCCCAAGGCACCCCAAGGTAAAATTCGAGGACAACCAAAAGCCTAAGCTTGGGGGTGCCCCGGGACGGCATCCCCTCTTTCGTCTTCGTCTATCGGTAACTTTACTTGATGCTATATTTTTATTCACCACATGATATGTGTTTTGCTTGCAGCGTCAATTTGTTTTATTTTGTTTTGCTTGTTGTTTGAATAATATCCCAAGATCTGAAATTCTTAAATGTTAGATAGTCTTCACATAGTTACAAAATTATTCGACTACTCATTGATCTTCACTTATATCTTTCGGAGTAGTTTGTTATTTGCTCTAGTGCTTCACTTATATCTTTTTAGAGCACGGCGGTGGTTTTATTTTGAAGAAATATATGAACTCTCATGCTTCACTTATATTATTTTGAGAGTCTTTAAGAACAGCATGGTAATTTTCTTAGGTATGAATTAGTCCTAATATGATAGGCATCCAAGTTGGTAATAGTAAAAACTTTCACATAAAGTGCATTGAATACTATGAGAAGTTTGATACTTGATGATTGTTTTGAGATATGAGGATGGTGATATTAGAGTCATGCTAATAGAGTAGTTGTGAATTTGAGAAATACTTGTGTTGAGGTTTGCAAGTCCCGTAGCATGTACGTATGGTAACCGTTGTGTGACAAATTTGAAGCATGCGGTATTTCATTGAGTGTCATCCTTTGTCTGGAGGTCGGGATCGCGCGATGGTTAACTCCTACCAACCCTTCCCCTAGGAGCATGCATGTAGTACTTTGTTTTGATGACTTGTATATTTTTGCAATAAGTATGTGAGTTCTTTATGACTAATGTTGAGTCCATGGATTATACGCACTCTCACCCTTCCACCATTGCTAGCCTCTCTTGTACCGCGCAACTTTCGCCGGTACCATACACCCACCATATACCTTCCTCAAAACATCCACCATACCTACCTATCATGGAATTTCCATAGCCATTCCGAGATATATTGCCATGCAACTTTCCACCTTCCGTTTGTTATGACATGCTTCATCATTGTCATATTGCCATGCATGATCATGTAGTTGACACCGTATTTGTGGCAAGGCCACCATGCATAATTTTTCATACATGTCACTCTTCATTCATTGCACATCCCGGTACACCGCCGGAGGCATTCATATAGAGTCATACTTTGTTCTAGTATCGAGTTGTAATATCGAGTTGTAAATCAATAGAAGTGTGATGATCATCATTATTAGAGCATTGTCCCAAAGAAAAAAAAGAAAAAAAAAAGAAAAAAAGAGAAAAAGAAAAAAGATGGAAAGGCCAAAGAAAAAAAGAAAGGCCCAAAAAAGAAAAAAAAAGGAAAAAAAAGAAAAAAAGAAAAAAAGAAAAGAAAAGGGACAATGCTACAATCTTTTTCCACACTTGTGCTTCAAAGTAGCATCATGATCTTCATGATAGAGAGTCTTTTGTTTTGTCACTTTCATATACTAGTGGGAATTTTAATTATAGAACTTGGCTTGTATATTCCAACGATGGGCTTCCTCAAATGCCCTAGGTCTTTGTGAGCAAGCAAGTTTGATGCACACCCACTTAGTTTCTTTTGTTGAGCTTTCATACATTTATAGCTCTAGTGCATCTGTTGCATGGCAATCCCTACTCACTCACATTGATATCTATTGATGGGCATATCCATAGCCCATTAATACGCCTAGTTGATGTGAGATCATCTTCCTCCTTTTTTTGTCTTCTCCACAACCACCGTTCTATTCCACATAGTGTTATATCCATGGCTCACGTTCATGTATTGCGTGAAAGTTGAAAAAGTTTGAAAAAAATTAAGTATGAAACAAGTGCTTGGTTGAAACCGGGGTTGTGCATGATTTGAGTATTTTGTGTGACGAAGATGGAGCATAGCCTAACTATATGATTTTGTAGGGATGAACTTTCTTTGGCCATGTTATTTTGAGAAGACATGATTGCTTTGTTAGTATGCTTGAAGTACTATTGTTCTTATGTCAATATTAAACTTTTGTCTTGAATCTTATGGATCTGAACATTCATGCCACAATAAAGAGAATTACATTGAGAATTATGTTAGGTAGCATTCCACATCAAAAATTCTGTTTTTATCGTTTACCTACTCGAGGACGAGCAGGAATTAAGCTTGGGGATGCTTGATACGTCTCCAACGTATCTATAATTTTTGATTATTCCATGCTATTATATTATCCTTCTAAGATGTTTTATGGGCTTTTGTATACACTTTTATATGATTTTTGGGACTAACCTATTAACCCGGAGCCCACTGCCAGTTTCTGTTTTTTTCCTTGGTTTTGAGTTTTATAGAAAAGGAATATCAAACGGAGTGCAAGTGACGTGCGAATTTTTGATGATTTTTTATGGACCAAAAGAAGCCCCCCGAGCAAAAGAGTTGGGCCAGGAGTGTCACGGGCTGCCCACGAGGGTGGGGGGGCGCACCCACCCCCCTGGGCGCGCCCCCTATCTCGTGGACAGCCCGGAGACCCCCCTGACTTGTGCCATATGCCAAAAAATCCTATAAATATAGAAACCTCTGGAAAATAACCGAGATCAGGAGTTCCGCCGCTGAAAGCCTCTATTGCCACCGAAAACCAATCTAGACCCGTTCTGGCACCCTGTCGGAGGGGGGAATCCCTCTCTGGTGGCCATCTTCATCATCCCGGCGCTCTCCATGACGAGGAGGGAGTAGTCCACCCTCAGGGCTGAGGGTATGTACCAGTAGCTATGTGTTTGATCTCTCTCTCTCTCTCTCTCTCTCTCCCTCTCTCTCTCTCTCGTGTTCTTGAGATGGCACGATCTTAATGTATCGCGAGCTTTGCTATTATAGTTGGAGCTTATGATGTTTCTCCCCTCTACTCTCTTGTAATGTATTGAGTTTTCCCTTTGAAGTTATCTTATCGGATTGAGTCTTTAAGGATTTGAGAACACTTAATGTATGTCTTGCATGGGATACCTATGGTGACAATGGGGTATTCTATTGATTCACTTGATGTATGTTTTGGTGATCAACTTGCGGGTTCCGTGACCTTGGGAATCTATGCATATGGGTTGGCACATGTTTTCATCTTGACTCTCCGGTAGAAACTTTGGGACACTCTTTGAAGTTCTTTGTGTTGGTTGAATAGATGAATCTGAGATTGCGTGATGTATATCGTATAATCATGCCCACAGATACTTGAGGTGACAATGGAGTATCTATGTGACATTAGGGTTTTGGTTGATTTGTGTCTTAAGGTGTTATTCTAGTACGAACTCTATGATAGATCGAACGGAAAGAATAGCTTCGTGTTATTTTACTACAGACTCTTGAATAGATCGATCAGAAAGAATAACTTTGAGGTGGTTTCACACCCTACCATAATCTCTACGTTTGTTCTCCACTATTAGTGACTTTGGAGTGACTCTTTGTTGCATGTTGAGGGATAGTTATATGATCCAGTTATGTTATTATTGTTGAGAGAACTTGCACTAGTGAAAGTATGAACCCTAGGCCTTGTTTCTACACTTTGCAACACCGTTTATGCTCACTTTTACCACTTGCTACCTTCCTGTTTTTATATTTTCTTATTACAAAAACCTATATCTACCATCCATATTGCACTTGTATCACCATCTCTTCGCCGAACTAGTGCACCTATATAATTTACCATTGTATTGGGTGTGTTGGGGACACAAGAGACTCTTTGTTATTTGGTTGCAGGGTTGTTTGAGAGAGACCATCTTCATCCTACGCCTCCCACGGATTGATAAACCTTAGGTCATCCACTTGAGGGAAATTTGCTACTATCCTACAACCTCTGCACTTGGAGGCCCAACAACGTCTACAAGAAGAAGATTGCATTGTAGACATCACTCAATAAGGGCAACACCCAATGGAAATCAACATTGTGCCCTTCATGTTCAACTTCAAGGTTTCAACCAGTATGATTCCCCTTGCTACAATCAAGGAACTTTAGTTCTCAAACCAAAAAAGCACAATCCAACGATAACCAGATCCAAAAAAATCATATCTTACCATGAAACCGAATCCCCAAACAATAAACAACCGCAATGGACTTGTGCCTCGGCGTAAGGGTGGATCCGAACAGCCGATGTCTGATCATTGGCTTAGGCATACTCTATAGTTGCAATAGGTTAATTAATTTCACACATGTTTATGTGGCACCTCCATATAGGATTACTGCCTTCATTAATTTCACACATGCAACCTTGCACTATTCTTGTGCCTCAAACAGAAAGATAACAAGGAAGAAAACTTGCTTCCTCAAAAGAAAATATACAATGTGGAAATTTTGCATTGTAATTTCAAGTCCAAATTAGACAGCTCCATGTCCATCAAATATACAGCTCATCATGACAGAACTGTTCTGTTTATGAGACATCTCTGCAGGGTATAGTATAGTAGTACACCCAAAACTGGCTATAGAAAGAAAGCACAATGGTTATCACGTGTCGGTCTTTGGTGGTGAAGAAAAATTCTTCCTAACTGTAGCAATCAGTGGTTAGCATATATAATCGACAGGCTCCCTACACCCTGCTACACATGGTTTGGTAGTATGGCTACTCTGTTAGTTCACATCATTCACAAAATGGACCAAATTATGTTACCAGCATGCTACACGAACTCAAGGCAATGAATTAATTAGAGCATCAGTTAGGCATTTGGAAATCATGAAAATGACGCGATGACAATAGGGCTAGTGATCTGAAAATGAACCGATGAGCTATATGAATGTTCACTGGTAGCCTTAAGCTTGAGAACATGTCGGTTAATGTGGGAGTCATCATTGGGCTAGCTATAGAAACCCATGCTACTAATAATAAAAACTTAAAACACAAGACAAAAACCGCCGTTGAATGAGATGCACTTTAACTGGTCCTATCCAAATTAATTGCCACGTGTAGGTAACAAGTGAAATTGAATATAATGTGTGTTTCCTATATACTTAAAGCTAGGAAATCATCTACAGCTCATTCAGAAATGACAAATGTTTATGCCTTTATACATCTGAAATGTACTAATCTGGAACTAAATAAATCAGTGTTAACACTACAAACCTGGATGTTGAATAAATTACTACAAACCTAAATTCGAATAAACTTGGAGAATGGTAAATAGCCTTGCAGATTATCTACTTCAATTGATGGTTATGCTGCATCCATCACCATATGGATAGTTTTAATGCTGGACAATGAAACAAAACTGTTAGTATTAGAATATCCAGAAACACAATTGTTAGTATTAGAAATCAATTGCTTCATCGACCAATCATCATATCCATGTCTAGAACATGGAAAACAACCGAGTCTAGAACAAGAAAATGGCATACACATAGCAATTGCTTTGACAAAATCTGCTTAATAACAACTGCAGTAAAAGTAGAACAATAGTACCAGCATCCCATCATGCACACAGACCACTATGAGAACTCACTGTAAAGCCTTATCAAACTTCGGAAGTGGTCAAGTTCTTTGACTTGCAATAGCTAGAGTCACACCTGAGGCTCCCTCGAGATTTTTTATCCTGGCCCAATGAACGACACACTTGGTATAGTGTCCCGGTGATTCATTTGGGTGGTGATTTATGTACTACACGCAGGAGCTGCACGACACCCCCAAGTTGTTCTTCGATCTTTTGCGGCTAGAGATCCTGGTGGACATTGGCGTTGCCGCCGCCATCGCCGCCTCCCACCGACACAGCCCCGCCAACTTAAGCACCGATGCCCTCGCCCTAGGTTGCATCCTCCATGCACATTTACGTCCTGCCAGTCCTCACAACATTGGCGGCATGAACTGAAGAGCTGCCAGTCCTCACAACACAAACGACGTGAACTGAAGAATGGTGGCATACGAAGCTTAGACTCGTGCGTAGACGATGATTGAGATCAGAGGAATAAAAATATTCAGAGGACTAACAACCCATTGAGAGCAAATCATTGGAGCTGAACATGCCTTGAACTTCGTCTCTCCTTTCCTCGTTTTCTTTTGATTTCAATAATTTTATTTTCTTTGAAACGGAGGCAAAAGTTTTGCCTCATCGATTAATTAAGAAGAAGAGAATTGCCCAGTTAATTAACGGAAAACCGGGCGAAAACCAATACAAGTGGAGCACATATGAAGTACTCACACGACATGGAACCCCACAATCGCACAGATGGCCCGTCACACTCGCCACTACATAACCGATACTACTATTGTACAACATGTTTTTTACAGCATAAAAAGAAAGTAAATCAAGACCTTGAGGAATGCTAAAATATATATTTAAATGTCCATGCGATGTTCCCAAATCCTTGAAAAAACTGTGAACTAACAAGATATTGATTGCAATGCTGCAAGTTATCTGCACAATCCTTCATATACATGTGTGATAAGAAAAAATATCATAGAGGTTCTAGTTTTTGCGCCAATGAATATATACCAGAATCAACTTTTTTAGCTAATCCAAGCTATAAAAGTAGATATTAGACGAGGAAAAAAAATAGAGGCTGCTCACTTGCTCTGTAACATATAAGCTAGAAGCCATGATAAGACAGTTTTGCGATCAAGTATTCGAGGTATGAACCTGTTACTATTGAGTGTCAAGTCCCATATTTACTCTTATTACGATGTAGCAGTAAGTGTTGAATTAAGAAGCAATATGTCATATTGTGCAGCTAGAGAAAATAAGCACATCAGTCATGAAAATTGACTCAAAGTAGTCTTCCTGAGGGCATCCAACTCGAGATGCTAGCAAGACTTCCTCACGAACTCTTCGAGCTTCAAGGTAGACACAATCGCATTTCCACATGTCAGCTACAACAAAGTCATCTCCTGCACGGGGTTGACACCAAAGTAAATCTCAAGTCCTAGTCCTACCAAGTCGAGGTGGTGGTACAGAAAAAAGGGAGCCATGTGGACAACGGAAGAGACTGGCCGAGAAATTTGACATTTGATGCATGCTCATGGGAATACTACATCGCCAACACAATCTTGAGTGGCCTACTATCTACGCTAGTGTCAGTGTCGGCCGTGCGGACGACGGTCGTCGTGTGCTCCATACGCAGTGTTATTAACATCTTATCTATCTTATTATTGGTTCTGTTTCTTTTGCATTTTCATCGGAATCATGCTACCCAATTAACTATTATTCCAAGTTCTGTTTCTTTTGCATTTCCATTGGAATCATGCAATCCAATTAACTATTTATTTCATGTTCTGTTTCTTTTGCATTTCCATCAGAATCATGCTTTCCGATTAACTATATTAGCTCATAGCAACTGAGAGACCCACAAAATTTACATTAGCTGTCACATTAAGGAAAACATATTTACGTAACATGTATTAAGCTAGAAAATTATACTAATTGGCTGATCAGTTGTCGATCAGCTCTTACTAAAATTAAATCCCTGGAGCAAATACGTGACCATATATTTTTGACCATGAGGCAAGATTCTTGCATAGAGAATCAAGCAACAAATAAGGATGGTAGCATATGAAGAGGTAGCAAACAAGACCATGCCTAAAACAAATTCTTGGAACACCCAGTTGTAGACTACAGCTAGGAGCCAAAATAAAACATACTTTTTCAGTCTTACACCATGCAAGCAAGTATTGAGATTAAATATCTGCTATTAAATTTGAAGTTGTAAATATATAAAACATGTAGAGGGAGATGTGTAAAGAGAAATAAGGTACCTGACTAAAGAATTCGAAACAAAATAATCCAATACGGTGAAATGTATCCCATGATTTACTCTCATCTAACTAGAACAATGAATTCCATGCCATATCTGATGATATATTATGACTTTAACTAGCACAATGAATCCCATCAACAAACATAACTATCCAAACTTGCAGGCTCCTCTACTAAAATGCTGGAAATGAGACACCCAACACTAAATATTTAAGAGGACTACTACAAAGGCAAACGTAAATTATGGTAAACACCATGTACTTATCTATATATGCAGGGGGTGCCCGATCACGAATGCCTAAGGGAGAGGTAAGATTTAGATTTACCGCATCCCAAAAATTATGTAGATCATTCACCCCATCTCTTTTGAGATGCCCTCCTATATTTACATGAGGCTTAGGCTTTGCAGCTTCTCAGTACAACAAAGTATAGTACATCAAGTTGCATGAGATTAGGTTACGATGATTTATTTTTGTACAAAACATACTATGTCTCCATAGATCAGAAGTTTAGAACATGGAAATGTGCATAAACCATAACTGAAACCTGAAGCCATACTTAAGCATTTATAGCATAGCTTAAAATGTGTACTGAAGTCTGATGTATTGATACGTCTCCAACGTATCTATAATTTTTGATTGTTACATGCTATTATATTATCCTTCTAGGATGTTTTATGGGCTTGTATACACACTTTTATATGATTTTGGGACTAACCTATTAACCCAGAGCCCAGTGCCACTTTCTGTTTTTCCCTTGTTTTAGAGTATCGCAGAAAAGGAATATCAAATGGAGCCCAATTGACCGGAAACTCAACGAAGCTTATTTTTGGACCAGAAGAAGCCCAGGAAGTGCCGGAGGGGGACCAGAAGGTTCCCGGGCTACCCATGAGGGTAGGGGCGCCCCCTGCCTCGTGGACAGCCCGGAGGTCCCCTTTACTTGTCCCCGACTCCAACACCTCCTATATATACTGAAACCTCCGGAAAATAACCTACATTGGGAGTTCCGCCAACGAAAACCTCTGTTGCCACCAAAAAACCAATCTAAACCCCGTTCCGACACCATGCCGGAGGGGGAATCCCTCTCCGGTGGCCATCTTCATCATCCCGGCGCTCTCTTTATTGTGGCATGAATGTTCAGATCCATAAAATTCAAGACAAAAGTTTAATATTTTCATAAGAATAATAATACTTCAAGCATACTAAGAAAGCAATTATGTCTTCTCAAAATAACATGGCCAAAGAAAGTTCATCCCTACAAAATCATATAGTTTGGCTATGCTCCATCTTCGTCACACAAAATACCCAAATCATGCACAACCCCGGTTTCAGCCAAGCAATTGTTTCATAATTAAAAAATTCAACCTTTTTCAACTTTCACACAATACATGAGCGTGAGCCATGGACATAACACTATAGGTGGAATAGAATGGTGGTTGTGGTGAAGACAAAAAGAGGAAGATGGTCTCGCATCAACTAGGCGTATCAATGGGCTATGGAGATGCCCATCAATAGATATCAATGTGAGTAAGTGTAACACTCCAAATTTTTGGGTTTGGTTTTTCTTCCAAAACTTTTGGTCTTTTGGAAGGGGGTTGTTTGATCTTCTCTTAAGACCCTTCTAAAATCTCTTCTGGCCAAAGTTTGTGTGTTTTCCTCAAGCTTGGTTTTTGGTCTTGAAAGATTCTTCTGGTGTTGGCTCAACACAAGTTATTTTCTTAAAGAGTTGTTTGATTCTTTTCCTTCATAATTTAAAATCCTTAGGTTTAACCTTGGGCTTATCTTCCTCTCCAACTTTCATCTTGCCATGACCCCAACAGAAATATTTCTCTCCAAGACCTCCTCTACAGCTTAGGACAAGTCTCTCATCAATTCCAGTGAGTTTCAACCTTATTGGAATTTTTCCTCTATTTATTTTACTCCAAAAACTATTTCTGTCTTTTATAGTGGACCTTGGTGATTTACAAAGGAACCACCATATCCATCTTGTTGTTTGATTCCAAACTAACTTCCCTAGATAGTCCTTAGTACCCACAACCTAAATCCGTCTTGTTTCACTGGTCCACAGTTCAAAATTTTCAAATTTCACCTGCTGCAAGTTTGGACCAGATTTGCAAAATTTGGTGAAATTCATATTTATCTTCTTCCAAAAATTCTGTGAAAATTCAGGCAGCCTCTAGATACATCAAGAGGCCACTCCACCAAATATCATCCCCAGAAACATTTCCCACATGCCAGAATCATTTCATCATACACCTGGCGTGCACTGTTTCTGTCAGTTTCAGAAACTGCTAACTGAACTTTGCAGGCGACAGTGCAGTTCGTCAGTTACGTCAGTCAACATCGTCAATCTCGTCAGTGCTCACCTTGGATCGATGCTCACTGCACCTTCTTCTTATCCAACGCACCGCACGCTTGCTTGGCTGCTTCTGGGCGTCGGTGGCGCCCTGGCCCGACCACGCCGGCGACTTCCACGGCAACAGAACCTCCCGTGGTGGCTGACAGAAGGCATCCTGCAGCTCGACGCCGTTTGGCGCCGCCCAAGTCACCCAGAGCTCCGCGTGGCCCTCTCCACTGCCAGCGCACGCCTGCAGCACCGTCACCGTGGCCTGGCGCGCACAATGCGCGTTCTCTGCTGCCGACGTGCCGTAGGGCCGTTCCGTCGAGGGCAGGCCGTAATCACCCCTCCCCTGCTAAGTTAGGCACGGGAATGGAACCAGTGCACTTCCTAGTCGATGCTCAAGCCCCAAAACCCGCCGTCCAGCCACTGCATCGCCGTAATCGCTCGCCGGACTTATCCCGTTCACGGCAGTCGCCTTGGGCCGGCTATATAAAGCACCCCCGAGCTCGTTCTCGAGCCCGCACACCTCCACCATCTCCCTAGACTGCGCCTAGCCTCTGGAAGAGCCTCGAGGGGCCCTTATTCCCCAACTCCGGCCAACTCCGTCCGCCTCGGGCTCCAGCAACGTTCTCTCCGGAGCTCTCTCCGACGAGGCCCACGACCACCCGAACCGCCGTTCGCCGGAGATAGGGTCGCCGTCGACGTGGGGCTCGCCGACGCTCAACTCCACCACCAATCGACGCGGAAGAACACCAGGAAGCTGTACGTACCACTCACCTCCCCTAACTCACCGTGGATCGGCGCCGACGACCACCGCAGCTCCTGGCGCCGGCGCGGCTCTGTTTCAGAGTTTAAACCCGACGAGTGGGACCCCTTGTTAGCCTCTCATCTCTCTCCGAATCATTTTTCTGGAAAGCACCTTCGGGCAAAGTACGTCTTCGTCTTCAGTTGGCGTACTGCGTACCGGTTCGCTTTTTTGTTTTCTATTCTAGCCCCTGGGATTTTTCTGTTTCATTACAGATGAGTCCCTAGATAGAAACTCTAATATCTTTTTAACTAAAGGTGATTTTGAGTTGATTCTTTTTCTGTCCTCTTTAGTTTTCTGTCTAGTTTTTTGTCATATTTATGTGAAAAAATTTGGAGCAACTTTATTTGCACGCGCGGTATTTATGTTAGTATCCGTTTGTTTGAATACGTAGATACCGAAGGACGTGACGGAGCTGCGAACCTCACTGAGTTAGACTCCGACTACTCCGAACCAGGCAAACATGTTTGAACCTTTGATATGATGGATGTGTTGCATGTTTGCTCGAGTCGTTCTTTTTCATAAGCATGGTCATATAAGCGTTTGTGTATGGTTATATTTCATGCAAGCAAGTTTCGGGTGAGCCCCGTATGATAATTGAATCACCCCGATCATGTGGCGACATGATGGGTGGAGTACCGGTATTGTTGAAGCATGCCAGTAGTTAGTTAACCTAGTATCTGCGTGTATCGAGTCATGGTCCCGCTCACCTCCTTTTGGTACTGTCATATGCCATCTGTTGTGATTGCGGTCTAGTCAGTTGTAAACCACTTTCCGAGTACACACCAAGTAGAGGGGCCGGGATGAGGGTTCCATGGCCCTGGATTAAAGCCCGTCATCCGGTCAAGGGGCAAGGGTGTTTCCGGTTGGGACCGAGAGGGGGGCACCCCTTAGAGCGCGCATATATAAATTTGATCCCATGCTATTCGAGGCTGTAGCCTCCCCGTCTTAAAGTTTTTCGTGAACGTTGTCGCGGGTGATTCCGGACAGCAGGATGTGAAATGGGTGTGTACTGGTCAGTTGGGTTTCTGCTAAAACACCGTAGACGGAACTAGTCCCTGTGGCTAGTAGAATCCGTTGGCTATGATTTAATAGTACAAGCTCTGCAGAGTTAAATCCTTCAAGTAGCCATGTTTATGGCCTAGGGTCAATCCTTGTGTCAGCCCGGTGACCGTCCTTGGTAAATTCTTGATAGTAACAAGAGTAGTGATTTTTTTGTCAAGTTCATTTGGTAGATGAACTCACCCATTACCTCTGTACTGGTTTATTTCCTGAAGTATTTCACCGTTCAATTATTGTTATTTATAAGCCCTTTATGTGATGTCGCTCAGACGTCCGACTGTGGCATTATTGTTATTTATAAGCCCTTATGTGATGTCGCTCAGATGTTCGATTGTGACATTATTGTTATTTATAAGCCCTTTATGTGATGTCGCTCAGACGTTCGACTGTGGCATTTTTGTTATTTATAAGCC
Source organism: Secale cereale (assembly GCA_902687465.1). Classification (NCBI taxonomy): domain Eukaryota; kingdom Viridiplantae; phylum Streptophyta; class Magnoliopsida; order Poales; family Poaceae; genus Secale; species Secale cereale. The sequence continues at coordinate 460,702,394 of LR738713.1, read as the reverse complement.
CTTTATGTGATGTCGCTCAGACATCCGACTATGGCATTTTTGTTATTTATAAGCCCTTTATGTGATGTTGCTCAGACGTACGACTGTGGCATTCTTGTTAGTTAATTCCGTTATAAGCCCCTTATGTGGTGTCGCTCAGACGTCCGATTGAGGCATTCTTGTTATTTATTTTCACTATAAGACCTTTATGTGGTGTCGTTCAGACGCCCGACTGTGGCATGTTTTCATTTTATTTATTCCTCACGAGGCGTCACTCAGACACTCGTTTGATTTCCTTCTATTTATTTACTTACAACACAGGAATATATTTATCCGGTTGCATTTTGCTAGAATACTCACATGCATCATGTTGGCATTTATTATATCTTAAGTCCGAACTATCTTGTGAGTACATTCAAAGTACTCACCTGGCTTGTTGATTTGGCCAGATGTGGACGAAGGCGATCTCATGGATGAAGAGTTCGATAGCGAGTCCGACGTCTAGTGGAGTCCCAGTCAGTCTCTTGCGATCCTGGAGTTGATCACTATTATATAACCGCTTCCGCTATCCACCAAATAAATTCATCGGGTCTCACTCCAACACTCGATGAACTGTAATATATTGGAGTCACGTCACCCACTTCACTGTGACATATCCACCACCTTCGTATTACGAGTTATTAGTATGCCACCCTGCCATTGTGTCATATCCGCCTTTATGTACTATATTGGCGTACTTGTAAAAATTGTTGAGCCACCTCAGCTCAACCTTGTATAATTATTTAGTATTCTGGAATTCTGTATCAAGGTATTGTCCATCAGCAAGATGTATTCTTCCTTGCTGGTTTAGTAAAAAGGTCGGTCTTTCGATAATCATTTTACCGAGAAACCGGTCCTGACAACCTTGGTATCAGAGCCAGGCTGACTGTAGGAAGCCACTAGGTGAGATCGCTAATCGGTTATTAGCGTAATAATTGCTATTCAGCATTTTTACATCTGTAGCAATTTTCTGTTGGTCATCATAAATTTATGACTTGACTATTCGGAATTTTTGTCTACTTTTGTAGATGGCCAGCAATGACTGTGATGCACAGGTGTTCGCCAACATTCCTGAGGGGTTTGTCAAGCTCCTCTTCGCCATCACCAAAGTCGTGATTGGGCCATCAACCCGTCCAGAGTTTACACTCTACCGTCACAAGCTCAACGACAACGTGTCAATGCACCAGGCCGTGGTGCACTTCAAGGGAGGGCGTTCTGAAGCACGCCGCCTCCGATTTGTGGGCAGAGCTATGCCTATGGAGAGGCATGCCATGCAAATGGCTGCCCGTGAGGCGATAGCTCGTCTCCGGGACATCCTTCCTTCGATGAAGACTCGTCGCTACCATTACCTCTCATGCCACATGCCCTACACTTGCCACTATGCGTTTGCTTGCGCAAATGGGGAACGTGATGAAGCCATTGAATCAATGGTTGAGTACCTCAAGGCACTTGAGGCAGCCTTTGATAATCTTGTGGACGACTTGGTGGCTACTCGTATGGAATTGGTCCAGAGTGGCTCCGCCAACAGGAGGGAGCTACTCCATAGTGCGCCACCAATGACATTTGTCTCGTCCGCCACATCCTATGCACCTTCCATCTTAGCCACCGCTCGTCGTCTGCCTACCACTGAGGAGTTTGATCAGGTCATTGCTCCTACCCTAGTCAGAGCTGCACCGCCTGCCGCACCTGCATCAACACCTCGTACCCATACTCCGCGTCTGGAGCCTATTAGTGAGGAGGAAGATGAGTCTCCAGCACCACTGGGCCTTACTGTAATGCCCAGGATGGGACTATACCTCCTATGTGTTGAGGCACGACTTAAAGGTATAAGCCCATTCTAGAATGATCTCAAGTTTGGTATCTTTGCACGACTCATGTAAAAATAGGGATGAAATTGCAAAAGGAGATAGTTGGCTTACACTCGCCACTTCACACAATACATTACATAAGCAAAACATCATTCAAAAACATCACAACCCGACTACGGGCAAAGATCCAAAAGAAAGATACCAAAACATAAAGCCACATGTCCGAATCGCCCCTAGTAGAAACCATTACTGATCGTCAAAAACGTCACAAGCAAATGGCCACTCTCTTCATCGAGCTTCCAGTGAAGTACTTGAACCAGCTCCTGCATCAAACTCGGCTGAACCTGCATCTGGTGTTGTAGTATCTGTGAGCCACGAGGACTCAGCAATCCCATAACCATGGGTATCAAGACTAGCAAAGCTTTATGGGTAGGAGGAGGTAAAGTGGTGAGTTGCGGCAGCGGCTAAGCATAATATGGTGGCTAGCTTACGAGTACAAGAATAAGATGGGCATCTACGCAAACGGTCGCAAACTAGTAGTGATCGCTAAAGATCCTAAACTACATACGAGTCAAACATAACCCCATCGTGTTCTCTTCTCAAAGTGAAAAGAGACAGTCACGGTTACTCACAAAGTGGTGTGTTTTAATTCGGATCCTCTGTCAAGTTTTCTACAACCGGACATTAACAAATTCCAATCTGCCACATAACCGCGGGCACGGCTTTCGAAAGATCATAACCCTGCAGGGGTGTCCCAACTTAGCCCATCACAAGCTCTCACGATTAGCTGAAGTGATAAATATAATATCATCACCCCTTATCTTAGGGAAATCCGATCAGGCTCGGCATCCCGGTGCACAAGACATTTCGACAATGGTAAAACAAGTCCTGCAAGACCTCCCGGTGTGTCGACTCCCTGATAGTAGCCACGCGTATCTCGTCTCAGGCCACGACCGGATGAGACATCCTACAGGAGCCAGATACCTCGAGTTTCCCCGAGGCAGTCCCGCAGTCTCCCCGTTTGGGACCAACACCATCAGCACTGGCCCCCCTGCTATGTAGAAAGAATCCCCGGGGACGAGACCCCCGATGCAAATTTAATTAATTAATTAAGTTATTATTATGAGGCAAATTAAAACCAATGTTGGGCCTTGCTGGAGGAGTTTTATTCAAAGTCGGACTGTCAAGGGGTCCCCATCCACCCATCGTGTAAGGAACGCAAAATCAAGGAACATAATGCCGGTTTATCGGCGCCTAAGGTGGCATGAGTGGAACAAAACACCGAGCATAAGGCCAAGCCTTCCACCCATGCCCAGTATATAGGTGTGTTAATAATAATAATAGATATTGTGATATACCAACAACAAGTTTCCTCCTGGAACGATCTTCATCTTCACCTGCAACTAACAACGCTATAAGAGGGGCTGAGCAAGCGGGTAACATAGCCAAACAGTGGTTTTGCTAGGAAGGTGTCAAAGGTTAGAGGTTTCATGGCAACAAGGAGAGGCTGACAATAAAAGATGGGTAGCGCGACATGTAACGATAGCATCGAGACAACTAAGCATGGCAATGGTAGTAAAGGTATCCAAGGGTATGATCATCTTGCCTGGGATTCCGCAAGGGAGAAGAACGGGTCCATGAAGTAGACGGAGCAACATAGTCGAGCGAATCCTCACAACTCCGAAACGAAACCGAAGCTAACAAGAGAAGCAACCGGAAAGAAGCAAACAACATGGTAAACACACAAGCATAAACATGGCATACGATGCACATCCAAGTATGATGCATGTCCGGTTTAATTATGCATGGCATGGCAATGAGCACAAACAATACTACAAGTTAAGTGGAGCTCAATATGCAACGAGTTGCATATTGACGAAACACCACATGTTATTTATTTAGTTGACTCTCGTTTATTTACAAGACAAGATTAAATGTTTTTAACATAGCAAGAGGTGAAGCAAAAACAAACTACCTATTTAGACATTTTAAATGAGGCCGAAAAACAACAACAATTCCGGAAAATCCCCATGAGCATGTTTAGCAATTTTAAGCAAACAACAATTAAACATTTTAGTGTTGTTAACATGATGCGGATGACATGATCAAGTTTATGCAATGCAAAAATAAATAACACAAGCACAATTGAAACACACGAGAGAACCCGGAACATCTGGAATCTCTGGAATCTTCTGGGACGTCGGTCTTCGGGCGTCACAACTCTCCCACACTACCAGAGGATCTCGACCCGAGATTCTCGAGATGGCACCGGGTAGAAACGGAAAAGAAGAGGTAAACAAAGTTGCTTCTTTGACAGACGAGTGAAACCAAAGAACCTTGAGAGGTTGAACAATCTTGAAGGAAAGAATAGAATGGAGATGAACAAAGATGAAACACTCCGTTAGAAAAGAGGAACAAGGAGCATAATGAGAACCTTGTAGGTTGAAAGACATGAAACAAGTGCTTACGAACCAAAAGAATATGAAACTGCAACGGTATAGCCAAGGAATAAGAATGACATGATTTGGACAGCACTCCGTCTGAAAATGGAAGGAATTAACATGAGCTTGAGGATATGGAATGATACTTGATGAAATGAACAGCATATTGCCTCCGAAACAAGTGAAAGAATGGCACAAGGGGTAAGGAAGGCTTCAGACAGCACTCCGGTTGAAAAGCGAGGTAAACTTGATAAGATGAGGGAACTTGAATGAAGAATACAACACTCCGGTTAACTAGATAAACAAGGAAAAGAACATGATCTTGACAAAACGAGATTATGGGACAGAGAGGGCAATATCACAATGCCTCCGGAATGAAAGAATAGATGCTAGATCGTTGGAAAGAAAGAACGGAGAAGAAAATGACAACTTCTCCCAAAATTGAATTCAAAAGAGCATCCTTACGAAGAAGGGTTGAACGAAGTTGTTGGAAAAATCCAACAACGAAAGGAATAAGCTCGTTGTGGGCTTATGGAAAACATCTCAAAATTATGAGGTGACAACCGGCCACTAACAGAAACAAATTGCTTGGATTGAGATCAACAAGGAGACGAAAAAACTTATCTCACCGGGAGGATAAATGAAGAAATTGGGTCATTATAAGCACCATAATAGCAACAATTCTCAGGGAAAGCTTTTAGGTGAATTATAACCCAAGATAACTCAAACGAATAATTGAATGGTTGGAAAGATCTCCTGAACAAAGAAAATGATGGGTTTAAATATCTCATTCTTGATAACTCGTGAATCATGAAACGTGAAGGAATTGTCAAAATGACATAACACCATCTGAAAGATAAGGTAGAACGGAATGCAATTGGAATGCATGATGAAGAATGCTTGAGCTCCAACAAAAATCTTGATAAAGACTTCGAGGATGAATTAAATGATGATGAACCACCATGAAGAACTCCGGTAATGAAAGCATGAGAAGTGAAAAATGAAAAGAATAAGATTCAAGGACTGCGATGAATTAGATGGAGCTTTGAAATGATATAATTGAAATAACTTGGAGCTCCGGAAACCAGATGAACAACTTAGAGCCGAGAATATGATATGATGAACAAGCTCCGGAAAACAGAGATTAATCACTTCAGAGAAATAAGAATAAGATTTACTGTATGCTTATCCTTCATCAAACTAAATTGATGACAAGCAACGGATTTGGCCTACTACTTATTCTTCTTGAAAGGGATTGGAGAGAGATATAGCCAAACTTGAGAATAATCTTGAACGACTCACCGGTAGGATTATGAAAAGAACAAATGAATTGATAAGATAACAACGAAAGAGAAATCTTCAACGAACCACCGTAAGAATATGGAGACGAACGAAGAGGCATCAACGAAGGATATTTGGAGAACGAAGTTGAAAACTGAGAACGAAGAATCTTCTGAAATGATGGCCTTTGGAGGATCACAAAGAAAAGAATTCAAGAAATTCTTCGGATGGCATAATAGAATTCCTCACAATCTGAACAGTAATGAGGATGGCAAGAAGCTAGAACCACGAATCTTGCAAGAACGGATAAGGATTCAAGAGGAACTCATCTTCGGGTCTTCAAAAACTGAGAAGACGATGAGATACACCACCATGAATTGTATAGGCACTCCGTAATGAAGAATTAAAAGGTTGAACCAATGATGAAAAAGAATTTGAAAGCGATCTTGGAGAAGGACTGTGACTGATGGAATTCATTCTTACGTCACACTTTGAAAAGAATTTGAGTATAGCTCCGGAAAAATTAGAAGAGTCAAGTAAGATCCTGGGAAAAGACCTGTGGGTTAGGGCCCACTCAAAAGAAATCACAGTTGGAAAAGATTTCTTAAGAGATATTGCATCGGTTGAATTAAATGGCTTGAATAAGATAACAATCCTCAAAATAGCTTGAACAAATTGAGAATGGAAAAGTGAATCTTTTGAGACATCTTGAACACTCCGGATATGAATAAGAGAGTTGAATCAATAAGAGAGCCTTCAGATAATAAATTTCAACATGGGAAAACATGTGAAACAAGAGGCATAGATATGATCAATACGAAAGCTTGGATTTATACCACCGGAGAAGAATATTGAAAGAAAAGAATGAAGAAATATCACATGAATAAAATGGATACTTCATCTGAGAATTCTGGCTCCAAGAAGAAGAAGGGTGGGAGGGTGGGGAAAACAAAGACAACTTGGGATGAATGAAATAGACAAATCGTCAGATTTCTCAACGGCGTCCATACGGAATAACTTGAAGAGAAGGCACGCCGGTTGAAAAGGATTTAACATGACCATCTTGATGATCAAGAAGGATTAGCACTCCCATAGAAATATGAGAACACCGATTAAGAAAGGTATGGAATCAACATTTGACATCGAAGCAACTCGAATACCAGAATCAAAACAAAAACAACGGATAGATATGTTGCAGCATAATCTTCGCAATATCATCCGAACAGAGAATTGAACGAATGAATTCCGCAGGTACATCAACTTGTCGAGAAGCCACTTGGGAGAACAAAAGGTAAATAAAAACAACAAGGAGCAGATAGAACAAATACAAGATAGAAGCTTCGTTCGGCAAATTCGTGCTGAAAGCTCATGGAACGTGTTACAAAAGGGTTTTGCAATCCCCGGATCAGCATAGCCAAGGACCCTTTAAGATGCAACTCCCGATCGAAACAAGCCCATAAAACCACTTCACTCAATGTAGAACCCCGAACTTCATACCATGCATTCGTTGGAAGAATGCCTATGATCTACTGGATGAACCCACCTATTAATTTCCGAAAGTTTCCAGTTATGCAATCAGGTGTTGGGGATACAGGGGAAGCACCGCGCACTCAACTCTAATCCTACATCCAGCTGTATCCATCCTTCAACACATAACCAGTTGTTTTCGGAAACCGTTTACCTCGGACCTTCGAAACGCATCCACTATACAAGCTATGGCAATACTCCCGAACTACCTCCCCAGTACTGGGTGATGTCGGGGTTATCTTGCCACTAACCGCATAGGAGAGTTTTCGATGTCGGCCGTCTTAAGTATTCCAGAACTGCTGCGATATATTTGTGACGACAACACCTCGGAGCTCAACTCCCCGGGACACTGCCACAACCCCTAAATGACAGGAGGCATCGAGAACAATGTTCTCGTCACAAAGACATCAAAACAATCCAGACAATACTCGTGTGATCCTAAAAAACAATTTGTGCATTTTTTGAGAGTAGAAGAGGTAAAAGTAATCGTCAGGAGTCCTCACCAGAGTGAAAAGAGATGAGGAGCAAAAGAAATCCTACTCTCCGATATATATATAGGACTCAAAACATTTTAAGTGTGTGCCTAGACTCAACCGTCAACGATTCGATCAATCAGTGGGGGCTTCTAGGTCGGAGAAGGCTCTAATACCAACTTGTAATGCCCAGGATGGGACTATACCTCCTACGTGTCGAGGCACGACTTAAAGGTATAAGCCCATTCTGGAATGATCTCAAGTTTGGTATCTTTGCACGACTCATGTAAAAATAGGGATGAAATTGCAAAAGGAGATAGTTGGCTTACACTCGCCACTTCACACAATACATTACATAAGGAAAACATCATTCAAAAACATCACAACCCGACTACGGGCGAAGATCCAAAAGAATGATACCAAAACATAAAGCCACATGTCCGAATCGCCCCTAGTAGAAACCACTACTGATCGTCTAAAACGTCACAAGCAAATGGCCACTCTCTTCATCGAGCTTCCAGTGAAGTACTTGAACCAGCTCCTGCATCAAACTCGGCTGAACCTGCATCTGGTGTTGTAGTATCTGTGAGCCACGAGGACTCAGCAATACCATAACCATGGGTATCAAGACTAGCAAAGCTCTATGGGTAGGAGGAGGTAAAGTGGTGAGTTGCGGCAGCGGCTAAGCATAATATGGTGGCTAGCTTACGAGTACAAGAATAAGATGAGCATCTACGCAAACGATCGCAAACTAGTAGTGATCGCTAAAGATCCTAAACTACATACGAGTCAAACATAACCCCACCGTGTTCTCTTCTCAAAGTGAAAAGAGACAGTCACGGTTACTCACACAGTGGTGTGTTTTAATTCGGATCCTCTGTCAAGTTTTCTACAACCGGACATTAACAAATTCCAATCTGCCTCATAATCGCGGGCATGGCTTTCGAAAGATCATAACCCTGCAGGGGTGTCCCAACTTAGCCCATCACAAGCTCTCACAATTAGCTGAAGTGATAAATATAATATCATCACCCCTTATCTTAGGGAAATCCGATCAGGCTCGGCATCCCGGTGCACAAGACATTTCGACAATGGTAAAACAAGTCCAGCAAGACCTCCCGGTGTGTCGACTCCCTGATAGTAGCCGCGCGTATATCGTCTCAGGCCACGACCGGATGGGACATCCTACAGGAGACAGATACCTCGAGTTTCCCCGAGGCGGTCCCGCAGTCTCCTTGTTTGGGACCAACACCATCAGTACTGGCCCCCCTGCTATGTAGAAAGAATCTCCGGGGACGCGACCCCCTATGCAAATTTAATTAATTAATTAAGTTATTATTATGAGGCAAATTAAAACCAATGTTGGGCCTTGCTGGAGGAGTTTTATTCAAAGTCGAACTGTCAAGGGGTCCCCATCCACCCATCGTGTAAGGAACGCAAAATCAAGGAACATAATGCCGGTTTATCGGCGCCTAAGGTGGCATGAGTGGAACAAAACACCGAGCAAAGGGCCAAGCCTTCCACCCATGCCCAGTATATAGGTGTGTTAATAATAATAATAGATATTGTGATATACCAACAACAAGTTCCCTCTTGGAACGATCTTCATCTTCACCTGCAACTAACAACGCTATAAGAGGGGCTGAGCAAGCGGGTAACATATTCAAACAGTGGTTTTGCTAGGAAGGTGTCAAAGGTTAGAGGTTTCATGGCAACAAGGAGAGGCTGACAATAAAAGATGGGTAGCGCGACATGTAACGATAGCATCGAGACAACTAAGCATGGCAATGGTAGTAAAGGTATCCAAGGGTATGATCATCTTGCCTGGGATTCCGCAAGGGAGAAGAACGGGTCCATGAAGTAGACGGAGCAACATAGTCGAGCGAATCCTCACAACTCCGGAAAGAAACCGAGGCTAACAGGAGAAGCAACCGGAAAGAACCAAACAACACGGTAAACACACAAGCATAAACATGGCATACGATGCACATCCAAGTATGATGCAATTCCGGTTTAATTATGCATAGCATGGCAATGAGCACAAACAATACTACAAGTTAAGTGGAGCTCAATATGCAACGAGTTGCATATTGGCGAAACGCCACATGTTATTTATTTAGTTGACTCTCGTTTATTTACAAGACAATATTAAATGTTTTTAACATAGCAAGAGGTGAAGCAAAAACAAACTACCTATTTAGACATTTTAAATGAGGCCGGAAAAACAACAACAATTCCGGAAAATCCCCATGAGCATGTTTAGCAATTTTAAGCAAACAACAATTAAACATTTTAGTGTTCTTAACATGATGCGGATGACATGATCAAGTTTATGCAATGCAAAAATAAATAATACAAGCACAATTGAAACACACGGGAGAACCCGGAACATCTGGAATCTCTGGAATCTTCTGGGACGTCGGCCTTCGGGCGTCACACTTACCCTCGGCAGGCCGAGGGAAATCTTCAACATCTCCGACTAGTCCGTTTTTCCGCGACGCATTGTGCTCGCTTGTATCATGTGTGTGATATGTAAAATAGTTTGTTGAGAAGTAGTCTGTTTGCGCATCATGTAGGATCTTGGAGAAGTGCACTAGCATGAATAACATGTCAGGAATGTGTACGCACATCCTGAGTGACGTATGTATAATTAGAACCCGAGTGTAAGATATGTACTAAGCGGTCCTTCTCCGTGAGCGCTAAAGCTTTTATTTTATTTCTCTCTGGAGCTCGTGTTTTGTTGCTTTTGCAAGTCTTGGTTTATTTTGCTGCCCGGTTCTTCTCATGATTTCTGCAATAATACCCCAGAATAAGAAATGACTCGTCCCTGGACGCGTTCCATGCCAAGTCCGCCAGAGGAAAATTATGGCACGCAGACAGATAACAACTTCACGCAAGGGCAGTCAAGTCAGTAGGGCAGCGAAACAGCATTTTCTCAAGTATGCCGTCTTTACGAGCAAAGTCAGCAACAGCACTAGGAGATGATGAACCATGTCATTAACATGGGAAATCACCGTGAGACATACCAGCAGCACTCAAAATTATCTGAATTTCAGAAGACACGTCCGACAACATTTTCGCACACAGACAGACCTCTTGAGGACGATGATTGGCTTCGAGATATTTAAAGGAAATTAATTGTGGCACAATGCTCAGACCGTGAAAAGGTAATGTACGCACCACATTATCTTACTAGAGCAGCCGCGTCATGGTGGGAAATTTTCTGCTTATGCACCCCGACATAAATAATATTACCTGGGAAGATTTCAAAGAAGGCTTTCATGGGGCGCACATCCCAAAGAGCATTATGAAGATCAAGAAAAGAGAATTTGATGACCTCAAGCAAAGGGGCATGACAGTACCTGAGTACAACAGTCAGTTTACGCAATTATCCCGTTATGCCATCGAAGAGCGTATGACCGAAAATAAGAAGATGGAAAAATTCCTGGACGGACTGGCACCAGCACTTAAATGCCAGTTAGTCGTACATACTTTTCTAGATTTCAAGACGCTGGTGGACAAGGCTATTACGCTGGAAAATGAATGTCGCAGTCTGGAAGACTTTCGTAAGAGAAAAAGGGATCAGACCAACCACCCTCGCAACAATAGGAATAAGATAAATTTCCAGAAAAATGGGGCAAACAAACCCACGACAAATGACACTCGTCCAAGCAAGAATTTTCACGCAAGGGACAAGGATTTCACCTATCGCCCAGGCGTTACTTGCTATGCATGTGGAGAAGAGGGACACTATGCTAAACAATGCCTGAAGCCAAGAAACTCAGCACCGAAGCCAAACAGCGACGGAAACAACTCCCCACCCAAGCGTAACAACTTCAACCCTAATAACAATCATAGGAAAGGCCACCTGAACCATGTGACCAAGGAGCAAGCACAGGATGCCCCGGATATCGTACTCGGTACGTTCCCTGTCAACACAATACCTGCCACGGTTTTGTTTGATTCTGGAGCTTCTCATTCATTCATTTCGAAGAGTTTTGCTTTGCAACATGGTTTTTTGATGCTTCCCTTGGGAAAGTCAATGACCATCAAGTACCTCGGAAGTAAGCAGATCACTCAGAATTACTGCCAAGGTTTGACCATTGAAATTGAAGGGTTAAAGTTTCACGCAAACCTCGTCGTGTTGGAAAACAAGGGACTGGATGTTATCCTGGGTATGGACTGGCTAACCACCAACAAAGGGTTTATCGATTGCTTCAACCGGACTGTGATTCTTACTCATCATCACGGAAAGACAATAAGAGTCGCAGCTCAGGAAAGACCAGTATCGCGGCAACCAAAATTGAACAAGATAGACACTTCTGAGTTAAGCAAAGTTCCAGTTGTATGTGAATTCCCGGACGTATTTCCCAAAGAACTACCGGGCATGCCACCAGACAGAGAAATAGAATTCATTATTGAGCTAGCGCCTGGAACCACCCCCATATACAAGAAGCCGTACAGAATGGCACCATCCGAGTTGGTTGAACTAAAGAAACAAATAACGGAATTGCTGGACAAAGGATTTATACGGGCCAGCTCCTCACCTTGGGGTTCGCCGGTATTATTTTCCAAAAGGAAGGATGGGACTATGAGGTTGTGTATAGACTACCGAGCGCTCAACATGTTCACAATCAAGAACAAATATCCGATGCCACGGATAAATGATTTATTTGACCAGCTCGCGCAAGCCAAGGTTTTCTCAAAAGTTGATTTAAGGTCGGGTTATCATCAATTAAAAGTACGGACAGAAGATATCCCGAAAACAACATTCACCTCCAGATACGGACTTTATGAATTTACAGTAATGCCGTTTGGACTGACCAACGCCCCCGCATATTCCGTCCACCTCATGAATAAAGTATTCATGAAATTCATGGACAAATTTGTGGTGGTATTTATTGATGACATCTTGGTATATTCAAAGACACCGGAAGAACATGCTGAACACCTCCGCATTGTACTAGGAGAATTAAGGAAACACCAACTCTACGCCAAATTCAGCAAATGTGAATTTTGGTTAAGGCAAGTGGGTTTCCTAGGACACGTCTTGACACAAGAGGGAGTTACTGTGGACCCGGATAAAGTTAAGGTTGTACTTGGTTGGAAGTCACCAGCCAGTGTAACGGACATACGAAGTTTCCTCGGTATGGCTGGATATTACAGAAGGTTTATTGAAGGATTTTCCACCATAGCCAAACCAATGACACAGTTACTCAAGAAGGATAAGAAATTCGTATGGACCGAAGCATGTGAGAAAAGCTTCCAAGAACTCAAAAAGAAGTTAACAACAGCCCCAGTATTGGTTGTACCGGACATACACAAAAGCTTTGAAGTATATTGCGACGCATCCCGAAAAGGCCTCGGGTGCGTACTAATGCAAGAAGGCAAAGTAGTCGCCTACGCTTCCCGGCAACTGCGAAAACATGAAGAAAATTATCCTACTCACGATTTGGAGTTGGCATCAGTCATCCATGCACTCAAGGAGTGGAGGCACTTTTTGCTTGGGAATCGCTGTGAAATATATACGGACCATAAGAGCCTCAGATATATTTTCACGCAACCGGAGCTAAGTTTACGACAACGACGCTGGCTCGAACTGGTAAAAGATTATGACGTTGGTATCCACTATCACCCAGGAAAGGCAAACGTGGTAGCGGATGCTCTCAGCCGTAACCCCAGCCCGAACAGCGGCAGCCTACGGAACATGAGACCCGAATTTCAGCAAGAATTCGCCAAACTCAACCTAATGATGGTCACTGAAGGCGAAGTGTCAAATCTGGAAATACGGCCTACACTAATAGAACAAATAAAGAAGGCCCAGTACGGACACCCCAGCATTGAAGGTATAAAAAGAAAAGTAAGTCAGGGCAAGGCCTCAGACTTCACCATAGACAGTGAGGGAATATTATGGTTCGGAGACAGACTTTGCGTACCAAATAGCAACGACCTTAAACAGGAAATTCTAACAGAAAGCCACACCGCTCCATACTCAATCCACCCTGGAGGGACAAAAATGTACAAGGACATTCAGGAAAGATTTTGGTGGCACGACATGAAAAGGGATATAGCCATATATATTGCATGCTGCGATTCATGTCAACGCATTAAAGCCGAGCACCAAAAACCCGCAGGACTCTTACAGCCAAACAAGATACCAGAGTGGAAATGGGACGATATTGGAATGGATTTTATTGTTGGACTACCACGATCACAACACGATAATGATGCCATATGGGTCATCACAGATAGATTGACCAAGGTAGCACACTTCATACCGGTCAAGACAACCCACACCACCCAAAAGCTTGCCAAGCTTTACCTCGCCCGTATAGTATGCCTACATGGGGTTCCAAAGACTATAATATCGGACAGAGGCACTCAGTTCGTCTTCAAATTTAGGGACCAGTTGCAACAAGCCCTCGGAACGCAACTAACGTTCAGTACAGCTTATCACCCCCAGACTGGAGGACAAACGGAACGAGTAAATCAAATACTTGAAGACATGCTAAGGACATGTGTCCTCACATATGGGACCAGTTGGGAGGCGAGCTTACCATATACCGAGTTTGCATACAACAATAGTTACCAAGCCAGCCTGCAGATGGCACTGTTTGAAGCCTTGTACGGACGAAGATGCCGTACTCCATTAAACTAGTCGGAAACAGGGGACAGTCGTATATTCAGCCCAGATATGTTGAAAGAAGCTGAGGAAAGAGTAAAGATAATACGGGATTGACTCAAAACAGCCCAAAGCCGACAAAAGAGCTATTACGATCAAAAGCATCGAGAAATAAGTTTTGAACCTGGTGAAGACGTGTACCTACATGTATCTCCTATGAGGGGACTACAGAGATTCATGGTCAAAGGGAAACTGGCACCACAGTTTATCGGACCCTTTCGTATAGTTGCACGGAGAGGCACAGTGGCCTACCAGTTGGACCTTCCCAAGGAACTATCAGACGTCCATGACGTGTTCCACGTCTCGCAACTACAAAAGTGTGTAAGCAACCCAGAGAAGCATGTGTCACATGAAAGTATTGACGTGCAACCCAATCTCACTTACCGGGAACACCCAGTATTTTTTTGGAGGAGTCTGGAAGGAGAACCCGTCAGAAGACTATTAAATTTCTCAAGGTTCAGTGGAGTAATCACACAGAGGATGAGGCAACATGGGAAATGGAAGATTTCCTTCGGACAGAACACCCACACCTGTTTGAGGATCAGCTGAAATCTCGGGGACGAGATTTTTCCTAAGGGGGTAGGTGTTGTAACACTCCAAATTTTTGGGTTTGGTTTTTCTTCCAAAACTTTTGGTCTTTTGGAGGGGGGTTGTTTGATCTTCTCTTAAGACCCTTCTAAAATCTCTTCTGGCCAAAGTTTGTGTGTTTTCCTCAAGCTTGGTTTTTGGTCTTGAAAGATTCTTCTGGTGTTGGCTCAACAGAAGTTATTTTCTTAAAGAGTTGTTTGATTCTTTTCCTTCATAATTTAAACTTCTTAGGTTTAACCTTGGGCTTATCTTCCTCTCCAACTTTCATCTTGCCATGACCCCAACAAAAATATTTCTCTCCAAGACCTCCTCTACACCTTAGGACAAGTCTCTCATCAATTCCAGTGAGTTTCAACCTTATTGGAATTTTTCCTCTATTTATTTTACTCCAAAAACTATTTCTGTCTTTTATAGTGGACCTTGGTGATTTACAAAGGAACCACCATATCCATCTTGTTGTTTGATTCCAAACTAACTTCCCTAGATAGTCCTTGGTACCTAAATCCATCTTGTTTCACTGGTCCACAGTTCAAAATTTTAAAATTTCACCTGCTGCAAGTTTGGACTAGATTTGCAAAATTTGGTGAAATTCATATTTATCTTCTTCCAAAAATTCTGTGAAAATTCTAGCAGCCTCTAGATACATCAAGAGGACACTCCACCAAATATCCGCCCCAGAAACATTTCCCACATGGCAGAATCATTTCATCATACACCTGGCATGCACTGTTTCTGTCAGTTACAGAAACTACTAACTGAACTTTGCAGGCGACAGTGCAGTTCGTCAGTTTTGTCAGTCAGCATCGTCAATCTCGCCAGTGCTCGCCTTGGATCGATGCTCACTGCACCTTCTTCTTATCCAATGCGCCGCACGCTTGCTTGGCTGCTTCTGGGCGTCGGTGGCGCCCTGGCCCTACCACGCCGGCGACTTCCACGGCAACAGAACCTCCCGTGGCGCCTGACAAAAGGCATCCTGCAGATCGACGCCATTTGGCGCCGCCCAAGTCACCCCAGAGCTCCACGTGGCCCTCTCCACTGCCAGGTCAGCCTGCAGCACCGTCGCCGTGGCCTAGCGTGCACAGAGCGTGTTCTCTTCCGCCGACATGCGGCACGGCCGTTCCGTCGAGGGCAGGCCGTAATCACCCCTCCCCTGCTAAGTCAGGCACGGGAATGGAACCAGTGCACCTCCTAGTCGATGCTCAAGCCCCAAAACCCGCCGTCCAGCCACTTCATCGCCGTAATCGCTCGCCGGACTTATCCCGTTCACGGCAACCGCCTCGGGCCGGCTATATAAAGCACCCCCGAGTTCGTTCTCGAGCCCGCACACCTCCACCATCTCCCTAGACCGCGCCCAGCCTCTAGAAGAGCCTCGAGGGGCCCTTCTTCCCCAACTCTGGCCAACTCCGTCCGCCTCGGGCTCCAGCAGCGTTCTCTCCGGAGCTCTCTCCGACAAGGCCCACGACCACCCGAGCCGCCGTCCGCCGGAGATAGGGTCGTCGTCGACGTGGGGCTCGCCGACGCTCAAGTCCACCACCAATCGATGTGGAAGACACCAGGAAGCTGTACGTACCACCCACCTCCACTAACTCGCCGTGGATCGGCGCCGGCGACCACCGCAGCTCCTGGCGCCGGCGCAACTCTGTTTCAGAGTTTAAACCCGACGAGTGGGACCCCTTGTCAGCCTCTCATCTCTCTCCGAATCGTTTTTCTGGAAAGCGCCTTCGGGCAAAGTACGTCTTCGTCTTCAGTTGGAGTACTACGTACTGGTTTGCTTTTCTGTTTTCTATTCTAGCCCCTGGGATTTTTCTGTTTCATTATAGATGAGTCCCTGGATAGAAATTCTAATATCTTTTTAACTAAAGGTGATTTTGAGTTGATTCTTTTTTGTCCTCTTTAGTTTTCTGTCTAGTTTTTTGTCATATTTATGTGAATTTTTTGGAGCAACTTTATTTGCACGCGCGGTATTTATGTTAGTATCCGTTTGTTTGAATATGTTGATACCGAAGGACGTGACGGAGCCGCGAACCTCACCGAGTTAGACTCCGACTACTCCGAACCAGGCAAGCATGTTTGAACCTTTGATATGATGGATGTGTTGCATGTTTGCTCGAGTGGTTCTTTTCATAAGCATGGTCATATATGCATTTGTGTATGGTTATATTTCATGCAAGCAAGTTTCGGGTGAGCCCCGTATGATAACTGAATCACCCCGATCATGTGGCGACATGATGGGTGGAGTACTGGTATTGTTGAAGCATGCCAGTAGTTGGTTAACCTAGTATCTGCGTGTATCGACTCATGGTCCCGCTCACCTCCTTTTGGTACTGTCATATGCCATCTGTTGTGATTGCGGTCTAGTTAGTTGTAAACCACTTTCCGAGTACACACCAAGTAGAGGGGCCGGGATGAGGGTTCCATGGCCCTGGATTAAAGCCCGTCATCCGGTCAGGGGGCATGGGTGTTTCCAGTTGGGACCGAGAGGGGAGCACCCCTTAGAGCGCACATATATAAATTAGATCCCATGCTATTCGAGGTTGTAGCCTCCCCGTCTTAAAGTTTTTCGTGAACGTTGGCGCGGGTTATTCCGAACAGCAGGATATGAAATGGGTGTGTACTAGTCAGTTGGGTTTCTGCTAAAACACCGTAGACGGAACTAGTCCCTGTGGCTAGTAGAATCCGCTGGCTATGATTTAATAGTACAAGCTCTACAGAGTTAAATCCTTCAAGTAGCCATGTTTATGGCCTAGGGTCAATCCTTGTGTCAGCCCGGTGACCGTCCTTGGTAAATTCTTGATAGTAACAAGAGTAGTGATTTTTTTGTCAAGTTCATTTGGTAGATGAACTCACCCATTACCTCTGTACTGGTTTATTTCCTGAAGTATTTCACCGTTCAATTATTGTTATTTATAAGCCCTTTATGTGATGTCGCTCAGACGTCCGACTGTGGCATTATTGTTATTTATAAGCCCTTTATGTGATGTCGCTCAGACGTCCGACTGTGGCATTATTGTTATTTATAAGCCATTCATGTGATGTCGCTCAGGTGTCCAACTGTGGCATTTTTGTTATTTATAAGCCCTTTATGTGATGTCGCTCAGACGTCCGACTGTGGCATTTTTGTTATTTATAAGCCCTTTATGTGATGTCGCTCAGACGTCCGACTGTGGCATTCTTGGTAGTTAATTCCGTTATAAGCCCTTGATGTGATGCCGCTCAGACGTCCGACTGAGGCATTCTTGTTATTTATTTTCACTATAAGCTCTTTATGTGGTGTCGTTCAGACGCCCGACTGTGGCATGTTTTCATTTTTATTTATTCCTCACGAGGCGTCACTCAGACACTCGTTTGGTTTCCTTCTATTTATTTACTTACAGCATAGGAATATATTTATCCGGTTGCATTTTGCTAGAATACTCACATGCATCATGTTGGCATTTATTATATCTTAAGTCCGAACTGTCTTGCGAGTACATTCAAAGTACTCACCTGGCTTGTTGATTTGGCCAGATGTGGACGAAGGCGATCTCATGGATGAAGAGTTCGATAGCGAGTCCGACGTCTAGTGGAGTCCCAGTCAGTCTCTTGCGATCCTGGAGTTGACCACTGTTATATAACCGCTTCCGCTATCCACCAAATAAATTCATCGGGTCTCACTCCGACACTCGATGAACTGTAATATATTGGAGTCACGTCACCCACTTCACTGTGGCATATCCACCACCTTCGTATTATGAGTTATTAGTATGCCACCCTGCCATTGTGTCATATCCGCCTTTATGTACTATATTGGCGTACTTGTAAAAAATTGTTGAGCCACCTCAGCTCAACCTTGTATAATTATTTAGTATTCTGGAATTCTGTATCAAGGTATTTACCATCAGCAAGAAGTATTCTTCCTTGTTGGTTTAATAAAAAGGTCGGTCTTTCGGTAATCATTTTACTGAGAAACCGGTCCTGACAGTGAGTAGGGATTGCCATGCAACGAATGCACTAGAGCTATAAATGTATGAAAGCTCAACAAAAGAAGCTAAGTGGGTGTGCATCCAAGTTGCTTGCTCACGAAGACCTAGGGCATTTGAGGAAGCCCAACGTTGGAATATACAAGCCAAGTTCTATAATGAAAATTCCCACTAGTATATGAAAGTGACAAAACAAGAGACTCTCTATCATGAAGATCATGGTGCTACTTTGAAGCACAAGTGTGGAAAAAGATAGTAGCATTGTCCCCTTTTTCATTTTCTCTCTTTTTTCCTTTTTTCCATTTTCTTTTCTTTGGGACAATGCTCTAATAATTATGATTATCACACTTTTATTGATTTACCAACTCGATACTAGAACAAAGTATGACTCTATATGAATGCCTCCGGCGATGTATCGGGATGTGCAATGAATCAAGATTGACATGTATGAAACATTATGCACAGTGGCCTTGCCACAAATACGATGTCAACTACATGATCATGCATGGCAATATGACAATGATGAAGCGTGTCATAGTAAATGGAACGGTGGAAAGTTGCATGGCAATATATCTCGAAATGGCTATGGAAATACCATAATAGGTAGGTATGGTGGCTGTTTTGAGGAAGGTATATGGTGGGTGCATGGTACCGACGAAAGTTGCGTGGTACAAGAGAGGCTACTGATACGTCTCCGACGTATCTATAATTTTTGATTGTTCCATGCTATTATATTATCCTTCTAGGATGTTTTATGGGCTTTTATACACACTTTTATACGATTTTTGGGACTAACCTATTAACCCAGAGCCCAGTGCTAGTTTCTGTTTTTCGCTTGTTTTAGAGTATCACAGAAAAGGAATATCAAACGGAGCCCAATTGACCTGGAACTCAATGGAGCTTATTTTGGGACCAGAAGAAGCCCAGGGAGTACCGGAGGAGGACCAGAAGGTCCACGGGCTGCCCAAAAGGGTAGGGGCACACCCACCCCCCTAGGCGCGCCCCCTGCCTCGTGGATAGCCCGGAGACCCCCTTTACTTGTCCCCGACTCCAACACCTCCTATATATACTGAAACCTCCGGAAAATAACCTAGATCGGGAGTTCCGCCGCTGAAAGCCTCTTTGCCACCGAAAACCAATCCAGACCCGTTCTGGCACCTTGTTGGAGGGGGAATCCCTCTCCGGTGGCCATCTTCATCATCCCGGTGCTCTCCATGACGAGGGGGAGTAGTTCACCCTCGGGGCTGAGGGTATGTACCAGTAGCTGTGTTTTTGATCTCTCTCTCTCTCTCTCTCTCTCTCTCTCTCTCTCGTGTTCTTGAGATGGCAAGATCTTGATGTATCTCGAGCTTTGCTATTATAGTTGGATCTTATGATGTCTCTCCCCCTCTACTCTCTTGTGATGAATTGATTTTTCCCTTTGAAGTTATCTTATCGGATTGAGTCTTTACGGATTTGAGAACACTTGATGTATGTCTTGCATGTGCTTGTCTGTGGTGACAATGGGATATCACGTGATCTAGTTGATGTATGTTTTGGTGATCAACTTGTGGGTTCAATGACCTTGTGAACTTATGCATAGGGGTTGGCACACATTTTCGTCTTGACTCTCTGGTAGAAACTTTAGGGCACTCTTTGAAGTTCTTTGTGTTGGTTGAATAGATGAATCTAAGATTGTGTGATGCATATCCTATAATCATACCCACGGATACTTGAGGTGACAATGGAGTATCTAGGTGACATTAGGGTTTTTATTGATTTGTGTCTTAAGGTGTTATTCTAGTACAAACTCTATGATAGATCGAAAGGAAAGAATAGCTTCGTATTATTTTACTACGGACTCTTGAATAGATCGATCAGAAAGAATAACTTTGAGGTGGTTTCGTACCCTACAATAATCTCTTGGTTTGTTCTCCGCTATTAGTGACTTTGGAGTGATTCTTTGTTGCATGTTGAGGGATAGTTATATGATCCAGTTATGTTATTATTGTTGAGAGAACTTGCACTAGTGAAAGTATGAACCCTAGGCCTTGTTTCAACGCATTGCAACACCGTTTATGCTCACTTTTATCATTACTTATGGTTCTATTTTTATATTTTCATATTACAAAAACCTATATCTACCATCCATATTGCACTTGTATCACCATCTCTTCGCCGAACTAGTGCACCTATACAATTTACCATTGTATTGGGTGTGTTGGGGACACAAGAGACTCTTTGTTATTTGGTTGCAGGGTTGTTTGAGAGAGACCGTCTTCATCCTATGCCTCCCACGGATTGATAAACCTTAGGTCATCCACTTGAGGAAAATTTGCTACTGTCCTACAAACCTCTGCACTTGGAGGCCCAACAACGTCTACAAGAAGAAGGTTGCGTAGTAGACATCAAGCTCTTTTCTGGCGCCGTTGCCGGGGAGGTGAGTGCTTGAAGGTATATCTTTAGATCTTGCAATCCAATCTTTTAGTTTCTTGTTTTATCACTAGTTTAGCTTATAAAAGAAAACTAAAAATGGAATTAAGGTTACCTCATATGCTTCACCTTTTTAATATCTTTCGTGAAATTGATGGAAAGGAAAATTGTGCCCAAGTACTAGAAGAAGAATGCATTAAAATGTTTGGCACTAAATCTTTGAATGATGAGCATGATTGCAATGTTGTTAGTGTGAATCCTTTGAATATCCATGGTACTAATGATGATTGCACTAGTCATGATGAAAATATCTCTTATGAGCATGTCGATTTTTGTGGACTGCATAGAGTTTGCAAGTACGTACCAAATAGGGAAGATATATTTTGCAAGAGACATAAGTATATAGAAACTAAATGGTTGCAAGAAAGGCTAGATGATTGTGCTGAAAATTTAATATGTCTAAGCCGTACTTGTGAACTTTGCAATGAGCATGGTCATTTAACTCTCCAATGCAAATTATTTCATGATCAAATCGTGTCCAAAAATTGTGATGACTTGATTTCCCTTGCTCATCATAATGAACTTAGTTTGCTTATGGGTTATGAAGAAATCTAACGTATAACTAAGAATCTTCCAAAATTTGCCCTTGATAAGCTTCTTGATTTTGATCTAGAGGAAATTTATATGTATTGTGCGGTGAATTGCATTGAAAATCCTTATATTGCCAATTACATAAAGACAAGAAAACAAATAGGAGATGAAGAGAATATTAATTGAAGGGAAGAAACTTCCCAATATCCTCCTATTGTTTCTTATGATGAATCAGGTAACGAGGAGGAGCCTTCTATTCAACCAATCTCATTAATAAAGAGCTCCGAAAAGAGGATTAAACCCATACATGATGTGAAGAAGAAAATGAAAAAAACGGAGAAGGAAAGATAAAAAGGTATCCCTTCCAAATGATGTTGCTCCTATTACTCATTGTGATGATGATAATTGCTATACTATCGGTGCTATCCATACTAATAATAATGAGAGTGATTATGCTTATGATTTGAAAAGGCCCAAGCTTGGGGATGCTATGTTTGATGAGAATGACATGTTTGAGAATTTATTTGCTGCAATTAATGTTTGTCCCAAGCTTGGGGATGCTACGTGCTACTTCCCGAGCTTGTGTTGTATTCTCTCGAAACGGAAAGGATGATGCAGCACAGTAGCGTAAGTATTTCCCTCAGTTTTTGAGAACCAAGGTATCAATCCAGTAGGAGACCACGCGCGAGTCCCTCACACTTGCACAAACAAATAAGAACTTCGCCGCCAACGGGATAAGGGGTTGTCAATCCCTTTACGGTCACTTACGAAAGTGAGATATGATAGATATGATAGTATAATATTTTTGGTATAAGAACAGAAAGTAAATAAAGCAAAGTAAAGTAGACGAAAGATTAATATGTTGAGAATAGACCCGGGGGCCATAGGTTTCACTACTGGCTTCTCTCATGATAGCAGAATTCTACGGTGGGTGAAAAAACAACTGTCGTGCAATTGATAGAAAAGCACATAGTTATGAGAATATCTAGGCATGATCATTATATATAGGTATCACGTCCGTGACAAGTAGACCAAAATGATTCTGCATATACTACTATTACTCCACACATCGACCGCTATCCAGCATGCATCTAGAGCATTAAGTTCATAAGAACAGAGTAATGCTTTAAGCAAGATGCATGATTTAGAGGGATAAACTCAAGCAATATGATATAAACCCCATCTTTTTATCCTCGATGGCAACAATACAATACGTGCCTTGCTACCCCTGCTGTCACTGGGAAAGGACACCGCAAGATTGAACCCAAAGCCAAGCACTTCTCCCATTGCAAGAACTATAGATCTAGTAGGCCAAACCAAACCAATAATTCGAAGAGACTTGCAAGGATATTATAATCATACATAAAAGATTTCAGAAAAGAATCAAATATTGTTCATAGATAATCTTGATCATAAACCCATAATTCATTGGATCTCGACAAACACACCGCAAAAAGATTACATCGAATAGATCTCCTCGAAGATCAGGAGAACTTTGTATTGAGATCCAAAAAGAGAGAAGAAGCCATCTAGCTAATAACTATGGACCCGAAGGTCTGTGGTAAACTACTCACAACTCATTGGTGAGGCTATGGTGTTGATGTAGAAGCACTCCATGGTAGATCCCCCCCTCCGGCGGAGCTCCAGAACAGGCCCCAAGCTGGGATCTCACAGGAACAGATGGTTGCGGCGGTGGAATTAGGGTTTTCTTTGTTGCCTCGATGTTTTCAGGGTACATGGATATATATAGGAGGAAGGAGGGCATCGGGGGAGCCAGAGGGGGCCCATGACGGTGGGGGGCGCGCCCTGGACACTCATGGCCACCTCTCTTGTTCCCTCGCGTGTACTCCAAGTCTTCTGGGTAGATACGATTCCAAAGATAACTCTCCCGAAGGTTTCATTCCGTTTGGACTCCATTTGATATCCCTTCTCTGCGAAACACTAAAATAGGCAAAAAAAAACAGCAATTTGCACTGGGCATTGGGTTAGTAGGTTACTCCCACAAATAAGTTTAAAGTGTAAAATAAAGCCCATTAAACATCCAAAACAGAATATATAATAGCATGGAACAATAAAAAATTATAGATACGTTGGAGACGTATCAAGCATCCCCAAGCTTAATTCCTGCTCGTCCTCGAGTAGGTAAATGATAAAAATAATTTTTTTTGATGTGGAATGCTAACCAACATAATTCTCAATGTAATTCTCTTTATTGTGGCATGAATGTTCATATCCGAAAGATTCAAGATAAAAGTCTATATTGACAAAAGAATAATAATACTTCAAGCATACTAACAAAGCAATCATGTCTTCTCAAAATAACATGGCCAAAGAAAGTTCATCCCTACAAAATCATATAGTTAGGCTATGCTCCATCTTTGTCACGCAAAATACTCCAATCATGCACAACCCCGGTTTCAGCCAAGCACTTGTTTCATACTTAATTTTTTTCAAACTCTTTTAACTTTCATGCAATATATGAGCGTCAGCCATGGACATAGCACTATGTGGAATAGAGTGGTGGTTGTGGAGAAGACAAAAAAAGGAAGATGGTCTCACATCAACTAGGCGTACCGATGTTCTATGGACATGCCCATCAATAGATATCAATGTGAGTGAGTAGGGATTGCCATGCAACGGATGCACTAGAGCTATAAATGTATGAAAGCTCAACAAAAGAAACTAAGTGGGTGTGCATCAAACTTGCTTGCTCACGAAGACCTAGGGCATTTGAGGAAGCCCATCGTTGGAATATACAAGCCAAGTTCTATAATGAAAATTCTCACTAGTATATGAAAGTGACTAAACAAGAGACTCTCTATCATGAAGATCATGGTGCTAATTTGAAGCACAAGTGTGGAAAAAGATAGTAGCATTGACCCCTTTTTATTTCCTTTTCCTTTTTTTGGGCCTTTCTTTTTTTCTTTGGCCTTTCTTCTTATTTTTCTTCTTTTTTTCTTTGGGACAATGCTCTAATAATGATGATCATCACACTTATATTGATTTACAACTCGATACTAGAACAAAGTATGATTCTATGTGAATGCCTTCGATGGTGTACCGGGATGTGCAATGAATCAAGAGTGACATGTATGAAACATTTTGCATGGTGGCCTTGCCACAAATACGATGTCAACTACATGATCATGCATGGCAATATGACAATGATGAAGTGTGTCATAACAAACAGAACGGTGGAAAGTTGCATGGCAATATATCTCGGAATGGCTATGGAAATGTCATGATAGGTAGGTATGGTGGATGTTTTGAGGAAGGTATATGGTGGGTGTATGGTACCGGCGAAAGTTGCGCGGTACTAGAGAGGCTAGCAATGGTGGAAGGGTGAGAGTGCGTATAATCCATGGACTCAATATTAGTCATAAAGAACTCACATATTTATTGCAAAAATCTACAAGTCATCAAAACAAAGTACTACACGCATGCTCCTAGGGGAAGGGTTGGTAGGAGTTAACCATCGCGCGATCCTGACCTCCACGCAAAGGATGACACTCAATGAAATACCTCATGCTTCAAATTTTTCACACAACGGTTACCATACGTGCATGCTACGGGACTTGCAAACCTTAAAACAAGTATTTATAAAATTCACAACTACTCTACTAGCATGACTCTAATATCACCATCCTCATATCTCAAAACAATCATCAAGTATCAAACTTCTCATAGTATTCATTGCACTTTATGTGAAAGTTTTTACTATACCCATCTTGGATGCCTATCATATTAGGACTAGTTTCATAACCAAAGCACATTACCATGCTGTTCTAAAAGACTCTCAAAAGGATATAAGTGAAGCATGAGAGATCAACAATTTCTAGAAGAAAAAAACCACCACCGTGCTCTAAAAGATATAAGTGAAGCACTAGAGCAAAACTATCTAGCTCAAAAGATATAAGTGAAGCACATAGAGTGTTCTAATAAATTCTAATTAATATTTATCTCTCTTAAAAGGTGTGTCCAGCAAGGATGATTGTGGCAAACTAACAAGCAAAGACTCAAATCATACATTACGCTACAATCAAAACACATATCATGTGGTGAATAAAAATATAGTCCCTAGTATAGTTACCGATAGATGAAGACGAATGAGGGGATGCCTTCCCGGGGCATCCCCAAGCTTAGGCTTTTGGTTGTCCTTGAATTTTACCTTGGGGTGCCTTGGGCATCCCCAATCTTAGGCCCTTGCCACTCTTTGTTCCATAGTCCATCAAAGCCAAACTCAAAACTTGAAAACTTCACAACACAAAACTTAGCCAAGAATCTCGTGAGCTCCGTTAGTATAAGAGAACAAACCACCACTCAAAGGTACTGTAATGAACTCATTCTTTGTTTGTATTGGTGTTTACAATACTGTATTCCTACTTCTCCATGATTCATACCCCCGATACTACTCATAGATTCATCAAAATAAGCAAACAACACACACTTGAGGAGAGTGAGAAGTGACTAGTCCGATAGGAGAAGAGCGGAAGTGCGATCTTTCGATCCAATCTGCGTCGACTAAAATCCATGTCTCATGGAACGAGGGCCATTGCGAGTTGATATTGTTGCTTTACCGAGGCCGCCCTCGTGCAAGACTTCTTTATTCTCCCGATATCCCTCCTCCAGTTGGATTGACACGAAATTCCAGTGATAACGTTCGAAAAAACAGAATCTGTCAAAATCAGAACAGTCTGTAGTAATATGTAACTTTCGAATACTTCTGTAACTCCAAAAAATTGAAATAAATTGGTAAACGTGAGGAATTTGTCTATTAATCATCTGCAAAAATAATCAACTAAGTAGCACTCTCTAGTAAAAAATTACGGCCAATCTCGTGAGAGCTAAAGTTTTTGTTTTTTATAGCATGATCATATAAACTTCACACAAGTCTTTCGAAAGGTTCTACTTGGCACAAACACTAATTAAAACACCAAAGTACATCTAAACAGAAGATAGATGCAATGTTTATTCCTAAACAGAAGCAAAAACAAATAAAGTAAAATTGGGTTGCCTCCCAACAAGCGATATCGTTTAACACCCCTAGCTAGGCACGATACAAGAATAGATCTAGGTATTGCCAACTTTGGTCTTTACCCTTTTGGCGGTGTCAAGCTCGAATCCGGGAGGTTCTTTACGTTTCCCTTCATATTCGGAAATCATTAGATCTAACGAATCCAACCGCTTATTGCAAAGGGTAATCAACATATTCATGCGGTGGAGATCTTCACTAACACTCTTAAGAGGTTCAAGAAACTTTTGTAATATTTTCGTTACTTTGCAAATTTTCTCAAAAGCTTGTGTCTCTTCCGAGGCCTGATGTAACCCTTTTTGTTGAGGTAGTTGATAACCCACAAGTGTAGGGGATTGCAACAGTTTTCGAGGGTAAAGTATTCAACCCAAATTTATTGATTCGACACAAGGGGAGCCAAAGAATACTCTTAAGTATTAGCAGCTGAGTTGTCAATTCAACCACACCTGGAAACTTAGTATCTACATCAAGATAGTTTAGTAGCAAAGTAATATGATAGTGGCGGTAGCAACGATAAAAGTAACGATAATGTTTTTGTAGTTTTTGTAATAGTAGCAAGGGAAAAGTAAATAAGCAACTAGCAATATAGGAAAAGCTCGTAGGAATTGGATCGGTGATGGGAAATTATGTCGGATGCAATTCATCATGTAGAAGTTATAACCTAGGGTGACACAGAACTAGCTCCAGTTCATCAATGCAATGTAGGCATGTATTACGAATATAGTCATACGTGCTTAAGGAAAATAACTTGCATGACATCTTTTGTCCTACCCTCCCGTGGCAGCGGGGTCCTATTGGAACTAAGGGATATTAAGGCCTCCTTTTAATAGAGTACCGGACCAAAGCATTAACACATAGTGAATACATGAACTCCTCAAACTATGGTCATCACCGGGAGTGGTCCCAGTTATTGTCACTTCGGGGTTGCCGGATCATAACACATAGTAGGTGACTATAGACTTGCAAGATAGGATCAAGAACACACATATATTCATGAAAACATAATAGGTTAAGATCTGAAATTATGGCACTCGGGCCCTAGTGACAAGCATTAAGTATAGCAAAGTCATAGCAACATCAATCTTAGAACATAGTGGATACTAGGGATCAAACCCTAACAAAACTAACTCGATTACATGATAGATCCCATCCAACCCATCACCGTCCAGCAAGCCTACGATGGAATTACTCACACACGGCGGTGAGCATCATGGAATTGGTGATGGAGGAAGGTTGATGATGACGATGGCGACGATCTCCACTCTCCGAAGCCCCGAACGGACTCCAGATCAGCCCCCCCCGAGAGAGATTAGGCTTGGCGGCGGCTCCATTTCGTGAAACGTGATAGTTCTTTATCCATGATTTTTTTCTCCCCAAAAGTGAAGATATAGGATCTGGGGGTACGTCGGTAAGGCACCAGGGGGCCCACGAGGCAGGGGGGCACGCCCCCCACCCTCGTGGACAGGCCGTGGGCCCCCTGGTGTGGATCTTCTTGCAGATATTTTTTATATTTTCCGAAATAATTCTCCGTTGATTTTCAGGCGATTCCGAGAACTTTTTATTTCTGCACAAAAACAACACCATGGCAGTTCTGCTGAAAACAGCGTCAGTCCGGGTTAGTTCCATTCGAATCATGCAAGTTAGAGTCCAGAACAAGGGCAAAAGGGTTTGGAAAAGTAGATACGTTGGAGACGTATCTGTAGTGTTCCCACTATTCCCTCTATAATTTCATGCGCAATACTAGGATCAATTTCGATAAAATTCCCTTTGGCAATGCAATCCAAGAGTTGTCTATGGGACATATTTAGTCCAACATAAAAATTGCGAAGTAAAATTCTAAAATTCACCTCTAAGGTGCAATTACGATAAGATTCCATCATCTTGAACCAAGCCTTTTTTAAGTTTTCTCCTTGCTTTTGCTTGAAGTGAAGAACTTCAAACTCGGGAGACAATGGAGCGGATAAGGGACTAGCCATGACGACAAGGCAAAGCGAACGGTAAACACGCGAAAGAAGAAGGGAGAATAAAAACGTCAAGGGTGAAGCGGGGGGAGAGGAAAACGAGAGGCAAATAATGTAATGCGAAGGATAAGGGTTTGTGATAGGTACATGGTATATGACTTTTGTGTAAGCCTCCCCGGCAACGGGGCCAGAAATTCTTCTTGCTACTTCTCGAGCTTGCGTTGTATTCCCTCGAAGAGGAAAGGGTGATGCAGCACAGTAGCGTAAGTATTTCCCTCAGTTTTTGAGAACCAAGGTATCAATCTAGTTGGAGACCACGCGCGAGTCCCTCACACCTGCACAAACAAATAAGAACTTCGCAGCCAATGCAATAAGGGGTTGTCAATCCCTTTACGGTCACTTACGAAAGTGAGATCTGATAGATAGGATAGTATAATATTTTTGGTATTTTTGGTATAAGAACAGAAAGTAAATAAAGCAAAGTAAAGTAGATGAAAGATTAATATGTTGAGAATAGACCCGGGGGCCATAGGTTTCACTAGTGGCTTCTCTCATGATAGCAGAATTCTACGGTGGGTGAACAAATTACTGTCGAGAAATTGATAGAAAAGTGCATAGTTATGAGAATATCTAGGCATGATCATTATATATAGGCATCATGTCTGTGACAAGTAGACCGAAACGATTATGCATCTACTACTATTACTCCACACATCGACCGCTATCCAGCATGCATCTAGAGTATGAAGTTCATAAGAATAGAGTAATGCTTTAAGCAAGATGACATGATGTAGATGGATAAACTCAAGCAATATGATATAAACCCCATCTTTTTATCCTCGATGGTAACAATACAATACGTTCCTTGCTGCCCCTGCTGTCACTGGGAAAGGACACCGCAAGATTGAACCCAAAGCCAAGCACTTCTCCCATTGCAAGAACTATAGATCTAGTAGGCCAAACCAAACCAATAATTCGAAGAGACTTGCAAGGATATTATGAGCACACATAACAAGTTCAGAGAAGAACCAAATATCTTTCATCGATAACCTTGATCATAAACTCACAATTCATCGGATCTCGACAAACACACCGCAAAAAGAGATTACATCGAACAGATCTCCTCGAAGACCGAGGAGAACTTTGTATTGAGATCCAGAGAGAGAGAGAGAGAAGAAGCCATCTAGATACTAGCTATGGACCCGAAGGTCTGTGTTAAACTACTCACAACTCATGGTGAGGGCGATGATGATGATGATGAAGGCCTCCGTGATGGATCCCCCTCCGGTGGATCTCCGGAACAGGCTCCAAGATGGGATCTCCACGGGAACAGAAGCTACGGTGGTGGAATTAGGGTTTTCTCTCGGCGTATGGAGTTTCTAGGGTACGTGGATATATATAGGAAGAAGGAGGGCACCGGGGGCCACACGGGGCAGCCTCGAGGCAGGGGGGCGCGCCCTGGGAAAGGGGCGTGCCCCCCACCCTCGAGGGCAGCCCCTCTATCCTCTGACTTGGTCCTGAAGTTTCCCTTGCATGATTTTCTCCAAAAATATCTCTCACGAAGGTTTCATTGCGTTTGGACTCCGTTTGATATTCTTTTTCTGCAAAACCCTAAAATAGGCAAAAAAACAGCAATTTGGATTGGGCCTTTGGGTTAATAGGTTAGTCCCAAAAATGATATAAAAGTGAATGATACAGCCCATTAGACATCCAAGACTTCATAAATAATACTCCCTGCGTCCCAAAATAAGTGACGCAAAAATGACTCAACTTTGTACTAACTTTAGTACAAAGTTGAGTCATTTTTGCGTCACTTATTTTGGGACGGAGGGAGTAGCATGGAACAATAAAAAATTATAGATACGTTGGAGACGTATCAAAACACAACTAGCACAACTATCTAGGTGGTCTCTGGAAGCATCGGTTAGTCCATTATAAAAGACATCAAGTATATCATGTATCTCAAGAGGATGATCAGGCAAAGCATTAAGTAACTGGAGAAGCCTCCCCCAAGCTTGTGGGAGACTCTCTTCTTCAATTTGCACAAAGTTATATATTTCCCGTAAGGCAGCTTGTTTCTTATGAGCGGGAAAATATTTAGCAGAGAAGTAATACATCATATCCTGGGGACTACGCACATAACCAGGATCAAGAGAATAAAACCAAATCTTAGCATCACCCTTTAACGAGAAAGGAAACAACTTAAGGATATAGTAGTAACAAATCTTTTCATCGTTGGTAAAAAGGGTGGCTATATCATTCAACTTAGTAAGATGTGCCACAACAGTTTCAAACTCATACCCACAGAAAGGATCAGATTCAACCAAAGTAATTAACTCACGATCAACAGAGAATTCATAATCCTTATCAGTAACACATATAGGTGAAGTAGCAAAAGCAGGGTCATGTTTCATTCTAGCATTCAAGGACTTTTCTTTTAGATTCACTACAGGAATCAGCTATTTTGCCGACATGAAGCCTCTTTGCCGTCAGCTAATCGTCGGGGCAGACGGCAAAGATTATTTCACCGTCATGAACCTGACGGCAAATGATGGCTAACGGCAAATACATATTTTGCCGTCTGTAAAAAAAAATGATGACGGCAAAGATATTTTGCCGTCTGTAAAAAAAAACTGATGACGGCAAAGATATTTTGCCGTCTGTAAAAAAAAACTGATGACGGCAAAGATATTTTGCCGTCTGTAAAAAAAACCGCAGACGGCAAAATAAGAAACAAACCTCGTGGATCACTCTCTCGGATCGATGAGGTGGCGGGATCTTAGACGCACATCTCAGCCACTAAAAAAATGCTCTTTGCCGTCTGTGTTTTCATTTGGTAGACGGCAAAGATTTTTTGCCGTCTGTTTTTTTTTTTACTGTAGGCAAAGTGACGGTATCGATCTTTTAATTTTTTTAAAAATGTAAACAAGGTCTAAAGAGTATGAAATTTGTTGTGGTATTAGTTTATAATTCTAGGAAAATATAGAAAAAACTTGAGAAGATTTACTAAATTTTAAAATGTTTATTTTGTCAAAAGCATTCGGGTAAAGAAACACAAAAGTTTTGCTTGTTTCTTATTGGCTGGAACCTCTTTCTCCTGGATCGATGATGTGGCAGGGGAATCCACCACCACACCACGCATCTCACGCCACAGCCACTTGCACATCACGCACCGGCCCCCACCATCACATCATGCACCGGCCCCCATCCCTCCTCATATCTCTCTCTCGCTCCTCTCCTAACCGCTCCAGCATGAGGCACGAGCACGCTCCTGCACGCCCCTGTCTCCTCCCGCATGTCCACAAGAGCTCGCTTCCTCCAGCGTCTCCACCACAGCCCGCCTCCGCCTGCGTCTGCCTGCCAGAGGCCGCCGCCGCCTGCGCGACCGGCCGGAGCCCACGTCCGCCTGCGCGACCGGCATCCGCCCCCGTGCGGCCGCAGGAGCCCACCCCGCCTACGCGACCGGCCGGCGGCTGCCTCCGCCCATGTCCGAGCCATCCGACCGGCGGAGCCCGCCTCCGCCCGCGTCTGCCTGCCATAGGCTGCCGCCGCCTACGCGACCGGCCTTCGCCCACATCTGGCCGGAGCCCACCTTCGCCTGCGCGACCGGCCTCTGCCCGCGTCTGGCCGCCGGAGCCCACCTCCGCCTGCGCGACCGGCCGACGACTGCCTCCGCTCGCGCCGTCCGAACGCCGGAGCCCGCCTTCGCTCCACTGGCCACCGCCGCCGCTCGCCCCACCGGCCGTCGTAGGGAGCAGCGCCGGACATGGAGTGCCGCTGCCACTCGCCCCCTGTGGGCCCCATCGGCCTCAGCCCCGTCAGCCCCGCAAGCCTCCGCCGGCCTCGACCCCCTGTTCATCGTTATTTGTACTTCTGTAAAACAAATCCGTGTGTAATCAGTTCAGATTATGTAATAGAGCAGTTTTGGCTTGGATCTGCAAGTGATATGATGTATTCTATTGTGAAATTTGTCCATTCGTCATCGATTCTAGAAACAAAGTGTGGATAGATAATGTGATGTATTATTGATTTAATTTAATAAATAAAATTCTTTGCCGTCTTTGATTTTTGGAGGCTGACGGCAAAGGAGCTTGTTTGCCGTCTGTTACTAAATCGACTGACGGCAAAACGAGATTTTCTTTGCTGTCTGTTCATATGTGGACTGACGGCAAAACATCATTTTGCCTGACGGCAAAATCTTTGCCGTCTGCCCGATAAAAAGCTGACGGCAAAATACTCTTTGCCGATTTTGTATTTGCCGACATACTTTGCCGTCAGGAGTTGACGGCAAAATATTTGCCGTCAGTAATAGTGTCTTTGCTGTCTATAAAAGCATGACGGCAAAATAGCTGTTTCCTGTAGTGATTAGCTAATAACTTCTTAAGATCATATCTATCATTGCAAGCAAGAAAGTCTCTAGCGGTTTCTTCATCCATAACATAACCCTCAGGAACAACAGGCAATTCATATCTATTGGGAGTAGTTTCATCATCACTTTCATAAATATCATCAGTTTCGACATTTGCACTCTCCCTTACCTTAGCAATTTGTTCATCTAGAAATTCACCTTGTGGCACAGTATCAGGCATAGAAGTAGTTTCATCGTACATAGCAGAAGTAGCATCATCAAGAACATATGACATATCCGATTCAATAGCAGGAGTAGGTGTCGCAAGTTTACTCATAACAGAAGGAGAATCAAGTGGAGAGCTAGATGGCAGTTCCATACCTCCCCTCGTAGTTGATGGTAAGATCTTGGTTTTTGAGTCCTTCAAATTCTTCATAGTGATCAACAGATATAAATCCCAAGTGACTTAAAGAATAGAGCTATGCTCCCCGGCAATGGCACGAGAAAATAGTCTTGATCACCCACAAGTGTAGGGGATCGCAACAGTTTTCAAGGGTAAAGTATTCCACCCAAATTTATTGATTCGACACAAGGGGAGCCAAAGAATACTCTTAAGTATTAGCAGCTGAGTTGTCAATTCAACCACACCTGGAAACTTAGTATCAGCAGCAAGATAGTTTAGTAGCAAAGTAATATGATAATGGCGGTAGCAACGATAAAAGTAACAATAATGTTTTTGTAGTTTTTGTAATAATAGCAACGGAAAAGTAAATAAGCAACTAGAAATATAGGAAAAGCTCGTAGGCATTGGATCGGTGATGGGAAATTATGTCGGATGCAATTCATCATGTAAAAGTTATAACCTAGGGTGACACAGAACTAGCTCCAGTTCATCAATGCAATGTAGGCATGTATTCCGAATATAGTCGTACGTGCTAAAGGAAAATAACTTGCATGACATATTTTGTCCTACCCTCCCGTGGCCGCGGGGTCCTATTTGAAACTAAGGGATATTAAGGCATCCTTTTAATAGAGTACCGGACCAAAGCATTAACACATAGTGAATACAATAACTCCTCAAACTATGATCATCACCGGGAGTGGTACCGATTATTATCACTTCGGGGTTGCCGGATCATAACACATAGTAGGTGACAATAGACTTGCAAGATAGGATCAAGAACACACATATATTCATGAAAACATAATAGGTTCAGATCTGAAATCATGGCACTCGGGCCCTAGTGACAAGCATTAAGCATAGCAAAGTCATAGCAACATCAATCTCAGAACATAGTGGATACCAGGGATAAAACCCTAACAAAACTAACTCGATTACATGATAGATCCCATCCAACCCATCACCGTCCAGCAAGCCTACGATGGAATTACTCACACACAGCGGTGAGCATCATGGAATTGGTGACGGAGGAAGGTTGATGATGACGATGGCGACGATCTCCACTCTCTGGAGCCCCGAACGGACTCCAGATCAGCCCTCCTGAGAGAGATTAGGGCTTGGCGGCGGCTCCGTCTCTTGAAATGCGATAATTCTTTCTCCCCAATTTTTTCTCCCCGAAAGTGAAGATATAGGATCTGGGGGTATGTTGGTAAGGCACCAGGGGGCCCACGAGGCAGGTGGCGCGCCCTGGGCAGGGGGGCGCGCCCCCACCCTTGTGGACAGGCCGTGGGCCCCCTGGTGTAGATCTTCTTGCAGATATTTTTTATATTTTCCGAAATAATTCTCCGTTGATTTTTTGGCGATTCCGATAACTTTTTATTTCTGCACTAAAACAACACCATGGCAGTTCTGCTGAAAACAGCGTCAGTCCGGGTTAGTAGCATTCAAATCATGCAAGTTAGAGTCCAAAACAATGGCAAAAGGGTTTGTAAAAGTAGATACGTTGGAGACGTATCAGTAGTGTTCCCACTATTCCCTCTATAATTTCATGCGCAATACTAGGATCAATTTCGATAAAATTCCCTTTAGCAATGCAATCCAAGAGTTGTCTATGGGACATATTTAGTCCAACATAAAAATTGCGAAGTAAAATTCCAAAATTCACCACTAACGTGCAATTACGATAAGATTCCATCATCCTGAACCAAGCCTCTTTTAGGTTTTCTCCTTGCTT
Organism: Secale cereale; assembly: GCA_902687465.1. Classification (NCBI taxonomy): domain Eukaryota; kingdom Viridiplantae; phylum Streptophyta; class Magnoliopsida; order Poales; family Poaceae; genus Secale; species Secale cereale. The sequence goes on along the minus strand of LR738713.1, from coordinate 460,667,138 downwards.
TTGCTTGAAGTGAAGAACTTCAAACTCGGGAGACAAAGGAGCGGATAAGGGACTAGCCATGACGGCAAGGCAAAGCGAACGGTAAACACGCGAAAGAAGAAGGGCGAATAAAAACAGCAACAGTGAAGTGGGGGAGAGGAAAACGAGAGGCAAATAATGTAATGCGAAGGATAAGGGTTTGTGATAGGTACTTGGTATATGACTTTTGCGTAAGCCTCCCCGGCAACGGAGCTAGAAATTCTTCTTGCTACTTCTCGAGCTTGCGTTGTATTCCCTCGATGAGGAAAGGCTGATGCAGCACAGTAGCGTAAGTATTTCCCTCAGTTTTTGAGAACCAAGGTATCAATCCAGTAGGAGACCACGCACGAGTCCTTCACACCTGCACAAACAAATGAGAACTTCGCAACCAATGCAATAAGGGGTTGTAAATCCCTTTACGGTCACTTACGAAAGTGAGATCTGATAGATAGGATAGTATAATATTTTTGGTATTTTTTGTATAAGAACAGAAAGTAAATAAAGGAAAGTAAAGTAGATGAAAGATTAATATGTCGAGAATAGACCCGGGGGCCATATGTTTCACTAGTGGCTTCTCTCATGATAGCAGAAATCTACGGTGGGTGAACAAATTACTGTCGAGCAATTGATAGAAAAGCGCATAGTTATGAGAATATCTAGGCATGATCATTATATATATGCATCACGTCTTTGACAAGTAGACCAAAAAAAGCGATTCTGCATCTACTACTATTACTCCACACATCGACCGCTATCCAGCATGCATCTAGAGTATTAAGTTCATAAGAATAGAGTAATGCTTTAAGCAAGATGACATGATGTAGAGGGATAAACTCACGCAATAAGATATAAACCCCATCTTTTTATCCTTGATGGTAACAATACAATATGTGCCTTGATGCCCCTGCTGTCACTCGGAAAGGACATCGCAAGATTGAACCCAAAGCCAAGCACTTCTCCCATTGCAAGAACCATAGATCTAGTAGGCCAAACCAAACCAATAATTCGAAGAGACTTGCAAGGATATTATGAGCACACATAAAAAGTTCAGAGAAGAACCAAATATCTTTCATAGATAACCTTGATCATAAACTCACAATTCATCAGATCTCGACAAACACACCGCGAAAAGAGATTACATTGAATAGATCTCCTCAAAGACCGAGGAGAACTTTGTATTGAGATCCATAGAGAGAGAGAAGAAGCCATCTAGATACTAGCTATGGACCCGAAGGTATTTGTTAAACTACTCAGAACTCATGGTGAGGGCGATGATGATGATGATGAAGGCCTCCGTGATGGACCCCCCCCCTCCGGTGGAGCTCCGGAACTGGCTCCAAGATGGGATCTCCATGGGAACAGAAGCTACGGTTGTGGAATTAGGGTTTTCTCTCTGCGTATGGCGTTTCTGGGGTACGTGGATATATACAGGAAGAAGGAGGGCACCGGGGGCCACACGGGGCAGCCTCGAGGCAGGGGGCGCGCCGTGGGAAAGGGGCGCGCCCCCACCCTCGAGGGCAGCCCCTCTGTTCTCTGACTTGGTCCTGAAGTTTCCCGTGCGTGATTTTCTCCAAAAATATCTCTCGCGAAGGTTTCATTCCGTTTGGACTCCGTTTGATATTCTTTTTCTGCAAAACCCTGAAATAGGAAAAAAAACAGCAACCTGGACTAGGCCTTTGAGTTAATAGGTTAGTCCCAAAAATGGTATAAAAGTGAATGATAAAGCCCATTAAACATCCAAGACTTCATAAATAATAGCATGGAACAATAAAAAATTATAGATACGTTGGAGACGTATCAAAACACAACCGGCACAACTATCCAGGTGGTCTCTGGAAGCATCGGTTAGTCCGTTATAAAAGACATCAAGTATATCATGCATCTCAAGAGGATGATCAGGCGAAGCATTGAGTAACTAGAGAATCCTCCCCCAAGCTTGTGGGAGACTCTCTTCTTCAATTTGCACAAAGTTATATATTTCCCGTAAGGCAGCTTGTTTCTTATGAGCGGTAAAATATTTAGCAGAGAAGTAATACATCATATCCTGGGGACTACGCACACAACCAGGATCAAGAGAATTAAACCAAATCTTGGCATCACCCTTTAACGAGAAAGGAAACAACTTAAGGATCTAGTAGTAACAAATCTTTTCATCGTTGGTAAATAGGTTGGCTATATCATTCAACTTAGTAAGATGTGCCACAACAGTTTTAGACTCATACCCATGGAAAGGATCAGATTCAACCAAAGTAATTAACTCAGGATCTACAGAAAATTCATAATCCTTATCAGTAACACATATAGGTGAAGTAGCAAAAGCATGGGTCATGTTTCATTCTAGCATTCAAGTACTTTTCTTTTAGCTTAGCTAATAACTTCTTAAGATCATATCTATCATTGCAAGCAAGAAAGTCTCTTGCAGTTTTTTCATCCATAACATAACCCTCAGGCACAATAGGCAATTCATATTTATTGGGAGTAGTTTCATCATCACTTTCATAAATATCATCAGTTTCAACATTTGCACTCTCCCTAACCTTAGCAATTTGTTCATCTAGAAATTCACCTAGTGGCACAGTATCAGGCATAGAAGTAGTTTCATCGTACATAGCAGAAGTAGCATCATCAAGAACATACGACATATCAGATTCAATAGCAGGAGTAGGTGTCGCAAGTTTACTCATAACAGAAGGAGAATCAAGTGGAGATCTAGATGGCAGTTCCTTACCTCCCCGCGTAGTTGATGGTAAGATCTTGGTTTCTGAGTCCTTCAAATTCTTCATAGTGATCAACAGATATAACTCCCAAGTGACTTAAAGAATAAAGCTATCCTCCCCGGCAACGGTGCCAGAAAATAGTCTTGATAACCCACAAGTGTAGGGGATCGCAACAGTTTTCGAGGGTAAAGTATTCAACCCAAATTTATTGATTCGACACAAGGGGAGCCAAAGGATACTCTTAAGTATTAGCAGCTGAGTTGTCAATTCAACCGCACTTGGAAACTTAGTATCTGCAGCAAGATAGTTTAGTAGCAAAGTAATATGATAGTGGCGGTAGCAACGATAAAAGTAACGATAATGTTTTTGTAGTTTTTGTAATAGTGCCAACGGAAAAGTAAATAAGCAACTAGCAATATAGGAAAAGCTCGTAGGCATTGGATCGGTGATGGGAAATTATGTCGGATGCAATTCATCATGTAGAAGTTATAACCTAGGGTGACACAGAACTAGCTCCAGTTCATCAATGCAATGTAGGCATGTATTTCGAATATAGTCATACGTGCTTAAGGAAAATAACTTGCATGACATCTTTAGTCCTACCCTCCCATGGCAGCGGGGTCCTATTGGAAACTAAGGGATATTAAGGCCTCCTTTTATTAGAGTACCGGACCAAAGCATTAACACATAGTGAATACATGAACTCCTCAAACTATGGTCATCACCGGCAGTGGTACCGATTATTATCACTTCGGGGATGCTGGATCATAACACATAGTAGGTGACTATAGACTTGCAAGATAGGATCAAGAACACACATATATTCATGAAAACATAATAGTTTCAGATCTGAAATCATGGCACTCGGGCCCTATGTAACGCCCGGGTAATCACGCTATAGTAATTCCCTGCTAATGATGCCACGTCATCGTGTTACTGTTGATAACATCACGTTAATCGAAAACCCCGTTCGAATAAAAAGTCCAAAATAAAAATGAACAATATAAGTTTCCAAAAATTTAAATAAAAATATTCGGGCGGTGCTAAATATTGCAAGATTAATTATGGTGTAGTTATTACAATTTCTAAAAATGCCTAAGTATTTTAGATAAAATAAAACAGAAAAAGAGAAATAAATAAAGGGAAAGAAAAACAAACAAAACAAAACAGAAGAAAGAAAGTAAAGGAACCCCCCCGGCCTACTGGGCCTCGGCCGGTCGGCCCACTAACCCCCCGGCCTATAACTCCCCTAGAAATATCTCCCCCTCCCCCCCCACCGACACTCCCCCCACGAAATATGTCCTCCCCCCTTCTCCCCCGATTGAATTGGGATCGAGAGGAGGAGGACGCCATCGCCGCCGGACTGCCTCCTTCCCCTGCGTCGGACGTCGTCCCAGTCCCCCTCCCCGACGCGCCTCCTCGAGCCTCGCCGACCCCGTACCCCGGCAACGCCCGTGAGGCCTCCCCTCCTTCCCCTTTTCCTCTCTAACACCGCGGCCACCAAGCCCCCGACCGGGTCCGGCCACGCCCGCGGACGTCGGACGCCCCTGCGTTGCATCGCCCGCGCCCTACTGCCCCGCCCCAGGCCTCCATGCCGCTTGCCCTGGTCGCTCGCCGGCGGCGGCGCTGGCCAAGTCCAGCCACGGCTGGCAAGAGCCTCCACCGCGCCGCGGCCAGCCCCGCACCGGCCGCCGCTCCGGCCTGCGCCCAGGACCCTGCCCCCCCTTCGCCTGCCTCCCCCTTGTGCTCGCCGCGGCCGTCCCGCTCCGCCCATGGCCCCGCCGTGCTACTTTGCTGCTGCCGCCGCGGCAGACAGCCACCGCCGCCGCGTCTGCCCTGCCCGCCACGGCCACCTCGCCCCTCCTGCGGCAGCCCGCGACCGGCGTCGCCACGGGCCCAGCCCCACCTGCCTCCACCGTCCCCTCCTGCACCTCGCCCCACCGGAGCGCCGCTCCGGCCGAAGCCGCCGCGGCCGCACCGCGCGCCCGCCTCCCGCTGCGCCCCCCCCGCTGCCCCCCGCACGCTCTGGCACTCTGGCGCCTGGCCGCCCCTTCCCCTCCGCGGCCACGGCTCGCCCCAGGGCCGCCGGCGCCCTGCGCACTGGCCCTGGCCGCCGGCGCCGGCGTGCGCCGTGCGCGCCCAGCGCCGCATCGGGCTGGCGCCCATCGCCCCGTACCCATTCGCCCGCACCCGCTATGGCCCCTGGGCCACTGCCAAAGGGGACCCGCCCCCCAGAACGTTGCCAAATAAAGGATTTCAATATATATATATATATATATATATATATATATATATATATATATATATATTAATTAATTAATTAACAAATTAATTAAGTTAATTAATCACATTTAGATTAATCTAATTAGTAATTAACCTAATCAGTAATTATCTAAATCATAATTAACCTAACTAAACTGTTAGTTAACTTACAGTCAATGACACACGGGTCCCACGCGTCAGTTTGACCCAGTCAACGTCCTGTTGACTGATGACATCATGCTGACGTCAGCATACACTATTCTGGATAATGTTGAATTATTTAATAATTAATAAATTAGAAAATGATTTAAAACTTTAAAAATTAATATAAAATAAACCGTAACTCGGATGAAAATACTTTATATATGAAAGTTGCTCAGAATTTCGAGACGCATCCGAATACGCAGACCGTTCGTCAACCGCACGTCCCTAGCATACTGAACCCGCAACTTTCCCCCTCCGTTTTATCCGCCCGAAAATGCGAAACACCGGGAATACTTTCCCGGATGTTTCCCCCCTTCGCCAGTATCACCCGATACTGCGTTAGGGCACACCTAGCACCGTTACATGTCATGTCATGCATCGTCATGCATCTGTTTGCATTGTATTCACTGTTTCTTCCCCCTCTTCTCTCCGGTAGACTAAGAGACCGACACTGCTGCTGCCCCGATCGACTACGGTGTTGACGACCCCACTTTGGCTGCCGAGCTTCCAGGCAAGCCCCCCCTTGATCAACCTGATATCGCCTATTCTTCTCTCTACTGCTTGCATTCGAGTAGTGTCGCATGTTACTGCTTTTGATACTCCTATTCTGCTGCATAGCCTGTCATTGTTGCTACCACTGTTGATACTTTACCTGCAATCCTAAATGCTTAGTATAGGATGCTAGTATTCCATCAGTGGCCCGACACCCTTGTCCGTCTGCCCTGCTATTCTGTCGGGCTGTGATCATTTCAGGGTGATCACGGGTATATACTACATACACTTATACATGATACATGTTGTGACTAAAGTCGGGTCGGCTCGTTGAGTACCCGCGGTTGATTCACGGATTGGGGGCTGAAAGGACATACTTTCCCGACGGCCCTCTGTGTGGATCTTTGTGGCGGAGCGACAGGGCAGGTTGAGACACCTAGGAGACAGGTGGGCCTGGCCCTGGTCGTTGTCTGCGGTTATTTCATAATAACACGCTTAACGAGTTTGGATATTTGATCTGAGTCTGGCCGTTCGCCTATACGCACTAACCAGCTACGTGGGAATAGTTATGGGTACTCGACGTCGTGGTATCAGCTGAAGCCTTCTTGACGTCAGCGACTGAGCGGCGCGCGCCGGATTGGACTGGAAAGCCTACTCTGGTATTAGGAGAGGCTAGGTCTGTTTACCGGCCGCCCTCGCAATGTGCAGGTGTGCATTGGGCGATGGGGCCAGACCCCCGTGCGCTTAGGGTTTAGACCAACGTGCTGACCTCTCTGTTGTGCTTAGGTAGGGCTGCGACGTGTTGATCTTACGAGGCCGGGCATGACCCTGGAAAGTGTGTCCGGCCAAATGGGATCGAGCGTGCTGGGTTATGTGGTGCACCCCTGCAGGGAAGTTAATCTATTCGAATAGCCATGTCCCTCGGTAAAAGGACGACCTGGAGTTGTATTCCGACCTCATGACAACTAGAACCGGATACTTGTAAAACACACCCAGATGAGTTCCAGATATAACTCGGTGGTTGCTCTCTCACAGGGTGATGTGCGGGAGGATCGTCGAGTAGGATTATGCTATTCGATGTTACTTGGTGAACTTACCATCTATTCTCTTCTACTGCTGCAAGATGGAGGCTGCCAGAAGCGTAGTCTTCGTTTGGATTAGCTATCCCCCTCTTATTCTGGCTTGCTGCAGTTCAGTCCACCGATATTATCCATGTCATTGTTACCATTGCATATGTAGTATAGATCCTTGCTTGCGAGTACTTTGGATGAGTACTCACGGTTTCTTTGCTCCCCCTTTTCCCCCTTCTGTTCCTTCTTCTCGGATGATGCAACCAGATGGTGGAGCCCAGGAGCCAGACGCCACCTACGATGACTCCTACGACACCGGAGGCGCCTACTACTACGTGTAGTATGCCGACGACGACCATGAGTAGTTTAGGAGGATCCCAGGCAGGAGGCCTGCTCCTCCTTCGATCTGTATCCCAGTTTGTGCTAGCCATCTTATCGCACCTTGTTTAAATTTATGTCTGTACTCAGATTTTTGTTGCTTCCGCTGACTTGTTTATGATCGAGCACTTGTATTCGAGCCCTCGAGGCCCCTGGCTTGTAATATGAAGCTTGTATGACTTATTTTACTTTTAGAGTTGTGTTGTGATATCTACCAGTGAGTCCCTGATCTTGGCCGTACACATTTGCGTGCATGATTAGTGTACGGACAAATCGGGGGCGTCACAAGTTGGTATCAGAGTCGACTGCCTGTAGGAATCCCCCTTCCACACTCCTTGGCCGAAGTCGAGTCTAGACATTGCAAAACTTTTACTAACATGGATGTGTGGCTTACGGGCCCACATCGCCATTTGGGTGGTACTAGATTCTTTTACTCCTCGATCTATACTCCAGGATTTTGAACACTCTCCTATTTTGGGTAAAACGATTTTACTAACTCTAACATTAGGATCCCCGAGACCCCTCACCCCAAAGTTGGATTAGCCATAGTTATTGTTTAGAATAGAATTTTGCATAATCCCCACACTATCATTTGACTCCTTTGAAACATCTTTGTTTTCAGATGGAACCCACGAGGCAGGTCGTGCGCCACACGCAGGCCCTTGGTGCCTCGGGATCACCTGCTGTGCTAGTTGAGATGATGACCTATCTGGGTTATCGCTGGCACCCTGAGTATACCGTGTACGAGCAGTACCAGGACTTTAACCAGGAGCAGTATCGTGCCACCGTCCGCCTCTACTCACGAGCAGATAACTCCTCTACGGTGCTGCACGCCGCTCATGGTGTTGGGGTGACCATCGATATGGCAGTTCACGATGCTGCTTACGCTGCTCTGACACACCTTCGTGGAGAGTATCGGGCGTTGGACACTTCCCCTTTCAGGCACATTGCTATCGCCTCCGACGATGGGGCGGAGGGATACTACACTGCTGCCTACTCCACCATCACCCGAGAGCCCTTCCATCATCGGAACCTTGTTCTGCATGCTGATGGGCTGGATCAAGCTAACCGAGCTCTTCGCCACGAGTTGTACACCACCCGTCAGCACTTCTACCGCGCCTTGACACTGTTGCACCCCTTTGTCCTATCTAGACAGCTGCCGCCTACTGTGATCTACCCAGCTAGGACCGTGATGCCTCCTGGTGTCGGTTGGCCAGATGTGGGAGGCGACACTCCCGCACTTGGTCCTCTGTTGCCACCTGGACGTCGGGTTCAGCACCAGAGTATCCACGGCCCTCAGGTTGATGGCGTGGAGGACTTTTCGTTGCAGCACTGCCAGCGGTCAAACTACCTCTACCTCCACAGTTCCGCCTGGGACTGATGTAGTCTTACTTATTAGTACTAGATGCATTCGCCGCGAGCCTGTGTGCTGCCTATGTTGTCCTTAGTTATGTAGTGAACTCTGTGTACTGAACTCTATGCATGCACCCCTTTTGTAATATATGTCGACTACTATGTGGTATTTTACGTGCTCCTTTCATTATGCATGTTTCATTCATAAATGATTCTTGTGTTTGCAAATTTCTCAATGCTGAACTACCCCTGTTATATATTAGCAGGATGGTTAGACCAGCTGGTCGTGGTCGTGGTGGCAACGCCCCACCACCGCCCGAATACATGGCCGGTATGATCCAACAGTTTGAGCTGAACCGCCAGTTCATGGAGACTGTCATGGCTAAGTTCCCTCGCCCCAACATGGATCAGCAGCATGGTGTAGTGACACTGAATGACTTTGCTCGCCTCAAGCCATCCATCTACCGCAGCTCAACTCAGCCTCTTGATGCTGATGACTGGCTCCGTGACATTGCCTTTGAACTGGAGTGTGCTGGAGTTGCTGCTGCCAACTATGTCACCTTTGCAGCATACTATCTGAAGGGTCCCGCTGCTCAATGGTGGGACTGTTGGAAATATGCCCTAGAGGCATAAAAGTATTATTATATTTCCTTATTCATGATAAGTGTCTGTTATTCATGCTTGAATTGTATTGTACGGAAACAGCGATACATGTGTGAATACGTAGACCACAATGAGTCCCTGGTGAGCCTCTAGTTGCCAGCTCGTTGATCAACAGATGGTCACGATTTCCTGACCATGGACATAGGATGCCATTGATAACGGGATCACATCATTAGGAGAATGATGTGATGGACAAGACCCAATCCTGAGCATAGCACGAGATCGTATAGTTCATAATGCATAAGCTTTTCGGTGTCAAGTATTTATTCCTTAGACCATGAGGTTGTACAACTCCCGGATGCCGTAGGAATACTTTGGGTGTGCCAAACGTCACAACGTAACTGGGTGGCTATAAAGGTACGCATCGGGTATCTCCGAAAGTGTCTGTTGAGTTGGTACGAACCGAGACTGGGATGTTGTCACTCCGTATGACGGAGAGGTACCTCTGGGCCCACTCGGTAAGACATCATCATAATGAGCTCAATATGACTAAGTAGTTAGTCACGGGATGATGGATTACGGATCGAGTAAAGAGACTTGCCATGACGAGATTGAACAAGGTATCGGGAATACCGACGATCGAATCCCGGGCAAGTACCGTACCGATGGACAAAGGGAATAACATACGGGATTGAGTGAATCCTTGACACGGTGGTTCATCCGATGAAGATCATCGAGGAACACGTGGGAACCAACATGGGTATCCAGATCCCACTGTTGGTTATTGACCGGAGAGTGGTCTCGGTCATGTCTATGTGTCTCCAGAACCCGTAGGGTCTGCACACTTAAGGTTCGGTAACGCTAGGGTCGTAGAGATACATGCACGTGGAAACCCGAAAGTTTTTCGGAGTCCCGGATGAGATCCCGGAAGTCACGAGGAGTTCCGAAATGGTCCGGAGGTAAAGATTGATATATAGGAAGTCAGGTTTCGGCTATCGGGTGATCTCCGGGGGTCACCGGGAGCGTCCCGGGACCACCGGAGGGGCCCCGGGGGTCCATCGGGCGGGGCCACCCATCCCGGTGGGGCCCCTAGGCTGCAAGGGGGAAGTGTCCAGCCCGAATGGGCTGGCGCACCACTTGGGCCCTCCTCCCCATGCGCCTAGGGTTGAAACCCTAGGGGGGAGGGGGCGCCACTTGCCTTGGGGGGCAAGGACTCCCCCTTGGCCGCCGCCCCACCCCTGCAGATGCCATCTATAGGGCCGGCGCACCCCCTGGCCCCTATATATATGTGGGGGGAGAGGGCAGCCGCACCATTGCCCTGGCGCCCCTCCCCCTCCCATCACAACTCCGTCTCCTTAACGCAGGGCGCCCGGCGAAGCCCTGCTGGAATCTCCACTGCATCCACCACCACGCCGTTGTGCTGCTGGATCTCTGACGACTTCTCCTCCCCCCTTGCTGGATTAAGAAGGAGGTGACGTTGCTATACCGGACGTGTGTTGAACGCGGAGGTGCCATCCGTTCGGCGCTAGATCATCGGTGACGAAGAACGCGAAGAGTACGACTACTTCATCCACGCTTCTTCGAAAGCTTCCGCACGCGATCTACATAACGATATGTAGATGCACTCTTACTTGCTCGTTGCTAGATGTCTCCTTAGTTGGATCTTGGTGAAAGCGTTGAATTTTTTTTGAATTCTGCTACGTTCCCCAACAGTGGCATCTGAGCTAGGTTTAATGCGTAGCATCTTGCACGAGTAGAACACAAAGTAGTTGTGGGTGTTTGAGTTTGTTCAACTTTCTTGCCGTTACTAGTCAATCTTGATTCGGCGGTATTGTGGGATGAAGCGGCCCGGACCGACTTTACACGTACGCTTACGTGAGACTGGTTCCACCGACAGACATGCACTAGATGCATAAGGTGGCTGGCGGGTGTCTGTCTCTCCTACTTTAGTCGGATCGGATTCGATGGAAAGGGTCCTTATGAAGGGTAAATAGAAATTGACAAATCACGTTGTGGTTTTGGCGTAGGTAAGAAACGTTCTTGCTAGAAATCCTTTAGAAGCCACGTAAAACTTGCAACAACAATTAGAGGACGTCTAACTTGTTTTTGCAGCATGTGCTATGTGACGTGGTATGGCCAAAACAAAGATGTGATGAATGATATATGTGATGTATGAGATTGATCATGTTCTTGTAATAGGGAATCACGACTTGCATGTCGATGAACTTGACAACCAGCAGGAGCCATAGGAGTTGTCTTAATTATTGTATGACCTGCGTGTCACTGAATAAACGCTATGTAATTACTTTACTTCATTGCTAAACGTTAGCTATAGTAGTAGAAGTAATAGTTGGCGTGACGACTTCTTCAAGACACGATGATGGAGATCATGATGATGAAGATCATGGTGTCGAGCCGGTGACAAGATGATCATGGTGCCCCGAAGATGGAGATCCAAGGAGCAAGATGATATTGGCCATATCATGTCACTTTAATTGATTGCATGTGATGTTTATCATGTTTATGCATCTTGTTTACTTAGAACGACGGTAGTAAATAAGATGATCTCTCACTAAAATTTCAAGTATTGTGTTTCCCCTAACTGTGCACCGTTGCTAAAGTTCGTTGCTCCGGAGCACCATGTGATGATCGGGTGTGATAGGTTCTAACGTTCGCATACAACGGGTGTAAGCCAGATTTACACACGCGATACACTTAGGGTTCACTTGACGAGCCTAGCATGTACAGACATGGCCTCGGAACACGGAAGACCGAAAGGTCGAACACGAGTCGTATAGAAGATACGATCAACATGAAGATGTTCACCGTTGATGACTAGTCTGTCTCACGTGATGATCGGACACGGACTAGTCGATTCGGATCGTGTATCACTTAGATGACTAGAGAGATGTCATTCTGAGTGGGAGTTCATTAAAATTTGATTAAGATGAATTTAATTATCATGAACTTAGTCTAAATACTTTACAATATCTCTTGTAGATCAAATGGCCCACGCTCCAGTTTCCCTCAACTTCAACGCGTTCCTAGAGAAAACCAAGCTGAAAGACGATGGTAGCAACTATACGGATTGGGTCCGTAACCTGAGGATTATCCTCATAGCTGCCAAGAGATCATATGTCCTAGAAGCACCGCTAGGTGATGCACCAGCTCCCGATGCGGCCCAAGACGTTTTGAATGTCTGGCAGTCGCGTAGTGATGATTACTCCCTGGTTCAGTGCGGCATGCTTTACAGTTTAGAATCGGGGCTCCAAAAGCGTTTTGAGCACCACGGAGCATATGCGATGTTCGAAGAGCTGAAAATGGTTTTCCAAGCTCATGCCCAAGTCGAGAGATATGATGTCTCCGACGCATTCTACAGCTGTAAGATGGAGGAAAACAGTTCTGTCAGTGAGCACATCCTCAAGATTTCTAGATTGCACAACCGCTTGTCTCAGCTGGGAATGAATCTCCCAGATGAAGCGGTCGTTGACAGAATCCTCCAGTCGCTCCCACCAAGCTTCAAGAGCTTCGTGTTGAACTTCAATATGCAGGGGATGGAGAAGTCCATTCCCGAGGTGTATTCGATGCTGAAATCAGCGGAGGTGGACATCAAGAAAGAACATCAAGTGTTGATGGTCAATAAAACCACTAAGTTCAAGAAAGGCAAGGGTAAGAAGAACTTCAAGAAGGACAGCAAGGGAGTTGCCGCGCCTGGCAAGCCTGTTGCCGGGAAGAAGCCAAAGTATGGACCCAAGCCTGAGACAGAGTGCTTTTATTGCAAGGGAACGGGTCACTGGAAGCGGAACTGCCCCAAATACTTAGCAGACAAGAAGGCCAGCAATGTCAAAGGTATATACGATATACATGTTATTGATGTGTACCTTACCAGCACTCGTAGTAGCTCCTGGGTATTTGATACCGGTGCGGTTGCTCATATTTGTAACTCAAAACAGGAGCTGCGGAATAAACGGAGACTAGCGAAGGATGAGGTGACGATGCGCGTCGGGAATGGTTCCAAGGTCGATGTGATCGCCGTCGGCACGCTACCTCTACATCTACCCTCGGGATTAGTTTTAAACCTCAATAATTGTTATTTAGTACCAGCTTTGAGCATGAACATTGTATCTGGATCTCGTCTTATGCGAGATGGCTACTCTTTCAAATCGGAGAATAATGGTTGTTCTATTTATTTGAGAGATATGTTTTATGGTCATGCCCCGCTGGTCAAAGGTTTATTTTTGATGAATCTCGAACGTGATGATACACATATTCATAGTGTAGATACCAAAAGATGTAAAGTTGATAATGATAGTCCCACATACTTGTGGCATTGCCGCCTTGGTCATATTGGTGTCAAACGTATGAAGAAGCTCCATTCAGATGGACTTCTAGAGTCTCTTGATTATGAATCATTAGACACGTGCGAACCATGCCTCTTGGGCAAGATGACCAAGACTCCTTTCTCCGGAACAATGGAGCGAGCAACCAACTTGTTGGAAATCATACATACCGATGTGTGCGGTCCAATGAGTGTTGAGGCTCGCGGAGGATATCGTTATGTTCTCACCCTCACGGATGACTTGAGTAGATATGGGTATATCTATTTGATGAAACAGAAGTCTGAGACCTTTTAAAATTTCAAGGAATTTCAGAATGAGGTTGAGAATCAACGTGACAGAAAAATAAAGTTCTTGTGATCGGATCGTGGGGGTGAATATTTAAGTCATGAATTTGGCACACACCTTAGGAGCTGTGGAATTGTTTCACAATTGACACCGCCCGGAACACCTCAACGTAACGGTGTGTCCGAACGTCGAAATCGTACTCTGTTAGACATGGTGCGGTCTATGATGTCCCTCACCGATTTACCGCTATCTTTTTGGGGTTATGCTTTAGAGACTGCCGCATTCACTTTAAATAGGGCTCCGTCGAAATCCGTTGAGACGACTCCGTATGAACTTTGGTTTGGCAAGAAACCGAAGCTGTCGTTTCTAAAAGTTTGGGGTTGCGATGCTTATGTCAAGAAACTTCAACCTAAAAAGCTCGAACCCAAATCGGAGAAATGCGTCTTCATAGGATACCCAAAGGAAACGATTGGGTACACCTTCTACCACAGATCCGAAGGCAAAGTCTTTGTTGCCAAGAATGGATGCTTTCTGGAGAAAGAGTTTCTCTCGAAAGAAGTGAGTGGGAGGAAAGTAGAACTTGATGAGGTGATAGTCACCCCTCCTGGACCGGAAAGTAGCGAAGCGCAGGAAATTGTTCCTGAGGTGCCTGCACCGACAAGGGAGGAAGTTGATGATAATGATCATGAAGAAACAGATCAAGTTACTACTGAACTTCGAAGGTCCACAAGGGCACGTTCCGCACCAGAGTGGTACGGCAACCCTATCCTGGAAATCATGTTGTTAGACGACGGTGAACCTTCGAACTATGAAGAAGCGATGGCGGGCCCGGATTCCAATAAATGGCTTGGAGCCATGAAATCCGAGATAGAATCCATGTATGAAAACAAAGTATGGCCTTTGGTGGACTTGCCTGATGACAGGCACGCCATAGAAAACAAATGGATATTTAAGAAGAAGACAGACGCGGATGGTAATGTGACCATCTATAAGGCTCGGCTTGTCGCTAAGGGTTATCGACAAGTTCAAGGGATTGACTACGACGAGAATTTCTCTCCCGTAGCGATGCTGAAGTCAGTCAGAATCATGTTAGCTATTGCCGCATTCTATGATTATGAGATATGGCAAATGGACGTCAAAACAGCATTCCTTAATGGCTTCCTCAAGGAAGAGTTGTATATGATGCAACCGGAAGGTTTTGTCGATCCAGAGAACGCTAACAAGGTATGGAAGCTCCAACGCTCGATTTATGGGCTAGTGCAAGCATCTCCGAGTTGGAATATTTGCTTTGATGAAGTGATCAAAGCGTTTGGCTTTATACAGACTTATGGAGAAGCCTGTATTTACAAGAAAGTGAGTGGGAGCTCTGTGGCATTTCTCATATTATATGTGGATGACATATTGCTGATGGGAAATGATATAGAATTCTTGGAAAATGTAAAGGCCTACTTGAATAAAAGTTTTTCAATGAAGGACCTTGGAGAAGCTGCTTACATATTAGGCATCAAAATCTATAGAGATAGATCAAGACGCCTCATTGGTCTTTCACAAAGTACATACCTTGACAAGATATTGAAAAAGTTCAATATGGATCAGTCCAAGAAGGGATTCTTGCCTGTTTTGCAAGGTATGAGATTGAGCAAGGCTCAGTCGCCGACCACGGCAGAAGATAGAGAAAAGATGAGTGTCATTTCCTATGCCTCGGCCATAGGTTCTATCATCTATGCCATGTTGTGTACCAGACCTGATGTGAACCTTGCCATAAGTTTGGTAGGGAGGTACCAAAGTGATCCCGGTACGGAACACTGGACAGCGGTCAAGAACATCCTGAAGTACCTGAAAAGGACTAAGGATATGTTTCTCGTTTATGGAGGTGACGAAGAGCTCGTCGTAAAAGGTTACGTCGATGCTAGCTTTGACACAGATCTGGATGACTCTATGTCACAAACCGGATATGTGTATATTTTGAACGGAGGGGCAGTCAGCTGGTGCAGTTGCAAGCAAAGCGTCGTGGCAGCATCTACATGTGAAGCGGAGTACATAGCTGCTTCCGAAGCAGCGCAGGAAGGAGTCTGGATGAAGGAGTTCATCACCGACCTAGGAGTCATTCCAAGCGCGTCAAGCCTGATGACTCTCTTGTGTGACAACAGTGGTGCTATTGCCATTACCAAGGAGCCCAGGTTTCACAAGAAGACCAAGCACATCAAGCGCCATTTCAACTCCATCCGGAATTATGTTCAAGATGGAGATATAGATATTTGTAAAGTGCATACGGATCTGAATGTTGCAGACCCATTGACTAAACCTCTTCCCCGGGCAAAACATGATCAACACCAGAATACTATGGCTGTTTGATTCATCACAATGTAACTAGATTATTGACTCTAGTGCAAGTGGGAGACTGTTGGAAATATGCCCTAGAGGCAATGATAAAAGTATTATACTATATTTCCTTATTCATGATAATTGTCTGTTATTCATGCTTGAATTGTATTGCACAGAAACAGCGATACATGTGTGAATACATAGACCACAATGAGTCCCTGGTGAGCCTCTAGTTACCAGCTCGTTGATCAACAGATGGTCACGGTTTCCTGACCATGGACATAGGATGTCATTGATAACGGGATCACATCATTAGGAGAATGATGTGATGGACAAGACCCAATCCTGAGCATAGCACGTGATCGTATAGTTCGTAATGCATAAGCTTTTCGGTGTCAAGTATTTATTCCTTAGACCATGAGGTTGTACAACTCCCGGATGCCGTAGGAATACTTTGGGTGTGCCAAACGTCACAACGTAACTGGGTGGCTATAAAGGTACGCATCGGGTATCTCCGAAAGTGTCTGTTGAGTTGGTACGAACCGAGACTGGGATGTTGTCACTCCGTATGACGGAGAGGTACCTCTGGGCCCACTCGGTAAGACATCATCATAATGAGCTCAATATGACTAAGTAGTTAGTCACGGGATGATGGATTACGGATCGAGTAAAGAGACTTGCCATGACGAGATTGAACAAGGTATCAGGAATACCGACGATCGAATCTCGGGCAAGTACCGTACCGATGGACAAAGGGAATAACATACGAGATTGAGTGAATCCTTGACACGGTGGTTCATCCGATGAAGATCATCGAGGAACACGTGGGAACCAACATGGGTATCCAGATCCGGCTGTTGGTTATTGACCGGAGAGTGGTCTCGGTCATGGCTACGTGTCTCCCTAACCCGTAGGGTCTACACACTTAAGGTTCGGTAACGCTAGGGTCGTAGAGATACATGCACGTGGAAACCCGAAAGTTTTTTGGAGTCCCGGATGAGATCCCGGATGTCACGAGGAGTTCCGGAATGGTCCGGAGGTAAAGATTGATATATAGGAAGTCAGGTTTCGGCTATCGGGTGATGTCCGGGGGTCACCGGGAGCGTCCCGGGACCACCGGAGGGGCCCCGGGGGTCCACCGGGTGGGGCCACCCATCCCGGTGGGGCCCCTAGGCCGCAAGGGGGAAGTGTCCAGCCCTAATGGGCTGGCGCACCACTTGGGCCCTCCTCCCCATGCGCCTAGGGTTGAAACCCTAGGGGGGAGGGGGCGCCACTTGCCTTGGGGGGCAAGGACTCCCCCCTGGCCGCCGCCCCACCCCTGCAGATGCCATCTGCAGGGCCGGCGCACCCCCTGGCCCCTATATATATGTGGGGGGGGGGGAGAGGGCAGCCGCACCATTGCCCTGGCGCCTCTCCCCCTCCCGTCACAACTCCGTCTCCTTAACGCAGGGCGCCCGGCGAAGCCCTGCTGCAATCTCCACTGCATCCACCACCACGCCGTTGTGCTGCTGGATCTCTGACGACTTCTCCTCCCCCCTTGCTGGATCAAGAAGGAGGTGACGTTGCTGTACCGGACGTGTGTTGAACGCGGAGGTGCCGTCTGTTCGGCGCTAGATCATCGGTGACGAAGAACGCGAAGAGTACGACTACTTCATCCACGCTTCTTCGAAAGCTTCCGCACGCGATCTACATAACGGTATGTAGATGCACTCTTACTTGCTCGTTGCTAGATGTCTCCTTAGTTGGATCTTGGTGAAAGCGTAGAATTTTTTTTGAATTCTGCTACGTTCCCCAACAGGAACAGCCACAGGCGTACCCTGCCTGCTGGAACAATCTTCACTTGGCCGGAATTCCAAGCTGCCTTCCGTGCCCGCTTCATTCCTTAGGGAATCATGGATAGGAAGAAGCGTGAGTTCCGCAACCTCACCCAGGGCAACAAGACTGTGGATGCTTATCAGCGGGAGTTTCTGGACTTATCCCGCTATGCTGAAGAAGACATTGCCACTGATGCTGGGAAAAGTTCCGAGACGGACTTCATGGTGACATCAAGCTCGCACTCCTTGTGCATGACTTTGGAGATTTCGCCACCTTGGCGAACAAAGCCATCCAGGTTGAAACAGGTCTGCAGGAACACCAGAGCACTCTCAGGCGCAACCGTGAACCGGGCTCATCCTCGGGCCCTCCCTCACAGAAGCGTAGGGTCTGGATCCCCAACAATGTGTACCGTCCAGCTGCACCTGCTCCAAGGCAGTCCTACGCTGCACCTCGTCTGCCTCCACCACCTAGGCAGCCATGACTTCCAGCAGCACCACTCCCAGCTCCTGCTTCTACTCTCAATGATGGTCTGTGCTTCAGGTGTGGCCATCCAGGTCACCGCGCTAAGGATTGCACCCAGAACAAGAATCAACTGGCACTTCCGGCAACTGGCCATGGAGACAATCAGTCCTGCAACAACAATGCCAGGTCTTATGGCCGTGTTCATGCCAACCACGTTGATCTCAATGAAGCTCAAGACCAACTTGCTACTGTGATGGGTACACTCCTCGTAAATTCAGTACCTACATCCGTTTTATTTGATTCTGGAGCATCGCATTCATTCATATCAGAAGATTTTGCATACAAGCATGGCATTAGAAGTGAGGACATGAAAACTTCGGTATTAGTACACACCCCTGCCGGCCAATGCCGAACCTCCATGGTTTGCTATGGTGTCCTCGTGGAAATCGATGGACTGGACTTCTATGTCTCTCCCATCGTGCTGGGGTCTTGTAACATCGACCTCATCCTGGGAATGGATTGGCTGAAAGCGCATACCGCTTCTATCGCTTGCGGCACAAAAACCGTCCACCTATTACACCCTTCTAATGAGATAGTAAGCTGTCAAGCTTGTCTGGTTCAAAATGCTGAAGCACGCCTTTATGCATTGAATGCATTGAACGCTTCACCACTCGAGGGCATCGAAAACATTCCCATCGTGCGCGAGTTCCAAGACGTCTTTCCTGAGGAACTTCTAGGGATTCCCCCTGCTAGAGCTGTCGAGTTCATCATCGACTTGAAACCAGGCACCACTCATATAGCCTAACGACCCTACAAGATGCTACCTCATGGACTCACTGAGCTTAAGGAGGAAATCGACAAATCTCTTGCTAGTGGTTTCATCCGCCCGAGTTGCTCTCCTTGGGGAGCACCTTCCCTCTTTGTGAGGAAGAAGGATGGGACAAACCGATTGGTCCAAGATGACCGTCCTATCAACCAAGCAACTATTCAGAACAAATATCCGCTTCCTCGGATCAATGATCTGTATGATCAACTGGCTGGTTCATCAGTGTTCTCTAAACTCGACTTGAGGTTGGGTTACCACCAGATCCGTGTTCGTGAAGAGGATATTCCAAAGACCGCCTTCGTGACTCGATATGGTTCATTCGAGTACACTGTCATGTCATTCGGCTTGACCAATGCTCCAGCTACATTCTCTCGCCTGATGAATTACATATTCATGGAATACCTCGACAAATTCGTCGTGGTATATCTGGATGATATCCTTGTATTTTCCAAGAATAAGGAAGAACATGCTGAACATCTTCGCCTTGTACTGGAAAAGCTTCGAGACCATCAACTTTATGCTAAGTTTTCCAAGTGCGAGTTCTGGCTTCCTGAAGTAACCTACCTTGGACATGTCATCTCCAAGGATGGTATTGCCGTCAACCCTGAACGAGTTCCAGCCATAATCGATTGGACTCCTCCGAAGAATGTCAAGCAAGTCCGAAGTTTTCTCAGTCTCGCCAGCTATTGTCGTCGATTCGTCGAGAACTTATCCAAGATCGCCAAGCCTCTAACTGGTTTAATTCACAAAGGCGTTAAGTTCGAGTGGACATACAAATGCCAGGAAAGTTTTCAGGCGCTCAAGGACAAGCTAACTTCGGCTCTAGTGCTTGCTCCACCTGATACTAAGAAGGACTTCGTCATTTAGTGCGACGCTTCTCGTCAAGGATTAGGCTGTGTCCTAATGCAAGAGCGCAGAGTAATTGCTTATGCCTCTCGTCAGTTGCGTCCCCATGAAGAGAACTACCCAGTTCACGACCTTGAGCTTACTGCTGTCATATATGCTCTAAAACAGTGGCGACATTACCTTCTCGGTAATCGTTGCGAGATATTCACCGACCACCAAAGTCTGAAGTACCTGTTTACTCAACCAGACCTGAACCTCCGTCAGCAGAGATGGATGGAGACCGTAGCAGATTTTGACTTGGGTATTTCCTATACCCCGGGCAAGGCTAATGTGATGGCTGATGCCTTGAGCCGCAAGTCATATTGCAACCATCTCGAGGTTCGGAAGGTTCAACCCTCGCTTGTTGAAGAATTCAGAAGGCTAAACCTCCATATTGTTCCTCCTGGTGCACTCGCTCCCCCTCCTGAAGAGTTCCCTAAAATGAACCTCCATGTTGTTTCCCAGGGTTCTCTCAATACCCTGGTTGCTAAACCAGATCTCGTGGACGCCATCAAGTGGATTCAGAAGGCGGACAACGAAGTCGAGAAGATTAAACGCAATCTCTCAGGAGGAAAGCCCTCATTTTTCACTATTGCCGATGATGGCGCCTTATACTTCGAAGGCCGCCTAGTGGTTCCAAGTAAGAGAGAAAACCTGGACAAGACTCAGGAGGTTTTGAAAGAAGCTCATGATACACCTTTGTCTATTCATCCCGGTAGTACCAAGTTGTACCAAGACATTCGTCAGAGATTCTGGTGGTCTAATATGAAGCAAGACATTGCTCGTTATGTTGCTGAGTGTGACGTTTGCCATCGTATCAAAGCCGAACATCAAAGGCCTGCTGGAACTTTGCAACCTATCTCTATTCCTGAATGGAAATGGGACCATGTTGAACTGGACTTCGTCACTGGATGTCCCAAATCGCAGAGAGGTAATGATGCAATTCTTCTCGTCATTGACCGGCTTTCCAAAGTTGCCCATTTTCTGGCAGTCAAAGAAACAATTACTGCTAGTCAGCTGGCAACTCTCTACATGTCCAGAATTGTTTCACTTCACGGTATTCCACTGGTTATCAGTTTAGACCGTGGCAGTTTATTTACTTCAAGATTCTGGGCAAGTTTCCAAGAAGCTATGGGAACACATCTGTCATTCAGTACTGCTTTTCATCCTCAGTCGCAAGGGCAAGTTGAACGCGTCAACCGAGTTCTCGAAGACATGCTTCGAGGTTGTGTTATTTCCTTCGGCAAAAAATGGGAGGAATCTCTCCCGTATGCTGAGTTCTCTTATAATAATAGCTATCAAGCTAGCCTGAATATGGCTCCCTTCGAAGTGTTATATGGACGAAAGTGCCGAACCCCTCTGAACTGGTCAGAAACTGGGGAACGTTCACTCTTTAGTCCGGATATTATTCAACACGCTGAAGAGCAAGTCCACGTCATTCGCGAGAATCTGAAGACTGCTCAGTCACATCAGAAAAGTCAGTATGATCGTCATCATCATGACATGGTCTATCAACCTGGCGAAAAGACTTATCTTCGAGTTACACCAATGAAGGGTGCTCACCGCTTCGGGATCAAGGGCAAATTAGCTCCTCGCTATATTGGCCCATTCACTATTCTTGAAAGGCGTGGAAAGGTGGCATATCAACTGGAGCTACCATCGAACCTTTCTCAGGTTCACGATGTGTTCCACGTGTCTCAACTCCGCCGCTGCTTCAAGGACCCAGTCCGCGCAGTGTATCACGAAGTGCTCGAGTTGCAACAGGACCTCTCCTATAAAGAGCATCCGGTCCGCATTCTCGACCAAGCTGAACGTCGCACCCGTCAGAAGGTGATCAAGTTCCTCAAAGTTCAGTGGTCGCATCACTCTGAAGACGAAGCCACTTGGGAACGCGAGGATCGTCTTCGTGAAGAATACCCCGCACTGTTTCCTTCTACCTCCTAAATCTCGGGACGAGATTTCTTGTAGTGGAGGAGATTTGTAACGCTCGGGTATTCACGCTACAGTAATTCCCTGCTAATGATGCCACGTCATCGTGTTACTGTTGATAACATCACGTTAATCGAAAACCCCGTTCGAATTAAAAGTCCAAAATAAAAATGAACAATATAACTTTCCAAAAATTTAAATAAAAATGTTCGGGCGGTGCTAAAATGCCTAAGTATTTTAAATAAAATAAAACCGAAAAAGAGAAATAAATAAAGGGAAAGAAAAACAAACAAAACAAAACAGAAGAAATAAAGTAAAGGAAAAAACCCCCGGCCTACTGGGCCTCGGCCCACAAAC
>LR738713.1:460559007-460641887 GCA_902687465.1 Secale cereale | reverse complement strand
AGTAGTAAGTAGTGACTCCAAGAGGGAACGTTATGCTCGATTGTGGGTTCATGCCCCTCGATGACTAGCTTGAGTGACAGAAACATGAGTCTAGGGGATGTGCTGTTGCCACAAGGGGGGAAACAATGGTGCTTGTGCCCGCGGGTGCAAGGAT
This sequence comes from Secale cereale, assembly GCA_902687465.1. Lineage (NCBI taxonomy): Eukaryota > Viridiplantae > Streptophyta > Magnoliopsida > Poales > Poaceae > Secale > Secale cereale. Next base: position 460,641,733 of record LR738713.1, on the reverse strand, counting down.
TGTTTACTTTACGCAAAGTTCTTTTAATGCAGTTGTCTGTTGCATTGAGTTTACACTATGGGTGGGACTCGCAACTTAATACCAGCGAGATGTTCTGGATAGATATCTCAAGGTGGATGATTAGTAGTAGATGCAGATGGATTTCGGTCTACTTACTTTGGCGTACCGCCCATGCTTTGAACCTCAACCTTTCTTGCAATGTAGTCAGCATTGGTTTGCGTTCGTGGTCCTGTCAATTGCCCAGCTGTAATTTGTTACCTCACATAGCTGTTTTATCATCTTTTGGGAGAGAGACATCACTAGTGAACATCATGTGACTCCGGTCCATATTACCATCATTGATCACATACACTATTTACTTTTCCGCTATTTTATTTACTATTGCAAAACACTATCTATCACTACTATCATATTGCTTTTAACCCTTTGTGAACTACAAGGCCGGAGAGATTGACAACCTCTCTGTACTCGTTGGGAGCAAAGTTATTTGTATCTGTGTGAAGTTCCACGTTGATTGCTAATTGCGCCGTTAGCGGTTGACACCTACCTGTTGAACCTAGGAGTCTCTGGGGATTCGATCCTTGGCATCTTTGCTAAGGGAAAACACTTCTACTTACTGCATCTTACACCTTCCACTTGGGGTAATCCAACGAGGGGTTCGAGGCCCATCAAGGAGTATTTTTTGGCGCCGTTGCCGGGGACTTCACTCTTCAGGATAGGGCAGTTGCATGCTATCTTTTACCTTTGCTTTTTAGTCTTGCTAGTTTACCTTTCATTATTTGCTTTAGTTCCTTTTATCGAAAATCAAAAAAAATAGTTATCTTGCTTGCTTGCTACTATGGGTTCCACCGAGAACACCAAGTTGTGTGACTTCACTAGTCACAACAACGATGACTTTATCAGCACACCTATCACTACACCTGCCACTTCAGCACCTTCATATGAAATTAAACCTGCTTTACTTAACTTAGTCATGAAAGACCAATTCTCCGGTGCTGGAGATGCTGCTGCTTTACACTTGAACAACTTTGTAGAACTTTGTGATATGCAAAAGTACCAAGAAATAGATGGTAATATTGTTAAGCTTAAGCTTTTTCCCTTCTCTTTGAGAGGAGGAGCAAAAATTTGGTTTCAGTCTTTGCCTAGAAATAGCATAGATTCATGGGACAAGTGCAAAGATGCTTTTATTGGAAAATACTATCCACCTGCTAAAAATATCCAACTTAGAAGTAACATCATGAATTTTAAACAATTGGATATGAACATGTTGCCCAAGCTTGGGAACGTATGAAGTCTCTTATCAAGAACTGCCCTACTCACGGTTTGACTACTTGGATGGTTATCCAAACTTTTTATGCAGGCTTGAACTTTACCTCGCGGAACTTGTTAGATTCGGCCGCGGGAGGAACTTTTATGTCAACTACACTTGGTGCTGCCACAAAGCTTCTCGATGAGATGATGACCAACTATTCCCAATGGTACACCGAACGCGCTCCAACAGGTAGGAAGGTAAACTCTGTCAAGGAGATTTCCTCCCTCAATGAAAAAGCTGACTTGATCATGTCTCTACTTTCAAAGCAATCTTCTGTTGATCCTCGTTATGATCCTTTGGATTCTGTGATTGCCGACGCTTATATGATTAACTTTGGCTATGAGAAACTAGTAGAAATAGAGGAGGCCACTAAGAATTACATGCACACCCAATATGAACAAAACGAAACATTCTCGAGGCAATTAAATGAGCATACTGCTATCTTGCAAGACATTAGTAGACGATTAGAGAACATAAATATTGAGATTTCTAACCTCCAGACTAGACTCACTATCACTGAGACCCAAGTTTCCAATATGTCCCACACACAGGCCACCTTGATAAACCAAATGGCAGCTAAACCCGAAGTGGTTGCATCCCTAAGGGAGGAAGAGGAAAGAATTAAGAGCCTTCCTACCCACCACACTGTTGCTACTATCCAAGTTATTGAGAATGTTCACACTCTTAGCACCCAATGTACTCCTGGTCCCAATGGACCTATTAATGGTGATTCTATGTCAACTACCAAACAGGTGAGCCTTAAGGACACCTCTACCACTTTACTTGATGCTCGTGACCTTGATTTCGATAATTGCACTCTTACCGAAGTTATTGATTTCCTTCACAAAATGTCTAGAGATCCCCGCACTAGCACGCTTAACCTTGCCTTCACAGAGCATATCACTAATGCTCTCATCAAAGCTAGGGAGGAGAAACTTAGAGTAGAAGCCTCCATACCTAGAAAGCTAGAAGATGGTTGGGATCCTATGATAAAAATTAATTTGAATGACTTCTCTTGTTATGCATTATGTGATGTTGGTGCTAGTACCTCTGTTATGCCCAAAAGGATATATGATATGCTTAAATTGAAACCTTATGATTCTTGTTCTTTTGGTGTTCGTCTCGTTGATTCTTCCATAAAGAAACCTTTGGGGAGGATCGACGATGTTCTTATTGTTGTCAATGATAATTATGTGCCCGTTGATTTCACTATTATGGATATTGAATGTGATCCTTCATGTCCAATTATTTTGGGACGTCCCTTTTTGCGCACCGTTGGTGCTGTCATTGACATGAAAGAGGGTAATATAAAATTTCAGTTTCCTCTCAAGAAAGGGATGGAACACTTCCCTCGTAAGAAGGTCAAGTTACCTTTTGAGTCCGTTGTACGGGCTAGCTATTCTTTTACTCTTGATAAAACTTGATCTATGCATTATGCCTAGCTTAAAGGCATAAAAGAAAGCGCTTTTCGGAGGCAGCCCACATGAATAAATTTTTTGCTTTTGTCGTGTCTTGATGTTGTTTACAGCTGTAGCATCATCATTGTATCTTTACTTTTCATATTTGTGCCAAGTATAGCCTCTGATTGCTAGAAAGTTCAAAAGTTGTGAGGTGCAGTCCAGGAAACAAATTCTGTCCTTGGATAGAAAAATTCGTAAAAAATCACCAGATCATCTTTTTGGTCTGAATTTTTTCGACAGCGTTCCCTATATAATTTTCTTTCGTGCGTCAGTTCTGAGTTTTTTGATTTGAGTTGCAGAAGTATCCCGAACAGGTCAATTACTGCCTGCTGTTCTGTTTTTCACAGATTCTGTCATGTTTTGCCTTACCTTCACTTTGCAAATTAAGAACTTGCTTTTTCTTTGCAAAAACCTTTTGGAAATCTTGAGAAACAGTAGAACTTCAAGAATATCCTTATTTCCATCAAGGTATAATTATTTTATTAAGGGTACTAACCTCGCTAATCAGATTATGAATGAGTTATGTATGAAGGGAGTTTTCAAGTGTGCGAGGGAAGATGATAAAAAGATTCAGGAGTGTCAAGCGCTCAAGCTTGGGGATGCCCCCCGTGCACCCCCAAGAAATATTCAAGGAGACTCAAGCGTCTAAGCTTGGGGATGCCCCCGTGCATCCCCTTCTCCATCAACATTATCAGTTCATCTTTCGTTCCGCTATATTTTTATCACTTCATGTGTTATGTGCTATGCTTGGAGCGTCTTGCTTTTAGTTTTCTTTTTAGTTTTCTTTTTAGTTTTTCATAACGAGTCGGAACCCAGCATTCCTTTATGTGGGAGAGAAACATGCTCCACCTCTACCTAGAACATTACATAGAATTTTCATGTCTATCTATGCTGTGTGTGTTCTTTGTCTTTTTAATAGCTACTATCGTGCTTTGCTCTTAGTATTCATGCTTATCTTTCCAAAGAGCTTTTATTTAGTTGGTTGCTTGAACTCTCTTTAAATTACCATGCTCACCTTATTAAGAGAGTTTGCTTCCGTTACATGGGTTAATATGTCTATGATAAATATGCTACTTTCATGATGGTGCTTAGTAGTTCAGGTTTTCTTATGGTTAATCTCAAGTAGCTGGGGGGTTCCCAATGTGTCATTGGAGTACCAACTTGGTTTGTTTGCCTATGATGTGGTATGGTTTAGTAATATCTTCCTTCGAGAATTTATTTTGATTGACTTGGCGTATGCTCACGCATATTCAAGAATGTAAAGAAAGTCTGTCAAGCCTTGATGATCTTTTGTTTCTAAGTAGCGATATAACTACCATGCCTGATTCAATATTGCTTTGTCGCTCTGCATGATTATGACCGTCATTGCTCTCTTAGTTGGTCGCTCCCAGTCTTTTGCTAACCTCCACCTGCACTAAGCAAATTAACCATGCAATACATAGCTCATGGGAAAGTAGCCTAAAAACTATTGTGGTAAAGAATATGTTGCTTATGTATCTTATTTCTTATGAGTTGCTTGCTGAGCGGTAACCATGTTTCTGGGGACGCCATCAACTGTCATACTTTTGTTGAATATCATGTGAGTTGCTATGCATGTTCGTCTTGTCTGAAGTAAGGGTGATTTACCGTGGGTTGAATTAATATGCATATTGTTAGAGAAGAACATTGGGCCGCCAACTAAAGCCATGCATCATGGTGGAAGTTTTAGCTTGGAACTTGATCCTCAATCTCTCATGAGAATATGCTTATGCATTAAAGAGGAGTCCACCATCTATTTTCTATGTTGTCCCGGTATGGACGTCCTCAAGTCGAGATTTATCAAAAACGAGAAATCAAATGCGATCTATCTCCTTGGACCTTTGTACATGTGGCATAGAGGTACCCCTTTGTGACACTTGGTAAAAACATATGTAATGCAATGATAACCCATGGGGATCCGAGCTAATTAGGACAAGGAGTGAGCACTATTGGTATTCGATGCATGAGGCTTGCAACTTATAAGATGTTTTATACATGACACATATTAAGTACTACTACCGTTGACACAATTGCTTCCATGTTTCATAATAAAAAGCTCTAGCACTTCAAGCATCAACTACTGAGAGCATGATTGTCATTCTGAGTGTAATGTGCATTGTCCCAAAGTAGCATTGTCTTTTGCATGATTGTGATATCGTTTATTCTGAAATGATTGTATCTAGTCATCACTTAAACCTTGAAGGTGCCCTTGCATTTATGTTTTGCATCACTAAAAGGGGCAAGCTAGATATCACTTGATCATATTTGCACATCATGTTCATTGCAAATCTTTTTGATGTTTCAGTTTCATAATGTAAAACTTTCAGTCATTTGTGATTTTCTCTTGAGACAACTTAGTTACTTTAGAATCATTGTCTCAGTAAGCTTTTGTCATATGACTATGAGAAAGTCTTATATGGTTAATAGCATGTCACCACAGAAATTATTCTTGTTATCATTTACCTACTCGAGGACGAGCAGGAATTAAGCTTGGGGATGTTGATACGTCCAAAACGTATCTATAATTTCTGCTTGCTCCATGCCACTTTTGGGTGATATTGCTATGATATTCATACACTTCCATACACTTTTGATCATATTTGGACTAACTTACTAATCCAATGCACCCCAGTGCCAGTTTCTGTTTTCGGCTGTTTTTGTATTTCTGGTTTTCACGTTTCGAGAACTGCCCAGAAAAATACAGAAAAATATATAAAAAATCAGCGTTCCGGGAACGACACGGCTTCCGAAGGGGAGCCTGGGGGGGCACAGGGGCTCCAGGCGCCCTGTGGGCGCCCCCCCCCTGGGCCGCGCCGGGGGGGCGCCTCGGCCCCCCGAGAGCCCCCCGGTGCCCTAGTTTGGCAGATATTTAAAGGGTCCCCCATAACCCTTGAAACGGGACTTTTTTTCGCGATCCCATCTCTGTTCCGCCTCCGCCGCCGCTTCCAAGATCCGGAGCACCAGGAGAACTCTTCCCGGCACCCTGCCGGAGGGGAGGATCACCACCGGGATCTTCTTCACCACCATGGATGCCTCCCGGATGACTCGTGAGTAGTCTCCCTTGGACCATGAGTCCATGACCAGTAGCTATGTGATGTTCTCCTCCCGTTCTTGTGCTTCACTAATTAGTCCTCGTGAGCTGCCCTACATGATCGAGGCACCTATGTAATCCTTATGCTGTTGCTATGTTGAGTTTGCTGGGATCCGATGGATTATGAGATTATGTTCAGATTGATCTTGAGTAATATATTTGATTCACCTCTTTTATATTTTAGTTCATAAGTAATTCTTGCATGTTCTCCGTTGTTATTTATTGCTTTGTCCAAGTAGTAAGTAGTGACTCCAAGAGGGAACGTTATGCTCGATTGTGGGTTCATGCCCCTCGATGACTAGCTTGAGTGACAGAAACATGATTCTAGGGGATGTGCTGTTGCCACAAGGGGGAAAACAACGGTGCTTGTGCCCGCGGGTGCAAGGATTGTTTACTTTACGCAAAGTTTTTTTAATGCAGTTGTCTGTTGCATTGAGTTTACACTATGGGTGGGACTCGCAACTTAATACCAGCGAGATGTTCTGGATAGATATCTCAAGGTGGATGATTAGTAGTAGATGCAGATGGATTTCGGTCTACTTACTTTGGCGTACCGCCCATGCTTTGAACCTCAACCTTTCTTGCAATGTAGTCAGCATTGGTTTGCGTTCGTGGTCCTGTCAATTGCCCAGCTGTAATTTGTTACCTCACATAGCTGTTTTATCGTCTTTTGGGAGAGAGACATCACTAGTGAACATCATGTGACTCCGGTCCATATTACCATCATTGATCACATACACTATTTACTTTTCGGCTATTTTATTTACTATTGCAAAACACTATCTATCACTACTATCATATTGCTTTTAACCCTTTGTGAACTAAAAGGCCGGAGAGATTGACAACCTCTCTGTACTCGTTGGGAGCAAAGTTATTTGTATCTGTGTGTAGGTCCATGTTGATTGCTAATTGCGCCGTTAGCGGTTGACACCTACCTGTTGAACCTAGGAGTCTCTGGGGATTCGATCCTTGGCATCTTTGCTAGGGGAAAACACTTCTACTTACTGCATCTTACACCTTCCACTTGGGGTAATCCAACGAGGGGTTCGAGGCCCATCACACCCCTGCAGGGAAGTTAATCTATTCGAATAGCCGTGTCCCTCGGTAAAAGGACGACCCGGAGTTGTATTCTGACCTCATGACAACTAGAACCGGATACTTGTAAAACACACCCAGATGAGTTCGAGATATAACTCGGTGGTTGCTCTCTCACAGGGTGATGTGCGGGAGGATCGCCGAGTAAGATTATGCTATTCGATGTTACTTGGTGAACTTACCATCTGTTCTCTTCTACTGCTGCAAGATGGAGGCTGCCAGAAGCGTAGTCTTCGTTTGGATTAGCTATCCCCCTCTTATTCTGGCTTGCCGCAGTTCAGTCCACCGATATTATACATGTCATTGTTACCATTGCATATGTAGTATAGATCCTTGCTTGCGAGTACTTTGTATGAGTACTCACGGTTGCTTTGCTCCCCCTTTTCCCCCTTCTGTTCCTTCTTCTCGGATGATGCAACCAGATGGTGGAGCCCAGGAGCCAGACGCCACCTACGACGCCACCTACGACATCGGAGGCGCCTACTACTACGTGTAGTCTGCCGACGACGACCAGGAGTAGTTTAGGAGGATCCCAGGCAGGAGGCCTGCTCCTCTTTCGATCTGTATCCCAGTTTATGCTAGCCATCTTATGGAACCTTGTTTAACTTTATGTCTGTACTCAGATATTTGTTGCTTCCGCTGACTTGTCTATGATCGAGCACTTGTATTCGAGCCCTCGAGGCCCCTGGCTTGTAATATGAAGCTTGTATGACTTATTTCACTTTTAGAGTTGTGTTGTGATATCTACAAGTGAGTCCCTGATCTTGGTCGTACACATTTGCGTGCATGATTAGTGTACGGACAAATCGGGGGCGTCACACCCTAGTGACAAGCATTAAGCATAGCAAAGTCATAGCAACATCAATCTCAGAACATAGTGGATACTAGGGATCAAACCCTAACAAACTAACTCGATTACATGATAGATCCCATCCAACCCATCACCGTCTAGCAAGCCTACGATGGAATTACTCACACACAGCGGTGAGCATCATGGAATTAGTGACGGAGGAAGGTTGATGACGACGATGGCGAAGATCTCCACTCTCTGGAGCCCCGTACGGACTCCAGATCGGCCCTCCAGGGAGAGATTAGGGCTTGGTGGCGGCTCCGTATCGTGAAACGCGATAATTCTTTCTTCCCAATTTTTTTCTCCCTGAAAGTGAAGGTATAGGATCTGGGGGTACATCGGTAAGGCACCAGGGGGCCCACGAGGCAGGGGGCGCGCCCCCACCCTCGTGGACAGGCCGTGGGCCCCCTGGTGTGGGTCTTCTTGCAGATATTTTTTATATTTTCCGAAATAATTCTCCGTTGATTTTCAGGCGATTCCGAGAACATTTTATTTCTGCACAAAAACAACACCATGGTAGTTCTGCTGAAAACATCGTCAGTCCGGGTTAGTTCCATTCAAATCATGCAAGTTAGAGTCCAAAACAAGGGCAAAAGGGTTTGGAAAAGTAGATACGTTGGAGACGTATGAGTAGTGTTCCCACTATTCCCTCTATAATTTCATGCGCAATACTAGGATCAATTTCGAAAAAAAATTCCCTCTGGCAACGCAATCCAAGAGTTGTCTATGGGACATATTTAGTCCAACATAAAAATTGCGAAGTAAAATTCTAAAATTCACCTCTAAGGTGCAATTACGATAAGATTCCATCATCCTGAACCAAGCTTCTTTTAAGTTTTCTCCTTGCTTTTGCTTGAAGTGAAGAACTTCAAACTCGGGAGACAAAGGAGCGGATAAGGGACTAGCCATGACGGCAAGGCAAAGCGAACGGTAAACACGCGAAAGAAGAAGGGAGAATAAAAACGGCAAGGGTGAAGTGGGGGAGAGGAAAATGAGAGGCAAATAATGTAATGCGAAGGATAAGGGTTTGTGGTAGGTACTTGGTATACAACTTTTGCGTAAGCCTCCCCGGCAACGGAGCCAGAAATTCTTCTTGCTACTTCTCGAGCTTGCGTTGTATTCCCTCGAAGAGGAAAGGGTGATGCAGCACAATAGCGTAAGTATTTCCCTCAGTTTTTGAGAACCAAGGTATCAATAAAGTAGGAGACCACGCGCGAGTCCCTCACACCTGCACAAACAAATAAGAACTTTGTAGCCAACTCAATAAGGGGTTGTCAATCCCTTTATGGTCACTTACGAAAGTGAGATCTAATAGATAGGATAGTGTAATATTTTTGGTATTTTTGGTATAAGAACAGAAAGTAAAGAAAGCAAAGTAAAGTAGATGAAAGATTAATATGTTTAGAATAGACCCGGGGGCCATTGGTTTCACTAGTGGCTTCTCTCATGATAGCAGAATTCTACGGTGGGTGAAAAAATTACTATCGAGCAATTGATAGAAAATCGCATAGTTATGAGAATATCTAGGCATGATCATTATATATAGGCATCACGTCTATGACAAGTAGACCGAAACGATTATGCATCTACTACTATTACTCCACACATCGACCGCTATCCAGCATTCATCTAGAGTATTAAGTTCATAAGAACAGAGTAATGCTTTTAGCAAGATGACATGATGTAGAGGGATAAACTCAAGCAATATGATATAAACCCCATCTTTTTATCCTCGATGGTAACAATACAATACGTGCCTTGCTGCCCCTACTGTCACTGGGAAAGGACACCGCAAGATTGAACCCAAAGCCAAGCACTTCTCCCGTTGCAAGAACTATAGATATAGTGGCCAAACCAAACCAATAATTCGAAGAGAATTGCAAGGATATTATAATCATACATAAAATATTTTAGAAAAGAATCAAATATTGTTCATAGATAATCTTGATAATAAACCCACAATTCATCGGATCTCGACAAACACACCGCAAAAAGATTACATCGAATAGGTATCCTCGAAGATCGAGGAGAACTTTGTATTGAGATCCAACAAGAGAGAAGAAGCCATCTAGCTAATAACTATGGACCCGAAGGTCTGTGGTAAACTACTCACAACTCATTGGTGAGGCTATGGTGTTGGTGTAGAAGCACTCCGTGGTAGATCCCCCCTCCGGTGGAGCTCCGGAACAGGCCCCAAGATGGGATCTCACGAGAACAGAAGGTTGCGGCGGTGGAATTAGGGTTTTCTTTGTTTCCTCAATGTTTTCAGGGTACATGGATGTATATAGGAGGAAGGAGGGCATCGGGGGAGCTAGAGGGGGCCCACGAGGGTGGGGGCGCGCCCAGGGGGAGGGGGAGCGCCCTGGACCCTCATGGCCACCTCTCCTGTTCCCTCGCATGTACTCCAAGTCTTGTGAGTAGATACGGTTCCAAAAATAACTCTCCCGAAGGTTTCATTCCGTTTGGACTCCGTTTGATATCCCTTTTCTGCAAAACACTGAAATAGGCAAAAAAAACAGCAATTTGCACTGGGCCTTGGGTTAGTAGGTTAGTCCCAAAAATAATATAAAAGTGTAAAATAAAGCCCATTAAACATCCAAAACATAATATATAATAGCATGGAACAATAAAAAATTATAGATACGTTGGAGACATATCACTACATTTGATGAGGATGATATTTTTAGTCCCCCAAGTTTTGGTGAGCAAATCTATTATGATGAAAGCATGCCTCCTACTTATGATGACACTTATGCCATAAAAAGTAGTGATGCTTATATTTATCAAACTTGTCATGATTATGATTACCCTTTTTCTGAACATTACTCTTTTATTGTGGAAACAATCTATAGTATTCAAGTCTCTTATGATACTCCCACTAATCCGAATGAGAAGAATTTTGCTTATGTGGAGAGTAATAAAATTTATATGCTTGGGGATCATGACAAGAATGCTTTATGTGATAGTTATATTTTTGAATTCATTCATGATGCTACTACAAATTATTATAAGAGATGATCATATGCTTGTAGGAATTGCAATAATATCAAGTTTTCTCTCTATGTGCTTGAAGTTTTGAAGCTATGCTTGTTTTGCTTTCCTATGCTAGTTGATTATTGTTCCCATAAGTTGTTTGCTCACAAAATCCCTATGAATAGAAAGTGGGTTATACTTAAATGTGCTAGTCATATTCTTCATGATGCTCCCTTTATGTTTCAATTCTTATCTTTTATGCGAGCATAATTGAAATCATTGTGCCTAGCTAGGGGCGTTAAACGATAGCGCTTGTTGGGCGGCAACCCAATTTTTTTTATTTGTTTTTGCTTTTGTTTAGGAATAAATATTGCATCTAGCTTCTCTTTAGATGTTGTTTTGTGTTTTAGTTAGTGTTTGTGCCAAGTAGAACCTTTGGGAATACTTGTGTGAAGTTTATGCGATCATGCTCTAAAAAAACAGAAACTTTAGCACTCACGAGATTGGCTACCATTTTTAATGGAGAGTGCTTTTTAGTTGATTCTTATTGCAGATGTTAATAGACAAATTCCTCACGTCCACAAATTTATTTCATAATTTTTAGAGTTACAGAAGTATTCAAAAATAGAGATTGCTACAGACTGTTCTGTTTTTGACAGATTCTATCTTCTATGTGTTGTTTGCTTAATTTGATGAATCTATGAGTAGTATCAGAGGGTATGAACCATAGAGAAGTCGGAATACAGTATATATTACACCAATATGAATTTAGAATGAGTTCATAACAGTACCTAAGTGGTGGTTTTATTTTCTTATACTAACGGAGCTCACGAGTCTTCTGTTGAGTTTTGTGTTGTGAAGTTTTCAAGTTTTGGGTAGAGATTCGATGGACTATGGAATAAGGAGTGGCAAGAGCCTAAGATTGGGGATGCCCAAGGCACCCCAAGGTAAAATTCAAGGACAACCAAGAGCCTAAGCTTGGGGATGCCCCGGGAAGGTGTCCCCTCTTTCATCTTTGTCTATCGGTAACTTTACTCGATGCTATATTTTTATTCACCACATGATATGTGTTTTGCTTGGAGCATCATTTTGTTTTATTTTTATTTGCTTTCTCTTTGAATAATATCCCAAGATCTGAAATTCTTAATTGTTAGAGAGTCTCCACATAGTTACATAATTATTCAACTACTCGTTGATCTTCACTTATATCTTTTGGAGTAGTTTATCATTTGCTCTAGTGCTTCACTTATATCTTTTTAGAGCATGGTGGTGGTTTTATTTTGAAGAAATAGATGAACTCTCATGATTCACTTATATTATTTTGAGAGTATTTTAGAACAGCATGGTAATGTGCTTTGGTTATAAAATTAGTCCTAATATGATAGGCATCCAAGATGGGTATAGTAAAAACTTTCATATAAAGTGCATTGAATACTATGAGAAGTTTGATACTTGATGATTGTTTTGAGATATGAGGATAGTGATATTAGAGTCATGCTAGTGGAGTAATTATGAATTTGAGAAACACTTGAGTTAAAGTTTTTGATTCCCGTAGCATGCATGTATGGTGAATCGTTATGTGATGAAGTTGGAGCATGATTTATTCATTGAGTGTCATCCTTTGTGTGGAGGTCGGGATCACGCGACGGTTAACTCCTACCAACCCTTCCCCTAGGAGTATGCGTTGAATACTTTGTTTTGATGACTTGTAGATTTTTGCAATAAGTATATGAGTTCTTTATGACTAATGTTGAATCCATGGATTATACACACTCTCACCCTTCCACCATTGCTAGCCTCTCTTGTACTGTGCAACTTTCGCCGGTACCATACACCCACCATATACCTTCCTCAAAACAGCCACCATACCTACCTATCATGACATTTCCATAGCCATTCCGAGATATATTGCCATGCAACTTTCCACCATTCCGTTCATATGACACGCTTCATATTGTCATATTGACATGCATGATCATGTAGTTGACATTGTATTTGTGGCAAAGCCACCATTCACAATTCATTCATACATGTCATTCTTGATTCATTGCACATCCCGGTACACCGCCGAAGGCATTCACATAGAGTCATATTTTTTTCTAGATTCGAGTTGTAATCTTTGAGTTGTAAGTAAATAAAAGTATGACGATCTTCATTATTAGAGCATTGTCCCGTGTGAGGAAACAAAAAAAGGAGAGAAAGGCCAAATAGAAAAAAGAGATGGCCCAAAAAAAGAGAGGGGGCTAAAAAAAGAAAAGCCCCTAAAAAAAAGAGAAGGGACAATGCTACTATCCTTTTCCACACTTGTGCTTCAAAGTAGCACCCTAATCTTCATGATAGAGAGTCTCTTGTTTTGTCACTTTCATATACGAGTGGGAATTTCCATTATAGAACTTGGCTTGTAGATTCCAACGATGGGCTTCATCAAATGCCCTAGGTCTTCATGAGCAAGCAAAGTTGGATGCACACCCACTTAGTTCTTTTGTTGAGCTTTCATACACTTATAGCTCTAGTGCATCCGTTGCATGGCAATCCCTACTCACTCACATTGATATCTATTGATGGGCATCTCCATAGCCCATTGATACGCCTAGTTGATGTGAGACTATCTTCCTCTTTTGTCTTCTCCACAGCAACCACTCCATTCCACCTATAGTGCTATATCCATGGCTCACGCTCATATATTGCGTGAAAGTTGAGAAGTTTGAAAAAATATTGAGTATGAGATAATTGCTTGGCTGAAACCGGGGTTCTGCATGATATGAATATTTTGTGTGATGAAGATAGAGCATAGCCAGACTATATGATTTTGTAGGGATAACTTTCTTTGGCCATGTTATTTTGAGAAGACATGATTGCATTGTTAGTATGCTTGAAGTATTATCAATCATATGTCAATATAGACTTTTGTCTTGAATCTTTTGGATCTGAACATTCATGCCACAATAAAGAGAGTTACATTGAGAATTATGTTAGGTAGCATTCCACATCAAAAATTCTGTTTTTCATCATTTACCTACTCGAGGACGAGCAGGAATTAAGCTTGGGGATGCTTGATACGTCTCCAACGTATCTATAATTTTTCATTGTTCCATGCTATTATATTATCCTTCGAGGATGTTTTATGGGCTTTTATACACACTTTTATACGATTTTTGGGACTAACCTACTAACCCAGAGCCCAGTGCCAGTTTCTGTTTTTCCCTTGTTTTTAGAGTATCGCAGAAAAGGAATATCAAATGGAGCCCAATTGACCTGAAACTCAATGGAGCTTATTTTTTGACCAGAAGAAGCCCAGGAAGTGCCGGAGGGGGACCAGAAGGTTCCCGGTCTGCCCACGAGGGTAGGGGCGCCCCCTTGGACACGCCCCTACCTCGTGGATAGCCCGGAGGTCCCCTTTACTTGTCCCTGACTCCAACACCTCCTATATATACTGAAACCTCCGGGAAATAACCTAGATTGGGTGTTCCGTCAACGAATCCTCTGTTGCCACCAAAAACCAATCTAGACCCCGTTCCGGCACCCTGCCGGAGGAGGAATCCCTCTCCGGTGGCCATCTTCATCATCTCGGCGCTCTGCATGATGAGGGAGGAGTAGTTCACCCTCGGGGCTGAGGGTATGTACCAGTAGCTATGTGTTTGATCTCTCTCTCTCTCTCTCTCTCGTGTTCTTGAGATGGCACGATCTTGATGTATCGCGAGCTTTGCTATTGTAGTGGGATATTATGATGTTTCTCCCCCTCTACTCTCTTGTGATGAATTGAGTTTTCCCTTTGAAGTTATCTTACCGGATTGAGTCTTTAAGGATTTGAGAACACTTGATGTATGTCTTGCATGTGCTTATCTGTGGTGATAATGGGATATCACGTGATCTAATTGATGTATGTTTTGGTGATCAACTTGCGGGTTCAGTGACCTTGTGAACTTATGCATAGGGGTTGGCACACATTTTCGTCTTGACTCTCCGGTAGAAACTTTAGGGCACTCTTTGAAGTTCTTTGTGTTGGTTGAATAGATGAATCTGAGATTGTGTGATGCATATCGTATAATCATGCCCACGGATACTTGAGGTGACAATGGAATATCTAGGTGACATTAGGGTTTTGGTTGATTTGTATCTTAAGGTGTTATTCTAGTACGAACTCCAGGATAGATCGAATGAAAAGAATAGCTTCGTGTTATTTTACTACGTACTCTTGAATAGATCGATCAGAAAGAATAACTTTGAGGTGGTTTCATACCCTACAATAATCTCTTTGTTTGTTCTCCGCTATTAGTGACTTTGGAGTGACTGTTTGTTGCATGTTGAGGGATATTTATATGATCCAGTTATGTTATTATTGTTGAGAGAACTTGCACTAGTGAAAGTATGAACCCTAGGCCTTGTTTCAATGCATTGCAACACCGTTTATGCTCACTTTTATCATTAATTACCTTGCTGTTTTTATATTTTCATGTTACAAGAACCTATATCTACCATCCATATTGCACTTGTATCACCATCTCTTCGTCGAACTAGTGCACCTATACAATTTACCATTGTATTAGGTGTGTTGGGGACACAAGAGACTCTTTGTTATTTGGTTGCAGGGTTGTTTGAGAGAGACCATCTTCATCCTACGCCTCCCACAGATTGATAAACCTTAGGTCATCCACTTGAGGGAAATTTGCTATTGTCCTACAAACCTCTGCACTTGGAGGCCCAACAACGTCTACAAGAAGAAGGTTGTGTAGTAGACATCAAGTATCATACTAAAAGGAGAAATATGTGCCAACAATCCCTGAAATGAAATTGCACTTAAGCTCCCTCTGCAAAGGTGCTGCCACAGAGGGTGGCAGCCACAGAGGTGCAGCATCCATGGTTGGATCCATCGGCCATGGCTTCCTCGAGCTCATGGAGACAGACCTATACCTCAAGGTCGGCGGCGAGGGCATCTTCTCAACAGATCCCCTGGGCGTGCGTTGCCTCTTCCGCTCCCACTGCAACATAAGGAGGGTCTCGGGGCTACTCCATCATCGACCTCGGTAATTGCTGGGCATGTGGGCGTGTAGGTCTACCAGGAGGCGGTGGCGTTAGGCCATCGGTGTTGAAGCAGGAGGCAGCGAAGGGACTGGGGATTCTGGGGAGGGTGGAGCCGATCCACCGGACGAAAGAGAGAAGTGACTCCGGTCGCCGGCGGCTGGATACGAGGAAAACCAGAGTGGGGGTCGGGCATGGCGTCAGACATCCGCGTAGCTTTCCGATGGCGCTGTGCGCACGGGACTCGGGACTTGGTGGGCTGTTTGTTTTTCCTTTGAGGGGGCTGCATCGATTTTCTTCAGCGTGGCTACATCGCTAATTTGGTACGCTAAAGAAAATTGCACTATCTTTTTCCTTGTACTAAGAGTAGAAAGAAAATTACAAACACGGGGAAGTTTCCTTCTCTTTCATTTTATCTTGCACGATCTCTTTCCTTTCACTGTGCGCGAATATAGGTGAGACCGATCGAGCGAGGCAAACCAATGAAATGAAACGACTACCGACCGACCATCACGACCGCGGACTCCCATTTATGAGTAGAGATTAGGAGTAGAAAGATTAACAAAGGTAAGAATCGATGTGTTAGGAAAGTTAGTATTTTGAATTGACTTTGATGAAAATGAGGTTTTATTTTTTCGTAACGTGATATTATTACCTGCCCGTTTGTGACATGTCTGGTTAGAAAAGTTTGCACATGTTAAGACAGTTTTTATTGGGAGGATGAAAAAAATCAATGTGAGGATATGATGATGGAAGGTGATACGAAAACAAACCGGTTGAAAACAACCGGTTGAAAGTGGTGGGACGAAAAAAAATCGCGGACGCAATCCTACCAACTCCGACATTAAGAGTAAAGATTGTGTTTTTTTAGACACCCAAGTTGTGCCAGCCATGTAACCATCGGGAGGGCAGGGTTTGCTCGAGGAGAACTCCTATTTAGCTCCCTACGCGCACGTGCACGCACCATAGCGCACCTCCCATCCCGCGGCGTGCCACTTACAGGCCCATTTGCGAGGTTGGATGTCCATGTTTTTTTCTCATTTTTTCTTTTTCTTTTTTCATTTCAATTTGAAATAATTTAGGATTATAAAAAGGTTCCAAAATTCCAAAAAAGTGTGAGTTAGAAAAAATAATTCAACAGACAATAAAATGTTCACGGACTCAAAAAATGCTCCTCATTTAAAAAATAATATACACATATCGGCAAAATATTCACGAGTTTCAGAAAATGTACAAGACTTCAGAAAAAAACGATTTTTTTATAACATATTCATGTATTCAGAAAATGTTCACGATGTCATAAAACATGTTCATGTATTCAAATTTTAAATTGTGAAATTGAAAATCTGCCCGTGAATTTGAAAATATTCATGATTTTGTACAACAATGTTCGCGAAAGTCAGAAAATGTTCGTATCTTTTTTTATTTTAAAAAAATCATCAATTCTAAAATTTTCAGCTTTATTTTTTGCATGTTTCAAAAAATATTGAAAATTAAAAAAAAAGTACATGAATAGTGATAAAAATGTTCACGAATGCAAAATATCTTCACGATTTCAAAAAAAAAATTAACGAATTTGAATCATATTTGTTAAAAAAATTAATTTAAAAGTATATTCACGAAACAAAAAGTGAAAGAGAGCAAAAATTAAAAATTGATAAAGGAAAACAGAAATTAAAAAGAAAAGAGAAGTAAAAAAAGAGAAAAAGAGAAAGGAAAAAGAAAAAAAAAGAAAAAATCTGTTTGGGAAGGCTTGATTTAGAACCTTCCAATAACCGGAAATGAGGTAGTTGGGCCGGCCCAAACGTAAGTAGCTGGAAGCGGGGGTACGCGTACGGTTGCCAACCAGCGTTCCACACGCCAAATAGGATCCCCGTTGCTCAAGATTCCCTACTTGCATGTTGGATAATGTGGATTATCTTCAGAAAAATATATTTTTGCGAGTGAAAGAGAGATTTATTCTACTATCAAGAGGTCCTACACGATCAGCCATAACACTGGTCATGAGAAACCCACGGGGTGTGTCCATCCAACAGCTCGTCACCTCAAGTGCGCAAGCAAGTTTCGCACACAAGTGGGCCAAGTTGTTGGCATTTCTTATTACATGTTGAATAACAAAAGAAATAAAAGATGAGGCTAGCCCTTCAATCTCAAGAAAAAAAGTGTAGGATCGAAAGTATGTCTAGAGGGGGGTGATTAGACTACATGACTAAATAAAAACCTTGCCTTTTCCTAATTTTAAGTCTTGGTAGATTTTAGCAATTATGCACAAGTCAAGCAATCAACCTACACATGCAATTCTCATAGTATAGCAGAGGAATGTAAAACAATTGCATATGAAGGTAAAGGGAGGGGTTTGGAGATTGAAAACGCAAGTTTAGACACGGATGTTTTTGTCGTGCTTCCGATAGGTGGTGCTATCGTACATCCACATTGATGAAGACTTCAACCCACGAAGGGTAACGGCTGCATGAGTCCACGGAGGGCTCCACCCACAAAGGGTCCACGAAGAAGAAACCTTGTCTATCCCACCATGGCCATCGCCCGCGAAGGACTTGCCTAACTAGGGTAGATCTTCACGAAGTAGGCGATCTCCTTGCCCGTACAAACTCCTTGGTTCAACTCCACAATCTCGACGGAGGCTCCCAAGTGACACCTAACTAATCTAGGAGACACCACTCTCCAAAAGGTAATAGACGGTGTGTTGATGGTGAACTCCTTGCTCTTGTGCTTCAAATTATAGTCTCCCCAACACTCAACCCGCTCTCACAGATTTGGATTTGGTGGAAAGATGATTTGAGTGGAAAGCAACTGTGGGAAGGCTAGAGATCAAGATTCATATGATAGGATTGGAATATCTTGGTCTCAACATATTAGTAGGTGGTTCTCTCTCAGAAAATGAGTAATGGAAGTGTAGGTTTGTTCTGATGGCTTTCTCCACGAATGAAGAGTGGGTGGAGAGGTATATATAGCCTCCACACAAAATCTAACCGTTACACACAATTTACCAAACTCGATGGGACCGAATCAGAGAACTCGGTCACACCAATTTAGTTCATAATGTGACCGTTAGGAATTTTGGTGGGACCGATATGATCAACTCGGTAGGACCGATTTCATTAGGGTTAGGGCATAAAGTAATCTCGGTGAGACCGATTACACAAACTCAGTAGGATCGACTTTGGTAGTAAGCTAACCAGAGAGTTGGTCAGGCAAACTCGGTGGGACCGATTCACTTGTTCGGTTGGACCGAAACGTTACGAAGGGGAAACAGAGAGTTTGCATTGCGAACTCGGTGGGAGTGATCGCTCATCTCGGTTAGACCAAAATGTTATGAAGGGAAACAAAGAGTTTGCAATCCCATCTCGGTGAGACCGAGATCCCTGTCGGTGAGACCGAAGTGACTAGGGTTTGTGGCAATGGCTATGTCAAGAGAACTCGGTGGCGCCGGATAGAAAGTTTCGGTGGGGCCGAGTTTGACTTTTGGTTTGGGACATATGTGGATCTGATAAAGTGGTTGAGGGTTTTGGAGCATATCACTAAGCATTTTGAGCAAGAAACCCAATAAGCAACAGCTCATCCCCTTTTAATAGTATTGGCTTTCCTATGGACTCAATGTGATCTTGGATCACTAAAATAGAAAATGTGGAGTCTTGAGATTGAGCCAATATGTGTCCTTAGCATTTCGAGGGGTCCACAACCTAGTCCATGCCATGCCAATCAATGAACTTTCTGAAATGATCATCTTGAAAGAGCATTAGTTCAATGAGCCATATGTTGTTAGGAATTACCAAAACCACCCAGGGATAGTTGCACTTTCAATCTCCCCCTTTTTGGTAATTGATGACAACATATAGACAAAGCTTTGACAAATGATAATAAGATTTAAATACATCGTCACTTTGAGAAGTATGTGATAAGCAAGAGCTCCCCCTAAATTTGTGCATTATTTAAAATTTGCGTTTGAATGCAAATGCACAATTGATTAGGATCATGGGTTACTCTTCCATGTCACATACATCTTGGTGGAGCACTCAAAATGATAAAAACTAAAAGATCATATAGGGATATAAAAGATAATATCATTCAAGCAAGCATTAAAGTAGCATATGATCAATCACATGATCGAACAAGTATCTCACACACATAATGAAAAGTATCAAGCAAACACACAAATGTATCGACCAAATAGCAAGAGACCAAGAAGCAAAAACACTCTCTCTCGAAGCCTATGATCTATACATATTTCTCCCCCTTGGGCAACAAGTTACCAAAAAGTTCAAATATGCATAGTGCTATGCGTCTCTCTAGGTTTGGTCTTCGGGAGGCGGTGTTGAGAGCACTCCAAGGACGAAGGCATCTGTAGATGTTGTTGGAGCTGGTGGAGTGGCTGGTGGTGGCACTGAAGATGTGGCTGCTGGTGCTGATGTAGTAGCTCGAGTGTCAGGTATGGGCACAGCAGCAGATCTCTGACCTCTAGGCACTCTCTGAAAGGCATCTGTGGTAGCCTACCCTTTCCTCTCCTCTGCTTCCTCCTGGAGCTGCTCAACTGCAGTCTGTATCTCAGTCACTTTCACATCAAGATCATAGAACTTTGTTTCAATGATCCTCTCCAAGCTCTCCTGATTTTGAGTCAGGGTGGCCAAGCCCTTCTCAATCCTCAAAGTTGCTTGAATCAGATATGCCATTTGATCTTGTTTTGACTTGAGGGGCACTTGAGATGCCTCTTCAACACTTGGCATCTTTGCTGCTTTCTGAGCTCTAGGTTTTTCTCTTTTTTCTTGTGCTTGCACTGATGAAGGTTCATTCTCATCGATCACAACTGTGTTGTCCTCAAATTCAAGATATAGGGGTAGATGCTCATTATCCAACAAGTATGTGCATGTGCTCATCTTGGAGGTGATGAGCTCTTGAATGTGTGGAGCATACCCACAAGATCTCTTCTGGTCTGCAGCAGTCCTTTTGATTGTCTCTACAATCAGACTCATAACTTTGAATTTTTGAGGGACATAAAAAATGTGCAGCAAGTTGATTGAATGTCTTATGATCATCTTGTGATCTCCTGACTTGGGCAACAATGTATACCTCAATATAGTGTTGATTGTAGCTAGACCAGACAACAAGTAATGTACAAATCCAAGCTGATGTCTTTCCAATGCTTTGTCTGGGATCTCTTTGTACATGTTGGCAATAGAGTTGTGGTCTTTCTTCTTCTTGGCATAGACATCCAAGTCATCTTCATGCTCTTTAGGGGCTTTTATCAACTTGGCCCACTCATCAATAGTTGACTGGTACCTTGTACCTTCAGACATCCACACAATTCTACCATCTGGATAGAAATGTGTTGTAGAGTAGAATTGCATGACCAGTTCATCATTCCATTTTGTCAGCTTCTGACCCACAAACTTGTCAACACCACAAGCCTTGAAGCTTTCATGCACACTTGGAAAATGATCTTCATTTTCCTTGATGTATTCCCAGTCAACCCATCTCATGTCACATACCATTGGCTTCTTGTCAAGCAGAATGGTCTCATAAAAATCTTGTTGTTCTTTTGTGTGGAACCTATAATCAACTGCAGTCCTTCTCCTCACATCATATAGATCAGATTGTCTCCATCTTCTGAGACTTGCATCCTTCCTCAACTTCATGTCCTCAACAACAATATGATTATCATCATGATCAGGAATCTTGGGCTTCAATTTTTTGAGCACTTGAACCTCAGCATCTTCATCAATCTCAGGCACTGGGGCCTTGTTCTTTTCTGCGGCTGGAATATTCCTTGTGCTTCTCTTGGGTGCAGACTTGGTGGCTTGAGCAGCAGCTTTGGGGGCAGTCTTGGGCTTTGAAGGAGCAACCCCAGACTTGGCATCCCCCATCAGCTTCTGAGATTTAGGTGCTAGTGTAGCATCCTCTTCTTCTTCTGCTGCTTCATCATCATCATCTCTCATAGATGGCTTGACAATCACTCTGGCTGTGGTTTTTCTTGCTCTCTTCTTTGTTCCTGCTAGCTCATCATCTCTTGTTTCAAGAGTGAACACCATTGTATCTTGAGTTGATGCTCTGGCCTTTGACATTGGAGCTCTTTTGGCAGGTGCCTTCTTGTTCAAATATGGCTTGACAGCCCTAGTTGATTCTTTCACAGCTTGCTTCTTTGAACTGGCCTCATCAGCCACAAAGTCCTCATCCTCACTGTCAGAAGTTTTCTTCTTCCTTGTCTTGGTAGCAACCTTAGGGAGGTTGCTTGGAGTGCTCCTGCTACCCTCATCAGAACTACTAGAGGGACTAGTGCCCTCACTCAACTGTGCTTGCTCCTCAGACCTGTTCTGACTGTCACTCTGGTCAGACATCTTGGCAATTACACTGACAGCAAACCCCGTGAATAGATGTAGATGAGGTAGAGTGGATAAGCATCACAAAGTGCAGAGTTTTTGCAAAATAGATGACTCAAAAACTTAGTTTTAGTTCTCCACAGAAAGCATTTCGGAGCTACCGATTTGTTAAACTCGGTGATACCGAAGCAATTTTGGAACCTAAACTAGTGAACTCGGTCAAACCGAGTCACAGTTCGGTGGCACCGAGATTGCTAGCGTTTCAAAGAGAGTTGAACTCGGTCGCACCGATTTACAATTTTCGGTCAGACCGAAAAGTGCAAGTGCAATGGCCTAGCCAAATCGGTGAGACTGATTTCTACAACTCGGTTGGTCCGAGATTAGTTCGGCGGAGACCTAACCCTAAATTTTTGAATCAAAACTAATATATACAGAGTTTCTGCTGGACAGGATGATTTCAATCGTGGCAAGAATCATGGCAATATCTTTGTGCTTAGAATCGGAGATAAGGATAGCACAAAGATCGAGCTCATACCCTAACTTGGTGGTGAGCTTGCTACGGCGGCAACGGCGGAAAAGATTGCCGTTGACGGCGGCGGAGACCAGCGGCGGGAGGTCACTGGCGACGTGAAGATGATCCGGAGACCCGAGACGGCAGAGTAGGTCACATGCGGGCGAGAGGTTTTGGAAAGTTTTCCAAAATTTGACCCGGTGGTATATATAACCTGACCCTGTCGGTGTGACCGAGTGGAACAACTCGGTGGCACTGAGATGCAGAATCGCAAGCAGTTACTGCAACTCGGTGAGACCAAAAAGTTCAAATCGGTTGCACCAAGATTGAAAACCTAGATCAAATTAGTGAACTCGGTGTGACCGAAGTGGATGACTCGGTCATACCAAAATTCACAAAGAGGTTTCGGAAGTTTAAGTCTATGACAAATCGGGGACTCCGAGTGCTCCTCACACAGAGTGGTTCGAATCTGACTTGATCAAACTTTTTTTTGAGCTGGAACTTGATCAAACTTTGTGATGTAGCAAATATAGAGTTTGAATTGAGAAAAGCATAGATATCTATAGGGAGTTCTTAGGCATTCTTGTCCATCCATTTGGAAAAAGAGAAAGATCCAAACAATCAAAGCAACAAATGGATGTCCTCGAATGAGAAAAATATGCATCCAACATGCTCACACAATAAGATAGCAAATGAAACATGTGGCAAACATGCACAACCATTCTAGAATCTATCAAGCAATTGGCGATGACCAGCTCATCTATATATGAGTATATTAACTTAGGAGTCAAATGAGAACATTTGATCATATGTCATACTCATCGTTTAAGCACAAATGGGGTTACCACTTTTGCATAAAGCATTGTTGTGTTCACATCATTAGAGTTGCTTTAGCTCAATTGATTAGAGTAAAGCTCCCCCTAGATGTGATACCCCCCCTAAGAGGGATGAACTGACCATGGGTTTTGTCGATGATGACTTCATGTAGGTGTTGAAGATGTAGATGCTCAATGTTGATGTAGATCATTTGGAGCAATCCATTGGAGTGAGCTGCACTTTCAATACCTACACGGGTTAGTCCCACAAGGAACAAACAAATATATCCATGGACATAGAGTGATGTTCACATAAGATGATGTCCATGAAAGCATTTGGTTACCTTGTCCCTTGTCTTACCAGCAAGAGGGTTTGTGACTCCTTGAACTAGTGCAAGATATGAAAGGTGTTTGCACTTGTCCTCGCCAAAATGATATGAGTGAGGTATGTTGGCGGAGTCACCCTCAAGAACTCTCTAGTTCTTCTTCGGGATCCACACCATCTTGATAGGAATCCTTGGAGTTGTAGATGTACTTGATGAAGCATAACTTGAAGTAGTCTTGGGAACCCACTTGACCAAGGCCTTAGGAGCTTCTTCAAATGCATCAATCTCTTCTTGAAGCTTGTCTTTGCCCTTTAGCTTGTGGTCTTGTGGTGGAAGATCATCTTGTGCTTGTGTTCCTTGGAAAGAAGTAGGATCATACTTCTCTTGTTGAGGAAAAAACTTCGTCTTGGGGTATTGATCTTCTTCCCACTCAACTCCATTGGCATTGAACTTTCGTTCAAAACCAACACCTTGATTCTTCCGGTGTCTTCCTAGCTTGCGTACAATTTCCTCAAATTGCTTACTTCCGGCAAGGCTCTTGTAAACACATTTTTTCTATAATTCCCTTCAATAAGCTATTTTCTTGCTCAAGTGTAACTTGGCTAAGAGAATCATTAGTGGAATCAAGAGAACTACTAGAAGCAACAATATTGGATTTAGCATGATTGTTGTTACTACTAGAGGAAGAATCTTTCTTGTTCTTGTTGCTAGATTTAACTTGTGGCATGTAAGTAGACAAGAGTAAATGTTTGGCAATGTAAGAAGAACTTTTCTTGCGAAGATCATCATTGATTGCTTTTAAGAACTCATGATCTTGCTCAAGGTTGAGATTTTCAAAGCGTAGCTTCTCATGAGTCTTTAAAAGTTCTCGATGATCTTCCAAGGTAGTTTCATGAGCTAACTTAAGAGTGTTTAGTTCTTTAGTTAGACGCTCAATCTTCTCCTTATCATTGTCATTCACTTTATCTTGATTAGCATGATTAATAGCAATTTCATCATAGTTCATCATAGGTTTCATCACTATTGCTACCAACAAGTAAATCATCATCTCCTAGCAAGTCATCTTCATCACTATTAAAATCAAGATACTCGGGGTGTGATACCTTAGGGCCTTTAGCCATGAAGCATCTTCCAATTCCTTCATTTGGTGAGTCAAATATGTCGTAGGAGTTGGATGACACAAGAGCAATTCCGGCAACACCTTCATCTTGAGTATCTTCGGAGTCAGAATAGTAGCTTCTTTCGGAGTGGTCACGAGAGTCGGAACCGGATACCCACTCACCAACATGAGCTTGATGTTTTCGTCTTGTATAGCTCCTTGATGATTTATCCTTCCTTTCCGAATCTTTGCTTCTCTGAGAAGGTCTTCGTTCATAACGATCATCTCTACTCCTTCTCTCTCTTGGTGGTGAATCTTCTCTTCTACTCCTCCTTTTAGGTGAGTCTTCTTTTCTCTTGTGTGGAGCCGTAAACTCATTGGAGTAGTGTCCGGGTCTTCCACAATTGTAGCAACTCCGATCACGACTTGAAGATCTTTTGTCGTCATAGGACCTTGACTTGTAACTTCTCTCTTTGCTTCTATTCTTGTAGAATTTGTTCAAGTTCTTTACCATTAAGCTCAATTCTTCATTGAAGACTTGTTTCTCACTTGATGATGTAGGAGCATCACATGAGGCTTTGTAAGCACCACTAGACTTGTTGTGAAGCTCTTCTTTATCTTTGAGTGACATCTCATGAGCAACAATTCTTCCAATGACTTCCGTTGGCTTGAGATCTTTGTAGTTGGACATCATTTGGATCAACGTGCACACGGTATCATATTTTCCATCCAAGGCTCTTAGGATATTCTTGATGATGAATCTGTCGGTCATCTCTTCACTTCCTAAACTGGCAATCTCATTTCTGATGAGAGCAAGCCTAGAGTACATTTCAGAGACACCTTCACCATCCTTCATTTTGAACTTGTCAAGCTGACTTTGAAGCACATCCAATTTGGATTCCATGATAGAGTCGGTACCTTCGTGCATATCAATCAAAGTATCCCAAATTTCCTTTGCATTCTGAAGACGTCTGATTTTGTCAAACTCTTCGGGGCACAATCCGTTGAAGAGGATATCGCAAGCTTGAGCATTGTATTGCAACATTTTCAATTCTTCAGCGGAGGCTTCCCGGTTTGGTTCCTTCCCATTGAAGAATTCACCTTGAAAACCAATACACACACTAGACCAAACGGCGGGGTTATGTGCAAGAATATGCATTTCATCTTATGCTTCCAACTAGCAAAATTAGTACCATCAAAGTAAGGACCTCTACGGTGGTAATTTCCCTCGCTAGACTCCATACTCTCCTAGGTTGTGAAACCGAGGCTATGATCACCAAAGCTATGAAAATCAAGGGAAATGGAGACCAAAGCTCTGATACCACTTGTAGGATCGAAAGTATGTCTAGAGGGGGGTGATTAGACTACTTGACCAAATAAAAACCAAGCATTTTCCCAATTTTAAGTATTGGCGGATTTTAGCAATTAAGCACAAGTCAAGCAATCAACCTACACATGCAATTCTAAGAGTATAGTAGGGGAATGTAAAGCAATTGCATATGAAGGTAAAGGGAGGGGTTTGGAGATTGCAAGCGCAAGTGTAGACACGGATGTTTTTGTCGTGGTTCCTATAGGTGGTGCTATCGTACATCCACGTTGATGGAGACTTCAACCCACGAAGGGTAACGACTGCGCGAGTCCACGGAGGGCTCCACCCATGAAGGGTCCACGAAGAAGCAACCTTGTCCATCCCACCATGGCCATCGCCCACGAAGGACTTGCCTCACTATGGTAGATCTTCACGAAGTAGGCGATCTCCTTGCCCGTATAGACTCCTTGGTTCAACTCCACAATCTCGACGGAGGCTCGCAAGTGACACCTAACCAATCTAGGAGACACCACTCTCCAAAAGGTAATAGATGGTGTGTTGATGATGAACTCCTTGCTCTTGTGCTTCAAATGATAGTCTCCCCAACAGTCAACTCTCTCTCACAGATTTGGATTTCGTGGAAAGATGATTTGAGTGGAAAGCAACTTGGGGAAGGCTAGAGATCAAGATTCATATGATAGGATTGGAATATCTTGGTCTCAACACATGAGTAGGTGGTTCTCTCTTAAAAAATGAGTAATGGAAGTGTAGGTTTGTTCTGATGGCTTTCTCCTCGAATGAAGAGTGGGTGGAGGGGTATGTATAGCCTCCACACAAAATCTAACCGTTACACACAATTTATTAAACTCGGTGGGACCGAATCAGAGAACTCGGACAGACCGATTTAGTTCATAATGTGACTGTTAGGCATTTCGGTGGGACCAATATGATCAACTCGTTAGGACCAATTTCATTAGGGTTAGGGCATAACGTAATCTCGGTGAGACTGATTACACAAACTCGGTAGGACCGATTTTGGTAATAAGCTAACCAGAGAGTTGGCCAGGCAAACTCGGTGGTACCGATTCGCTCGTTACGGTTGGACCGAAACGTTTCAAAGGGGAAACAGAGAGTTTGCATTGTGAACTCAGTGGGACCGATTGCTCATCTTGGTTAGACCAAAACATTATGAAGGGAAATAGAGAGTTTACAATTCCATCTCGGTCTCCATCTCGGTGAGACCGAGATCCCTATCGATGAGACCGGAGTGACTAGTGTTTGTGGCAATGGCTATGTCAAGAGAACTCAGTTGCGCCAGATAGAAAGTTTTGGTGGGCCGAGTTTGATTTTTGGTTTGGGACATATGTGGATGTGAGAAAGTGGTCGAGGGTTTTGGAGAATATCACTAAGCATTTTGAGCAAGAAACCCATTAAGCAACACCTCGTCCCCTTTTAATAGTATTGGCTTTCCTATGGACTCAATGTGATCTTGGATCACTAAAATAGAAAATGTAGAGTCTTGAGCTTGAGCCAATATGTGTCCTTAGCATTTTGAGGGGTCCACATTCCTAGTCCATGCCATGCCAATCATTGAACTTTCTGAAATGATCATCTTGAAAGAGCATTAGTTCAATGAGCTATATGTTGTTAGGAATTACGAAAACCACCCAGGGATAGTTGCACTTTCAAATAGGGCTATAACAGAGTGCGAAAAGGAGTGGGAGTTCCATGTCTCCATTAGTTTCAAGCAATCAACTTCCAGCAAAACCCGCGACAATCCTTGAGCTGAGCAAAAATGACACCATCGCGCATAGCCAAAGCTTCTGTCACCAACGGATCGGTTACTACCGGATACGGCTTGCTCCATGCTACAATGAACTTTGTAGGAGAGTGGGTGATTCCTCCTGCTCCACCCTTACGGACTTCTCCAGCTATACCAACATCACTATTGATTTGTGGCACCCCGGATCAGAGCGACCGGTTTACCTTGCATTGCCAGCCCAGAGACCTTGTCTTCTGGCAACACACAACATCTTGGTATAGAAAACAGCCGCTTTATTGATACTAGCGGACCAAAGTTTTACATTACAACAGTTAACGAGGCCAAGCGGCACACACGGTGCGGCTAGACAATATGTACATTATTTAATGAACATAAAAGGGCCTCGGGCATAAACTACGCAGCAACGGAACGACGTCGTAGCGGAACTCCATCTCACAGGGACACCGATGTGGATACAGACTAGACTCAGATGGCACTCCTTTCCAGCGGATCTTTCCTGAAATCTGGCATGACACGCCAGGTCGGTACTTTGAATGTACTTGCAAGCTTACAGCAAAACAGAATCATAATGACAATCAATACCATGATAATTAGTCAATATTAAATATGCACCAATAGACTTAAAATAAATTTCAATAACATGTTATGCCCATGACTTTGCATAAATAAAACCTCAATCTATCCTACTCATGATAATTTATCATAACCACCAACGTATTCATCTTAACAAGATATAACTCATGATCCTTCCGGCGATCACAACCCTACCCACACTGGGTCTCAAAACATCTCCGAAGCTCTAAAAATTTATTATCATATCACTCGTGATCCTTCCGGCGATCACAAACCTGCCCATACTGGGTCTCAAAACATCTCAGAAGCTCTTCCATCAACTTATCATGGTACAAGAAATTTAGAACAGAGTAAGCAAAATTTTATTATCTGTTGACCCATGGTGTGACCTACTTTCGAGCGTGTCCGTGACCGTGGACTCGACTATAGATAGATTAAATACACTCTGCAGAGGTAGTGCACTGTACCCACACCACAGAACCCATGGCCTCTTTATCCCATTCGGGTGGACCAACGACATTTCGACGAAATCCGTCCATTGCCATGACACTCCTCCAGCCACTCCGACTCGTTCCCTCACTGGAACAGTCCTGGGTGGCCCTATGCCTACCAAAGACACACCTGCCACCGTCGTGGCCAAACAAAAACTGTCCCAGCCGGGAACTCGGTACCATAACACTAACTACGGGCACACAAGGTTATGTCTGCTTACCGGGCCAGGGTACTACACGCCCATAACCTTCCCTATCTGGAGGTACCGACAGGAGGCATGTCAATGGACAGAATCAAGACCTTCCCATAAAGGTAAATGTGTTTGCACTGGGAAAGACTCGATTCAGTGGCACCATGACCCGGTCAACAATTTATTCAAGTTGAGTTATTAACAGTTTCAACTTAGAAAGAATTAAAGTAACCGGTGTCATACAATGCCATGCAATATACCAAAGTGCAGTACATAAGTAAAATGCCATGCAACAATAAAACTGAGTCCACTATCATATTAACTTCAATATTACTCTGGTTATACTTGACTTCCAACAAAATTTAACTTAGCAAAATTTTATCATAGTGACTTAATGCAAGAGAAAATGACTTCGCGTATGTATGTCCATAATCATTCACAACATCCCAACTTTATTTTAACTATCTTAATGACTTAAACCAAACTCCAACTTTCTGTAAAGTGAATTGAAACTAATAACTACAACAACCAAAAGGGCTATTTAACAAAATATTTAACATGCATAATATAAATCATTTTTTCAAGTGGAAAAATCACAAATATTGAAATGGCATTATGAAAATGTTGCTGTGCCTTGCTTTAGTTCAAATGAGGCTCACAAGCCTCCTGATGATCCTCAAGACAAGTCTCTGCTTCTGAAAACAAATAAAAGTTCAAAAAGAAATTATCAAGATTCATTCAAAAATTCACCAGAAAATCTATAGAGCACCAAATGGTTTCATTTTTGGTGTGCTGCAAGATTTCTTCACCAGGAACACACTGCAAAAAGAATCAATTCATTTGGACTTATGGTTAAAAAGTTACACCATTTTTAAGTTCTCTGGAATTAATTTAAATTCAAAAGTTAAATAAAAGAAATAGGGGGGTGACGTCGAAGGCGTAAACGCCCTGAGTGCCACCTCTTGTACCGCTTCACGCGGGGGTGGAGACACTGACTAGCGGGCCGCGCTAGTCAGGTGAGAGGGAGAGAGAGAGAGAGATGGGCAGAGGCGGCTGTCGTTTCGCCGGAGCGTACGCCGGCAATGTTGCCCCTTGGCTCAATCGGAGAGGATAGATCGATGGAGAAGGTTGAGGTGCACCTGCCTGTACCCATAGGGTGGCTGGAGGTGTACGGACAGCGACGGAATGGAGCTTGGAGGCGGAGGCAGAACAGAGGACTAGCCGGAGTTGGAGAAGACGACGAGCTACGGCACCTCCAGTGGCTCCAGCTAGGCGAAGAAGCTTCACCAGAGAGGGGCGGAGGCCCTGGTGCAGTCACCTTGGATGGAGGGAGTCGGGAGCTACCTCGACGACACGAGGGGGTTCGCCGGTGAGCTCGGCTCAGGAACGATGGCCTGAGGCCTGCCCGGCCGGGCCACGGGGTTCTACACTATCTGGAGTCGTGTGGGAGTGGAGCGGTGTGCTCGAACTGGCTAGGGAAGGGCCTATTTATAGGCGAGCGCGAGGGGGGGATCTATGCTCTGCCGGCGACACCTGGCCGCGCCCGGCGACGAAATGGAGTCAGTGAGAGGGGGAAGAAGAAGACGGGGTCACAAGGGAGCTGTGGCCGTGCGGAGACAAACACAGGGCCGCTGGAGATGGCGACGAGCACAGTGCGCACCGCACTGTGCTTGGCCGGACCGCGCCCGTGCTCGCTGCGGCGAGCTCCAGCTTCAGCGAGCGCCAGGGGTGGACTGTGTAGGTTAGGACGACGATGGGGGCGTGGTTTGGCGCGGTTGGGCAGTCTCGAAAGCGAGCACGCGCTCTACAGAGCGTTGGCGCCATCCAGAGCGCACCGGCTGCATGCCATGGCACGATGCGCACGCGTGGTCACCGCGCGAACTCGTGTCTGCGGGCTGACTTGGTGCCAAAAACCTTGTCTGGCTTGTTGTTCGTGGTAGATAGGTAAGTTACCCATGGTAGGTTTAACTCCAGACACGGTAGAATGAGATTAACCGGTCTGGTAAGTTTCTGGAAAGAAACTTTGAGAGCTTGCTGTGGTAAAATGGTGAATGGTTGGAGGCTGTGCTTTGGAGGCTAGTCATCAGTTACTAAGGTGAATATGCACAAGAAGTTTCAGGAGGATTGGAGCAAGTAAAATGGTAGTTGCTGCAGTAACTACCATTTCTGTTCAGAATGGAAAAGATTTTCTGTAGCAAAAATATTCCAAAAAATAGTGCAATAGTTTTGCTCAGGAATGTGCTTAAGGGTACAAAGAATATTTAGGAAATTCCTCGGAATTTTTGGAGCCAGAAAAATAGGGGTTGCTTTGGAGCATCAAGAATTTAGCTAGGGTTTTAGGGAGAAAAATGAATATTTTTCAAATAAGAAAAATATTCCATGGAGTATATTGGGGTGGTCCAGAGATAGATACTAGTTTGAGATGTATGGGAGGCACTTGGGTGAAAGCCAAGGGTACCCAAGTGATTTAAGTCCAAATGAAATGATTCAAAAATCCCAAGGTTTGAAATAAATCAAATAAATCTTTGGCAAATAAAAGAGGGCAAAAATCAGGCTGTCACAAACCTCCCCCACTTAGAATGAATCTCGTCCTCTAGATTTGGTTGCTTGGGAAAACCATTCCGGATAATATGTCTGTAGGAACTCTTCTTGTTCCCAGGTTGATTCTGACTCGGTGTGATGCTCCCACTGGACTTTATAAAACTTCCGTACTTTACTGCGGGTGACTCTTTCCATCTGATCTATAATTTTGAACGACCTTTCTGCATATGTTAAATCCTCTGTCAGTTCTATGTCGGTTACTGCAGTCTTTTTCTCGGGCAGAGATATGCATCGCCTCAACTGTGAGACGTGGAACACGTCGTGCACATTTGACAATTCCGGGGGTAACTCCAACTGGTAAGCAACAGTGCTTACTCGAGACATAATTGGGAAGGGGCCAATAAATCTGGGTGCCAACTTCCCGCGTGTTTGGAATCTCTTGAATCCTTTCGTAGGAGTGACTCGGAGGTATACGTGTTGTCCAGGTTCAAAACTGATCTGTCGGTGCCTCGCATCGTAATAACTCTTTTTTCGAGACTTGGCCAACTGTAATCTGTCTCTGATTTCCTTGACTTGTTTCTGAGCTTCCATCATGAGGTCCGTTCCGAAACTACAGCTATCTCCTGTCTGGGACCAGTTTAGCGGGGTACGGCATTTGCGGCCGTATAAAGCCTCGTATGGTGACATCTTTAGACTGGTTTGGAAGCTGTTGTTGTAGGAGAACTCGGCATATGGTGGACAATCTTCCCATTTAGGTCCTTGGGCCAAGACGCAAGCTCGCATCATATCTTCCAGTATTTGGTTCACTCGCTCTGTCTGTCCATCTGTTTGAGGATGATAGGTTGTACTATATCTGAGGGCTGTTCCCAAAGCTTGATGGAGACGTGTCCAGAAAGCGGATGTAAAGAGTGAACCACGGTCAGAAGTCATGGTTCGAGGTACTCCATGCAGACTGACTATTCTGGACACATACAGTTGTGCGAGTTGGTCTGCTCGATAGGTGGTATTGACTGGAATAAAATGGGCTACCTTGGTTAGAGTGTCCATGATGACCCATATTGCATTATTGCCCCGCTGAGTCCTGGGTAATCCCGTGATGAAATCCATGCAAACATCATCCCATTTCCACTGTGAAACTGGCAGCGGCTGAAGAAGTCCGGCTGGCTTCTGATGTTCTACCTTTACTTTGTTGCATATGTCGCAACAGGCCACAAAATAGGCAATATCCTTTTTCATGCCATCCCACCAGAATATTTGGCGGAGGTCTTCATACATTTTTGTTCCCCCAGTGTGAATAGAATATGAGGACTCGTGGGCTTCTATCAAGATCTTCCTTTTTAGGTTTGACTGATTTGGTACACAAATCCTTCCGCGAAATCAAAGAGTCCCATGGTGATATTTTGAGAAGTTCGATGCACGTTCTGTCTGCATGTCCTGGGCATGCTTTTCCAGGACAGGATCATCTAGTTGGGCTTTGCGGATTTCTTCTTCAAGTGTGGGGGTAACTTCCAGTGTGTTAGCGAGACCAGCCACAACGATGTTCAGATGGAGTTGAGCAATCTCTTCTTGAAGTTCAATGGGCAAGGAATTTAATATAGCATTCAAACTGACCGGCTTTCGACTGAGTGCATCAGCTACCACGTTGGCTTTACCCGGGTGGTAGTTTATTCCCAAATCATAATCTTTACCAGTTCAAGACATCTTCGCTGACGGAGATTCAAATCAGGTTGAGTGAAGATATACTTGAGGCTTTTGTGATCGGTAAAAATTTGACACTTCTTCCCAATGAGATAATGTCTCCATATTTTGAGAGCATGCACCACTACGGCCAATTCCAGATCATGCGTAGGGTAATTCCCCTCGTGTGGTCGCAACTGTCGTGATGCATAAGCCACCACCTTGCCGTCTTGCATGAGTATGCAGCTAATTCCTTGCCTGGATGCGTCACAGTAGACATCAAAACTGCGGTATATGTCTGGATGAGTTAATACGGGAGGGGTGGTCAGACGTTTCTTTAGCTCACTGAAGCTTTGCTCATAGTCTTGTGTCCATTCAAACTTCTTGTCCTTTTTGGGTAGCTCGGTCATGGGCTTGGCGATCTTGGAGAATCCTTCAATGAGACGGCGGTAATATCCCGCCAGTCCAAGGAAGCTTCGGATCTGAGATACGGTTGTGGGTGGCAACCAGTTGAGCACATCTTTTACCTT
The DNA here is from genome assembly GCA_902687465.1 of Secale cereale. Taxonomy (NCBI): domain Eukaryota; kingdom Viridiplantae; phylum Streptophyta; class Magnoliopsida; order Poales; family Poaceae; genus Secale; species Secale cereale. The sequence goes on along the minus strand of LR738713.1, from coordinate 460,607,737 downwards.
GCTGGGGTCTACGGCTATACCTTCGGCGGATAGCACGTGTCCAAGAAATCCAACTCGTTTAAGCCAAAACTCACATTTGTTGAACTTGGCGTAAAGCTGATGGTCTCTGAGTCGCTGCAATATTGCTCGGAGATGTCCATTGTGATCTTCTTCTCTTTTTGAATATATGATTATGTCATCGATAAAGACTACCATGAACTTATCGAGGAAATCCATGAACACTTTATTCATCATGTGCATGAAGAAGGCAGGGGCATTGGTGAGACCAAAGGACATGACTGTATATTCGTAAAGACCGTATCGAGTGGTGAATGCGGTCTTAGGAATATCTTCCTTTTTAATCTTGATTTGATGGTACCCGGTCCTTAAGTCAATCTTGGAAAATACCTTGGCACCACTGAGCTGATCGAACAAATCATCAATCCTTGGCAGCGGATATTTATTTTTTGATGGTGACATCATTCAGCTGTCGATAATCTACACACATGCGGAGGCTGCCATCCTTTTTGTTTACAAAGAGTGCAGGCGATCCCCACGGCGAGGAACTGGGACGGATGTACCCTTTCTGGAGCATTTCATCGAGCTGCTTCTTTAATTCCACTAACTCTGATGAGGGCATCCTGTAATATTTCTTGAATAACAGTGCGGTTCCAGGTACCAGATCTATTGCAAACTCAAGTTCTCGGTCTGGCGGCATGCCTGGTAGCTCTTCCGAAAATACATCAGGAAATTCACTGACCACGGGAATTAAATCCAATTCGGCCACGGCGGTAAACATCATCCCCTTCTTTGGTATGCTTCTGCGCGAGTAGAACTTTGTAATCTCCCTTCTTGATTGGTCAAAGTGACTTCTCGGGTTGCACAATTTATGCATACTTGGTATTGAGTCAGCCAATTCATGCCCAAAATAACATCCAACTATGCTGATTCAATGAGTATCAAGGATGTTGGAAAGCTTATTCCATTGATATTGATTTCCAAGTTACGACAGACCAGACTGCTCTTGATTAATGATCTCGGGGTTTGTACCAGCATATTTTTGCCCAAGAGAGAACAACAAAAATTGTTTTGGGCAACAAAACTCCGAGAAATAAAAGAGTGGGAAGCCCCCGAGTCAAATAAACTTACTGCAGGTATGCTATTAATAGAAAACATACCGATGACCACTTCGGGGTTTTCTTGGGCTTCATCTCCGGAGAGGTGATTGACGTGACCGGTGATGTTTTGCTGGTCTGGGTATGATCCCATGAAGTTGACTTGTGGCCGGAATAAGGCGTTTGCCTTGCTGTTCTTGGGACACTGACGGGCATAATGTCCACTTTGCCCGCAACTGAAGCAGGAATTATTGCGCTGGCGCTCCTCAAGTATTGGGTTGTTAATACCATTCTTGACTTGGGTAGTAGTCTTGTTAACATTTTGCTGCCAATTGGGCTTGTAGTATACCCGAGTTTGCTGCCAGGTTCGGGCCTTCTGCACCGGTGGTCCTTCCTTCCTTGGTTCAAACTTGCGTTTGTGCTCATTATTAGCGGGCCGGGTGTCCAGTACGAGCTTGTGTTCTCTTTTCGCAATAAAAGCTTTATTCACCAGAGTTTGGAAATCTGGGAAATTGAGCATACTGAGAGTGCACCTCAAGATGGCAATGGGGCCCCGAAACCCGCGTCCCCGCGGGTTTTTACCCTATTAGGGGACGGGGATGGTGTCTTTTTAACCCCGCGGGGCTGCTGCTGGGTAAGATATAAAACCCGACACGTTTCGTGGGTTTAAACCCGTTTGAGCAATACCCGAACCCGAAATCCGTCATCCCCGCCAAAATACCACACTAAGCCTAATTAGACGTCATGTTGAACCATGTATGGCTGAATAATGATCCTGTTTGTTGCAGAAATATGCTTATGCAGATGTTGTTATTGCTCTTTCTAGCTGTTGTTATTGCTCTTTCTGTTATGCCGCTGAAATATGCTCCTTGTAGCTGTTGTTATTGCTCTTTTTGCTCGAGTTATGCTGGTGAAATATGCTCCTTGTAGCTGTTGAACCATGTAACTTGTATTGTACTGAAATTTTCGCAAGTTAAGCTGCTGAAGTATGCTCTTTTTGCTGCCAAAATGCTATTCTTTATAGCTATTATGTTTGCTTAAATATGCCGATTTCCCCGTGGGTTCCCCGTGGGTTTAGGAAACCCGATGGGTTTAGGGGACAGGCAAAGAACTAGCCCCGCGCACACTGACGGGGACGGGGACGGGTTTGTGATTTTCTCGTGGGGATGGGTTTGGGCAGGCAAAACTCGATGGGTTTCATCCCGTTTGCCATCTTGAAGTGCACTTGAGTTGCGAGTTTAATCCTCCAAGAAACCGGTCAATTTTTCTCTCTTCTGTGGCCATGTCATACAGGGAATAACAGGCCAGATGGTTGAATTGCTACAGATATTCTCCCACAAATAGATTTCCTTGGTTGAGGGCAAGGAACTCACGCTGCTTGGTCTTCATTACTCCAGTAGGGATGTAATATTTCCGGAACTGCTCCTTGAATTTGGTCCAGGTGAGTGCATCATCAGCATGCCACATGGCTTTTGTATTTTCCCACCATACGGCAGCAGCGCCTTCAAGATAGTGGGTTGCATATGGAACTTTGTCATCTTCGGCTCTACGGGCAATTCCAAGCTTCCTCTCAATGGTTCGCAACCAATCATCAGCATCCAACGGGTCAACTGCCTGAATGAAACTGGGAGGTTGAGTTTGCTGAAAATCTGATAGCTTGGAGAAATGACCATTCTGCTACCCATTCTGAACAATCATAGCTTGAACACTTTTTAATACTTCCAGCAGATCATTATTTCTTCTTTCCTCAAACATACACAGGAATTGTTGGGTGGTAGGCGGATGTGGCGGTGGAGGCGGTGGTACAAATGGCTCGGGGGAGTGTCCTGCCTGTCAGGCGGAGCGACGAACAGGAACATCCTCGTGAGCGCTGCTACTGTTGCCTCCCCGCGTCATCCTATATTGGATTTTTCCCAAGGCAACACAGTCGAGATAAGAAGCATTCAAAAGCAGAAATAGGTGGGGAAAGCCAGCAACAAAAATCGAGGGAAAACAGAATTGCGAAGAAAACAGCGAGTAGAAAATACATAACTTCAGCATAATTATACAAGGACGCATACATGAAAAGAAAATCAACATGCCCGATTACACTACTCTCATACAGAAAACATCATGACTCATACATCGTACAACAGTCTGACGACTTCTAATACTCTGGAGCTCTACTGCTCTGCGGGTGCTACGGGGTTCTCTCCTGAAGTCGACTCGGATCTCCAACTAACGAGATTAACGGAAACCTCAGGGTTGAAGGTAACACGGCGACGCTTCCTCGAAGGCTCTCCTTCCGGGGCAGGAGAAGGGTGTATCATAAGGGCTACAGGGGTAGTGAGGAGGGAGATCCACTCGGCAGGGGCACTAAGAGGAGTTATGGTCGAGGTGCCCGAACTACTAGGAGGTGTTACTGGCAAATTAGGGGAAACGGAACTAGGGACGTACGAGGCAAATCCCAAGGAAGTGGGAATGGTGACAGACCTAGTAGAGGCTAAAGCAATACGAGCGTGAGTCAACTCGCGTGCTAGCTCGTGGAGTGTGATGTAACTGACAGTGATATAACGGGAAAGGTGGCTGGCAACACTATCAGACTCCGGATCAATTTCAGGGAAAAGAATATGACCGTTGTCATTCAAAGAAGGATAGTATCGGAAACCTGGGTGGTCCTGCATGCGGACCTCGCTGTGGCGGAGCTCAACGAGGATCTCGAATGCAGCAAATTGGACGGCTAGTGAAGCGGTAGAAGCATGACCACTTCGAGAAGTATGAGAATAGGAGGTAGAATTAGTACGAGCGCGCAGAGTCACCACTGCCTGATATTCATAAACTGAGTCAGCTAGACACTCCCGGTACGCACGATAAACTGGGTTGTCTCCATGAGGGTACAGCCGACGCCACATGTTGTGGAGGAGGTGCGGCGACGCGTACGGCATCAGCTGCAACTGGCACGGATACGGCACCGGAGCCATCTACACTCACAAGCATTAGTGGGTTAGCATAAAAATAACACATGTATGGATAAAGCAATAACCAACTAGACAGACTACCTACACTCAGACTAAACGTGTTTCTAGCGTTTAAATGGCACGTCTTAGTCTAACGCATCCTATAGTCAGCGCGGCTCTGATACCAAGCGTTGTGGCACCCCGGATCAGAGCGACCGGTTTACCTTGCATTGCCACCCCAGAGACCTTGTCTCCTGGCAACACACAACATCTTGGTACAGAAAACAGCCGCTTTATTGATACTAGCGGACCAAAGTTTTACATTACAACAGTTAACGAGGCCAAGCGTCACACACGGACCGGCTAGACAATATGTACATTATTTAATGAACATAAAAGGGCCTCGGGCATAAACTACGCAGCAGCGGAAGGACGTCGTAGCGGAACTCCATCTCACAGGGACACCGATGTGGATACAGACTAGACTCAGACGACACTCCTTTCCAGCGGATCTTTCCTGAAATCTGGCATGACATGCCAGGTCAGTACTTTGAATGTACTTGCAAGCTTACAGCAAAACAGAATCGTAATGACAATCAATACCATGATAATTAGTCAATATTAAATATGCAGCAATAGACTTAAAATAAATTTCAATAACATGCTATGCTCATGACTTTGCATAAATAAAACCTCAATCTATCATACTCATGATAATTTACCATAACCACCAACGTATTCATCTTAACAAGATATAACTCATGATCCTTCCGCCGATCACAACCCTACCCACACTGGGTCTCAAAACATCTCAGAAGCTCTAAAATTTTATTATCATATCACTCGTGATTCTTCCGGTGATCACAAACCTGCCCATACTGGGTCTCAAAACATCTCAGAAGCACTTCCATCAACTTATCATGGTACCAGAAATTTAGAACATAGTAAGCAAAATTTTATTATCTGTTGACCCATGATGTGACCTACTTTCGAGCGTGTCCGTGTCCGTGGACTCGGCTATCGATAGATTAAATACACTCTACAAAGGTAGTGCACTGTACCCACACCACAGAACCCATGGCGTCTTTATCCCATTCGGGTGGACCAACGGCATTCCGACGAAACCTGTCCATTGCCATGACACTCCTCCGGCCACTCCGACTGATTCCCTCACTGGAACAGTCCTGGGTGGCCCTATGCCTACCAAAGACACACCTGCCACCGTCGTGGCCAAACAAAAATTGTCCCAGCCGGGAACTCGGTAGCATAACACTAACTACGGGCACACAAGGTTATGTCTACCTACCGGGCCAGGGTACTGCACGCCCATAACCTTCCCTATCTGGAGGTACCGACAAGAGGCATGTCAATGGACAGAATCAAGACCTTCCCATAAAGGTAAATGTGGTTGCACTGGGAAAGACTCGGTTCAGTGGCACCATGACCCGGTCAACAATTTATTCAGGTTGAGTTATTAACAGTTTCAACTTAGAAAGAATTAAAGTAACTGGTGTCATACAATGCCATGCAATATACCAAAGTGCAGTACATAAGTAAAATGCCATGCAACAATAAAACTGAGTCAACTATCATCTTAACTTCAATATTACTCTGGTTATACTTGACTTCCAAGAAAATTTAACTTAGCAAAATTTTATCATAGTTACTTAATGCAAGAGAAAATGACTTCGCGTATGTATGTCCATAATCATTGACAACATCCCAACTTTATTTTATAACTATCCTAATGACTTAAACCAAACTCCAACTTTCTGTAAAGTGAATTGAAACTAATAACTACAGCAACCAAAAGGGATATTTAACAAAATATTTAACATGCATAATATAAATCATTTGTTCAAGTGGAAAAATCACAAATATTAAAATGGCATTATGAAAATGTTGTTGTGGCTTGCCTTAGTTCAAATGAGGCTCACAAGCCTCCTGGTGATCCTCAAGACAAGTCTATGCTTCTGAAAACAAATAAAAGTTCAAAAAGAAATTATCAAGATTCATTCAAAAATTCACCATAAAATCTATACAGCACCAAATGGTTTCATTTTTGGTGTGCTGCAAGATTTCTTCACAAGGAACACAATGCAAAAATAATCAATTCATTTGGACTTATGGTTAAAAAGTTACGTCATTTTGAAGTTCTCTAGAATTAATTTAAATTCAGAAGTTTAATAAAAGAAATAGGGGGGGTGACGTCGAAGGCGTAAACGCCCCGAGCACCACCACTTATACTGCTTCACGCGGGGATGGAGACACTGACTAGCGGGCCCCGCTGTTCAGGTGAGAGGGAGAGAGATGGGCAGAGGCGGCCGTCGTTTCGCCGGAGCGTACACCGGCGACGTTGCCCCTTGGCTCAAACGGAGAGGATAGATCGACGGAGAAGGTTGAGGTGCACCTGCATGTACCCATAGGGTGGCTGGAGGTGGACGGACAGCGACGGAATGGAGCTTGGAGGCGGAGGCAGAACAGAGGACTCGTCGGAGTTGGGAGGACGACGAGCTACGACACCTCAAGTGGCTCCAGCTAGGTGAAGAAGCGTCACCAGAGAGGGACGGAGGCCCTGGTGCAGTCGCCTTGGACAGAGGGAGTCGGGAGCTACCTCGACGACCCGAGGGGGATCGCCGGTGAGCTCGGCTCGGGAACGGTGGCCTGAGGCCTGCCCGGCCGGGCCACATGGTTCTACACTATCTGGAGTCGTGTGGGAGTGGAGCGGTGTGCTCGAACTGGCTGGGGAAGGGCCTATTTATAGGCGAGCGCGAGGGGGGGGGGATCGGTGCTCCGCCGGCGACACCTGGCCTCGTCCAGCGACGAAATGGAGTCAGTGAGAGGGGGAAGAAGAAGACGGGGTCACAAGGGAGCTGTGGCCGTGCGGAGACAAACACAAGGCCACTGGAGATGGCGATGAGCATAGTGCGCACCGCACTGTGCTTGGCCGGACCGCACCCGTGCTCGCTGCGGCGAGCTCCGGCTTCGGCGAGCACCAGGGGTGGATTGTGTAGGTGAGGACGACGATGGTGGCGGGGTTTGGCGCGGTTGGGCAGGCTCGAAAGCGAGCATGCGCTCTATAGAGCGCTGGCGCCATCCAGAGCGCGCCGGCTGCATGCCATGGCACGATGCGCACGCGTGGTCACCGCGCGAACTCGTGTCTGCGGGCTGTCTTGGTGCCAAAAACCTTGTCTAGCTTGTTGTTCGTGGTAGGTAGGTAAGTTGCCCAGAGTAGGTTTAACTCCAGACGCAGTAGAATGAGATTAACTGGTCTGGTAAGTTTGTGGACAGAAACTTTGAGAGCTTGCTGTGGTAAAATGGTGAATAGTTGGAGGCTGTGCTTTGGAGGCTAGTCATGAGTTACTAAGGTGAATATGCACAAGAAGTTTCAGGAGGATTGGAGCAAGTAAAATGGTAGTTGCTGTAGAAACTACCATTTCTGTCCAGAATGGAAAAGATTTTCTGTAGCAAAAATATTACAAAAAGTAGTGCAATATTTTTGCTCAGGAATGTGCCTAAGGGTACAAAGAATATTTAGGAATTTCCTCAGAATTTTTGGAGCCAGAAAAATAGGGGTTGCTTTGGAGCACCAAGAATTTAGCTAGGGTTTTAGGGAGAAAAATGAATATTTTCAAATAAGAAAAATATTCTATGGAGTATATTGGGGTGGTCCAGAGATACATAATAGTTTGAGATGGATGGGAGGCACTTGGGTGAAAGCCAAGGGTACCCAAGTGATTTATGTCCAAATGAAATGATTCAAAAATCCCAAGGTTTGAAATAAATCAAATAAATCTTTGGCAAATAAAAGAGGGCAAAAATCAGGCTGTCACACGATTTTCACCCAAACATACTCTGGTGGTTTCCATCCAAAACCTAGCACAAACCTGGTGTGCTCTAGCGGCACTTCACGAATTGCCAAATCGTCCTTGATCATCTTGTTAGAATGGGCAGGATTATATCCATTCTTATCATGTGTAATGTTGTTCTTTGAGTTCCAGATCGCCCACATAATAGTTATGATTTTTCCTGATCTGTCTCATCAAATCTTGGGTCCAATAAATTGTCCCTAGACCACGAATCTGGGTGAAATTTAGGGAGCTTGACTTGTAGCCATTCTCTAGCTTCCATCCAGAATCTCTTTGCATGTGTGCACTTGATAAGTGCATGCATCAAATCCTCATCTGCAGCTTAGCAGACTTTGCATGTAGCCACAGTAACAATGTGCCTATGTTGGAGCATTTGTTCGACTGGTAGAATGCCTCTTAGAACCCTTCACCAGAACACTCGCACCTTGGGAACCACCTTCATCTTCCACAACTTCGCCCATAACTGTTTTTCACTCACCGAGGACTCCGTAATCGTCCCTTCCTCTAGAGATAAATGCTCAGTGCGAGTTATAAGAGCACGATACACTGATTTCACAGTATGGACACCCGTCTTATCGCATGCCCATGCCCAGAAGTCATGTCCTCCTCCCTGCCTTAAAGGAATATTAAGTATTGCATCAACATCGAGAGTCATGAAGGTACTTCTCATTAGATCCATTTTCCACAACAAATTTTCAATATCAATGAAATCAGAAACTCTGCTTATAGTGGAAGTCCCAATCTGAGCAGAAGGCCTCATCGACAACTTTCCTTGTACCCAAGTATTAGCCCAAATCCAGACTAAAGTTCCGTCTCTGATTCGCCGAATCATATATACCCACATTCAACGCCTATCTCCCTACAACGATGGCCTTCCAGGTGGCTGACGTGCCCTTTGGTACAATAGCCTGCATAAAATCAGAGAATGGGAAGTACCTCCCTTTTAGCACGCGGGCACAAAGAGAGCCCGGACTTGCTGTCAGACTCTAGCCATGTTTGCCTAGCATGGCCAAAATGAAGATCTCAAGGTTGTAAAAGCCCGTGCCTCCCCCAAATTTAGCCAATGCGAGTGTATCCCAGTCAACCCAGTGCATAGAGCACCGATCGAGAGAGCTACTCCACCAATACTTTGCCATACTAGAGGAAATACCCTTGCAAACTATCCTTGTCGACCTAAAACACTTCATTAAGAACGATGGTACAGCCTAAATAACTGACTTCAGTCGAACTTCCCTAGCGGCACACGAGACCAATCTTTCACATCCACTATTCAACTTGTTACGAATTCTTTCGCCAATATGATCAAAGGTGCCAACGGTTATACGCCCAATAGTAGTGGGAAGACCTAGGTACCTCTCATTGAATGCTTCAACAGAAATGCCCATCATTTTTTTAGAGCAACCCAAACAGTATCTGGAGTGTTTGGACTGAAGTATATTGAGCTTTTTGTCTGTGTTCACACACTGTCCCGAGCAGTCCCCATATATTTGATGACCCACAAGTGTGGGGGATCTATCGTAGTCCTTTCGATAAGTAAGAGTGTCGAACCCAACGAGGAGCAGAAGGAAATGATAGGCAGTTTTCAGTAAGGTATTTTCTACAAGCACTGAAATTATAGGTAACAAATAGTTTTGTGATAGGATAATTGGTAGCAAGTAATAAAAGGTAAAAGTGAATAAGGTGCAGCAAGCTGGCCCAATCCTTTCTGTAGCAAAGGACAAGCCTGGACAAACTCTTCTGCAAGGTAAAGCGCTCCCGAGGACATATGGGAATTATCGTCAAGCTAGTTTTCATCACGATCATCTGATTCGCGTTCGGTACTTTGATAATTTGGTATGTGGGTGGACTAGTGCTTGGGTGCTGCCCTTACTTGGATAAGCCTCCCACTTATTATTAACCTCTAATGCAAGCATCTGCAACTACAAAATAAGTATTAAGGTAAACCTAACCATAGCCTGAAACATATGGATCCAAATCAGCCCCTTATGAAGCAACGCATAAACTAGGGTTTAAGCTTCTGTCACTCTAGCAACCCATCATCTACTTATTACTTCCCAATGCCTTCCTCTAGGACCAAATAATGGTGAAGTGTCATGTAGTCGACGTTCACATGACACCACTAGAGGAGAGACAACATACATCTCATCAAAATATCGAACGAAGACCAAACTCACATGACTACTAATAGCAAGACTTCTCCTATGTCCTCAGGAACAAAAGTAACTACTCACAAGACATAATATTGTTCATGATCAGAGGGGTATTAATATGCATGATGGATCTGAACATATGATCTTCCACCAAATAAACCAACTAGCATCAACTACAAGGAGTAATCAACACTACTAGCAACCCACAGGTACCAATATGAGGTTTGCGTACAAAGATTGGATACAAGAGATGAACTAGGGTTTGAGAGGAGATGGTGCTAGTGAAGATGTTGATGAAGATAGCTCTTCCCAAGATGGGAGAGTTGTTAGTGATGACGGCGGTGGCGATTTCCCCCTCCCGGAGGGAAGTATCCCCGGGAGAACAGCTCTCCCGGAGCCCTAGATTGGTTTCCGCCTTGAGACGGTGGCGTCTGGTCCCGAAAGCCTCCTCTTGATTTTTTTCCAGGTAAAAACACTTCATATAGCAGAAGATGGGCACTGGGGCCCACTGGCTGGCCCTCGAGGCAGGGGGGCACGCCGCCCACCCTCGAGGCCAGCCAGTGGCCCCTCTCGTGGGTTTCTTTTGCCAGATATTTTTTATATTTTCCGAAACAATGTTGTGTGGAGTTTCAGGGCTTTTGGAGTTATGGAGAATAGGTTTCCAGAGTTTGCTCCTTTTCCAGCCCAGAATTCCAGCTGCCGGCATTCTCCCTCTTCATGTAAACCTTGTAAAATAAGAGAGAAAAGGCATAAGTATTGTGACAAAACATGTATGAACAGCCCATAAAGCAATAAATATCAACTTATAAGCATGATGCAAAATGGACGTATCAACTCCCCCAAGCTTAGACCTCTCTTGTCCTCAAGCGAAAGCCGATATCGAAAAATATGTCCACATGTTTAGAGATAGAGATGTCGATGAAAACAAAATACGGACATGGGGGCATCATGATCATTCTCATAACAGCAACTTATATTAATATAGTCATATGATCATTAAGCTAAAGTAACAATTCATCCACAATATCAAGTATGAATCATAAACTTCATTGGAAACTAACAAACTTTGGTCTCGGTCATTGAAGCAATTGCAATTTATCGTAACATTGGAAAGAGTCAATATAAGAGCTTTTCAGAAAGCCTACATACTCAACTATCATATAGTCTTTCACAATTGCTCAGACTCACACAATACTTATGTTTACGGAGTTTTAATCGGACACAGAGAAAGATAGGGGCTTATGGTGTTGCCTCCTAACCTTTTACCTCAAGGGTTACGTCAACAGTAATAGATCATGAAAACTTACATCCGAGTGGGTATATATGCCAGGATCTTTCCAACACAATGTGCTTACCAAAGGATAAAATGTAAAAAGGAAAGGTGGACATCACCTTGAAACTTATAAGAGAAGAATAAAAGATAGGCCCTTCGCAGAGGGAAGCACAGGTTGTCATGTGTTTTTATGGTTGGATGCGCAAAGTCTTAGCATAGAGGAACTTCGCTTTATATTACCACTTGTGATAAGGACCTTTATTATGCAGTCCGTTGCTTTTATTACTTCCATATCACAAGCTCGTATAAAGCTAATTTCTCCCACACTAATAAATCATACATATTTTAGCGGACTTGCAACATGACAACTTACTTGGAAGGATCTTTCTCAATCCATAGGTAGGTATGGTGGACTGTCATGGCAAAACTGGGTTTAAGGATATATGGAAGCACAAGTAGTATCTCTACTTAGTGCGAGGAATTTTGGCTAGCATGAGGGAGAAAGGCAAGCTCAACATGTTGGAAAATCCATGACAATATACTTTATTTCGGATATAAGAAGACATAACCCATTATGTTGTCTTCCTTGTCCAACATCAACTCTTTAGCATGTCATACTTTAATGAGTGCTCACAATCATAAAAGATGTCCAAGATAGTATATTTGTATGTGAAGCCTCTCTTCTTTTATTACTTCCTATTAATTGCAACGATGACCAAAACTATGTTTGTCAACTCCCAACAACTTTTATTTATTATACTCTTGTATGTGAAGTCATTACTTCCCATAAGATCGATATGATCTCTTTGATACTCTTTATGTTTTCTTTCTTTTTATCATGACCCGAGTGAGGAAATCAAGCCCTTGACTCAACACTAATCTTTATTATATAGCTCACGGACTCGATTACAAAGGATAAAGCTTACAAAGCAAAAGCTCACAACTAGATCATGCTAACTTTATTCTAATAGATCAAGATACTACCAAAAGGATCGAACTAAGTAAAACGGTAAAGATAGGAGTGATGGTGATATGATACCGGGGTCACTCCCCCAAGCTTGGCAGTTGCCAAGGGGAGTGCCCATACCCATAAGATTATGTCTCCTTCTTCGGGGTTGGTGATGATAGAGCTGTTGCTGATGTAGGCTTGTTGTTCTTCCAAGGCATGGGCTCACCATCATAGAAGGATGATCGAGTCTCCGGGATACTCAAATCTGTAGACAAACTCATGTTCTTGAATCTATATTCATACTCACAGTTTTGGTTTTGCAGGTCATAGATCTGGGCTTGGAGGTGATCGATCTTCTCTTGAAGATTGGAGATGGCTTCCCCGAAGATCCTTGAGTCCATCTTGAGATTTTTGGCAAGCTCCGAGATCATCATGTGGTTGGCATCGAGTCCTCGTTCCACCATACCTTGGCACTTGAAAACTTGTTGCTCCATTGCTACGAGTCTTGTCTCCACGCTTCCGGTCCTTCTCGGCCCTTCAACATCACGGATGTGTAGCACCCCCTCATGCAACTCCATGGTTTTGGGGTGGTGCAGCACCTCCGCAAGGTAGGGGTTGATGACCTTCTCGAAGAACTGGTCCTTGGGGGTGTTGGAGGATGCCATGATGATATGGATCTGTCAAAAACAGCAGCTCGAAACGAAAATCGAGGAATTCTGCATGATATAGAGGTCAAAACCTTCGGGAGTATATATAATGAATTTTCCCCGAACAAAAGGAGTAACCCACAAGAAAACAGAGTCTAGGTGACACACGGGGTGCCCTCAAGGCAGGGGGCGCGCCCCCTACCCTCGAGGAGGCCCCGTGTGTCGTGGAATTGTCACAGCAGATGTCCTAGGGTTAGGACTTAGTTGCGAGGCCAACGCATCTATGTGATAGCTTGAGAGGGGTTGAGCAGAATCGAGAGACGCAACGCAAGACAAGGATTTAGACAGCTTCGGGCCCCGGGAAACATCATCCAGTAACAACCCTACATGCTGTTTGAGGCTAGATCTCATTATGACCCTCGTGGAGTCGTCGGTAAACCGACTCTCCTTTAGTTGTGTCTAGCCCTAAAGAATATGTCGCCTATAACTTGTCAGAACTTGTCCCTCTTTGGGGAGCCCTGCCCCTCCTTATATATGTTGAAGGGGCGGGTTACATGACTAGTCCTAGTAGGATTAGGATTACTCTATTACAAGGAGTCCTAGTCTTGCTTCCTTTGTAGGAGAATATTCCTTGTGCTTTCTTCATAAACCGGCCCACCATAACATGAACCGGCCTCCTGGGCCTTGGGCCTTGTCATCCATGATCCGCCCGCCGGGTTACCAGTGAATTGCCAAGTGTAAACCGTCTCAAGTAAACCAAGTCCGGTTGGGTTATACCTCCGGCCGGGTTACGCCGCGGGGTATATCCCCGACATTAGCCCCCAGTTTAATTTGGATTTATCCATGTTAAACTTGATCCTTCCTGCATATATAATCACAAGAACAAATTTGATAGGTTGTGCTCCGGGTTAAAATATCTTCCTGAACCGGCACTTGATCATCCTTATATCCTTGTCATTTCCTCCTTGATATGTATCCATGATCTCATAACAAATCTCCTTAGCAGATATTTTCAAACATTACCAATGCAAAAAATTCCAGGCACTTCTTCTGAAAACTCCGGGTCAATAGACCAGCTTCATAATCAATTTGCTTGCAGAAGATATTTTGTAAATAAAGAATCCATTTGAATCGGCCTTCAATGCTCCGATTTGACAAAAAATATTAGCCTTTGAAATATTCAAACTGATATCCAGACGGCTTGAAGATGCCGGTTTATGATTACCACCATTACTGGGTTATAAAAACTGATAACTCCGGGTCATGACTGTTTATAGATGCCGGGTTATGGTTGTTGCCAACGCAGGGTCACGCAATTAATCTTCCGGACTTACCCAAAACTGAGAATTTGAAGATGTTCCTCCTTTATATGCATATTACCTGTAGCCCCCAAGTCTTAAGAGGAGAACATAGTGATAGCTTAAGACTTGTTTCAATATAAATGTTGCAACCTTGAAGAAATCCGGATTGTTCATCCCAATCACTAGTAAAAACTGAATATTCCATATTATGTAGCCCCCAAGTGTCGAGTTGTCATGCTTGCAGCAACCTGGGACTTGTAATTGTCTTATGCTGATAAAAACTTCAACCAGTGTAGCCCCCAAGGGCCGAGTCATTATGCAATAATGAGTATGGACTTTGTATATATTTCATTGAAAATAACATTATATAATATAACTCCCATCATGGGGTTTTGAACCCACATCCACAAGGTTAAGAGCTTTGTGCTTTACCAATTGAGAAGTGGATACTTCAATATAATGGATTAATACTTGTGTACCTTGGATTGTTGATAGGAGCAATTGGTAGCCCCCAAGGGTCGGCTCATTATGATGTGATGAGTCGGGTCTTCAATAAAGGTGATCAAAAAATGACTTTGCATTAGCCCCCAAGTGTCATGGTGCATGCTTGCAGTGACATGAGACTTGCATATTTGATGTAATCTTAACTTGAATAATGTAGCCCCCAAGTGCCGGGTTGTAAGCCTGCAACGACTCGGGATTATTCCTTTGTAAAATAAATCATACCATTGAAAATATGATAGCCATTGCGCTAAAGCGACTTTGAAAACCTTAATCATAATACTCGCTATTGATAACCATAATACAATCCAGCCATGTTGGCTATTTTGAATAATATAACCCGGTTTGAAAACCGGTTCCAGTGATATTTGATCACAACCAGGCCGGGTTAATAAACACCGGTCATTATTTTATCTCATATTGGCGACTTATAGTCAAAGGCCAGGCCGGTTTAATAAACACCGGTCATTATCTTATCTCATACTGGCGACTTATAGTCAAAAGCCAGGCCGGTTTAATAAACACCGATCATTATCTTATCTCATTATGGCGACTTATAGTCGAAAGCCAGGCTGGTTTAATAAACACCGGTCATTATCTTACCTGCATCTGCATAAAACAATGTTTAAAGTGTCCTGGCGTTTTATCGCCGGACGCGTCATAGTGCCCAAACACATGATCTAAGTTTATAACTTGAACTGTGCATAAAGTATAAGTATGTATCATACATGTGACTAAGTGTATCACAATAAACCTTAATCCGGCAGAAACCATTCAATGTGTAAGTGCCGATGACTCCCTTGATTATTTGTCGGCTCGTCATGAAGGCCGAACCGGGTTACAATGAACTTCGGTTTAACTAGTACTGGTGTTTATAACCCAGACTATAGCTCTGTAAATACAAATGTAGTGACAACTTTGTAGTTATCCGGTCTTGAATCAATGGACTTGGTTGAAAAACCAATGACCTTGAAGATAAACATTTGTGAAAACATAAAAAATGGAAAATAAAGTTTTTTGGGCAAATAAGACCATGTAGTCGAGGCTTTTTACGAGCTGCCAGGCTCCAAATTCGAGGCTTTTTATGAGCTGCCAGGCTACTGTCATTAACCATTTTAGCAAAGCCTGTCAAGATGATCCGCAATCTTTAACCAAATCATCAATGTCAACAGCGACCCAATGTTTCAAAATCTCATAAAGATTTTGGCTTGGGTAATCACTTGATGATCGTCAATTTAACGTGACCAAGTTCAGGGTCCCGAAGGATTGACTTGTGACACGTTCGACGGGTCATACCAGGTTTACCTGGACGGCGTGATTTAATTGATGTAGGCAGGTTAATCCGGGGTTTTAGGTGTATACACCGGGCTTCCAAGCCATGTTCACTACAAGGGTATTCAACTCGCTGTGAGCCCCCAGGTAGTGTGTGAGCATTGCTCGTCGGGGCATCTGTTTGAGTTGTGCTAGGCATCAAACCCTCTTTTACCCCTCATCATCATGTGGAAATTGCCGAAGCAACCAGAGCAGTGCTCTTATGATGGGCTTTATATGGCCGCAGGCTCAAGAGGCCATGGGAAACTTCCTTGCCCGCGGAAGCCCCCATGTGATTCTTGTTTGTATAGAAAAGATGACTGATTCCTTGATTTATCAAGGGCGCCGGTTTAAGAGGCCATGGAAGGCTTCCTTGCACGGAAGCCCCCATGTGATACTCTTTTGTGCAGAGAAGACGACTGGTTCCTTGATTTTGTCAAGGGCGCCGGTTTAAGAGGCCATGGAAGGCTTCCTTGCACGGAATCCCCCATGTGATACTCTTTTGTGCAGAGAAGACGGCTGATTCCTTGATTTTAGCAAGGGCGCCGGTTTAAGAGGCCATAGGAAACTCCCTTGCACGAAAGGCCCCATGTGATACTCTTGTGAAAAGGATGGCTGATTCACCGACAGCTCGCAGCGGCGGTTTGGATGCAACACCCGCAAGGAAGACGAAGGACCGGCGGTTTAGGGCCCTGCATTAGATGACTTTGCAAGCCGGAGTAATTGCTCTTTTAAAGAAAACAATATATAATATAAAAATATACTGGATGGATTTCACCTGACATCTTTAGGCCAAAAATTATCCACCGCGGAGTTGATTATCACCACGGTGAAACTGACGTCAATCACGGCCGAGTCGACCGTAGGAGCAGACAGACGAGTCGGCCGCAATATTATAAGCCGGTGTGGAACGGGCAAATTGTTCTCCACGTTGTAAACCGGTGTGGATGCGTGAACTGGTCGTCCGCTCATCAGGTAATGTGACACGGAGGAAAACGCCGTTGTAGAACGTTGCCAGTGCATGCTTTATACCCGCAGTATAACAATAATTTTACCTGTACATAAAAACACCAATAGGGCAGTGTAATGGTGCTCAGAGGAATTAAAATGTCCTGATAAAAAAAATATAGGAGGGATAACACCTGATTTGCTCGAACAACAGATGGGTCGGCTGGCGCCGACAGGCTAGTTTCCCTCCCCATTGTAAGCCGGCGCGGTCGCGAAATACGGCCACGGCGTTATAAACCGGCGCAGTCGCGAGAGACGGCCACGGCGTTGTAAACCAGTGCGGACGCGTGCCCCGCCACGAGGGCAGATGAGCGAGCCGTCCGTGATGTTGTAAGGCGGCGCGGACGGGCGACTTGGCCAAGGCGTCGTAAGCCGATGCAGGAGTCCGTTGAGTAAGGACCACCACCTGTGCTGAACGTCATTGGTGTGCCTCCATCTCCGCAGTATAGTATCGCTTGGTAATGAATGATTCTCCTGCATATAAAACACAGCAGGGGAAAGTAGTCTTGCTCGGACGAATTAATATGTACTTTTAAAATAAATAGGGTAGATATCACCTGATGTGTTCGGATGATAGATGAATTGTGTATACCGTCCGTAAATCACCCTTGGACATTTTTGCTGAACTCCCATTGATCCTTATATGTATATAAAGGATTTTTGTATTGATCCCCTCGAGGACCGTGCCAGATGCTGCCACGACTTGTAGAAACCACTAGCAACCCGTGGTTGGTAGTATGCATGCAGGATAGCATAGCATATAGGAGCACCGCACTTCCTTAAACTCATGATGACTCTGCTTTCATGTACTGAACCAGACAACTTACTTCCGAGTGCAGATCATCTCAGAAGCTACTCGTTCTCCAAAGTCTCAACCAAAGCTGACGTTTC
This sequence comes from Secale cereale, assembly GCA_902687465.1. Classification (NCBI taxonomy): domain Eukaryota; kingdom Viridiplantae; phylum Streptophyta; class Magnoliopsida; order Poales; family Poaceae; genus Secale; species Secale cereale. Next base: position 460,589,807 of record LR738713.1, on the reverse strand, counting down.
GGACTCCATGAAATCAATTGGATTTTTATTGACGCCGGTGACTTGGCGTAAACCGCGGCAATTTTACAGAACACACGGCCACCGGAGACAGAAAACGTCGGCTCATCTCGAGGCACTACGCTGGTTCAACGCGGAAATGGTGGAGGCAGCCAGATCATTGAAATGAAGCGAGGCAAGCAAATCAGCCTTTGCGTGCCAATTCAAGGCGAGGGCAGGGCGAGCGACCAGCAGGAGCGGCAACAGGAATTGGCCGAAATAGAGCGGGTCACAGCAGCGGCAGCTCGGTGACTTAACGCGGAGAGACTCCAAGGCAGGGGCGGCGGCTTACGCAGTTTGGACGCAGGCCGGGTCCCCGGCAGCTCATCGCGGAAGCAGAGGCGAGCCATGGTAATAGGCAGAGTTGCGGTTGATACGGACGGCTCGACGCAGCTTAGCTTGGAGGCAGGCCCCTGGTCGCAGTCGCGGGTGATGCAGAGCACGCGTGGCCCGGCGAGTCCGAGGCGGAGACAACTGGTTCCGGCGGGTGGGCGGTTTGAAGACGGAGGTCGGTGAATCACGGCGCGATCCTTGGTGGTTTGGAAGCGGAGGTCGGAAACTCACGACATGCAGACAAGTGGTGGCGCTCGGGCATGGTGAAGAGATGTTGAAGCCCATGGCCGGCAGGCGCTTCTGTAGGAGCACAGAGGCGGCGAGGTGAAGCCGCACGGCGGCGGCGGCTCAGGCCCAGTCCGACGGAAATCGGTGAAGTGAGGCCGCGACAGCTCTGAGGCAAATCGGCGGCGACTTAAGGCGGATGCGGCCGGAGGAGGAGAGGCGAGGAGGCGTCTCGATCAGCGGTGGCCGTGGTGAACCATGGTGGATGCCAACGGGCGAACCTCGGCGAGACGATGCAACCGAAATCGGGCCGCGGTCGTGTCCGTTTCTAGGCCGTAGGACAATTCATATCTGCCTCTTTCAGTTTCTTTAACTTTTTCCTTTGCTGTTGATGGTTTAACTGGTGTACCAAACGAAATGGCGACTGGTTTAGGCGAGTTACCCGTGGAAACTTGACTCGCCGAGGGCGAAAATAGGCCATAGAGGAAGACGACGGTATTGGCAACTTGCGACTTCCTTTTCTTGGCGGCTTATAGCGGCGCACATGCGCAACCCTAATTTCTTTGAACCTTAAATCTCACATATCTTAAACCTGGACTGATAAACTTGAAGATGATACAAATCCTTCTGAACCGGCTTTCTTCACCCGGAAAACTGCAAATTTCTCAATCCCTGGGAGAGATCCCTTCAAGAACTCAACACCACCGTGCGCAGGCCCCACGGTGGGCGCCAACTATCGTGGAATTGTCACGGCAGATGCCCTAGGGTTAGGACTTAGTCGCGAGGCCAATGCATCTATGTGATAGCTTGAGAGGGGTTGAGTGGAATCGAGAGACGCAACGCAAGACAAGGATTTAGACAGCTTCGGGCCCCGGGCAACATCATCCGATAACAACCCTACATGCTGTTTGAGGCTAGATCTCATTATGACCCTCGTGGAGTCGCCGGTAAACCGGCTCTCCTTTAGTTGTGTCTAGCCCTAAAGAATATGGCGCCTATAACTTGTCAGAACTTGTCAGAACTTGTCCCTCTTTGGGGAGCCCTGCCCCTCCTTATATATGTTGAAGGGGCGGGTTACATGACTAGTCCTAGTAGGATTAGGATTACTCTATTACAAGGAGTCCTAGTCTTGCTTCCTTTGTAGGAGAATATTCCTTGTGCTTTCTTCATAAACCGGCCCACCATAACATGAACCGGCCTTCTGGGCCTTGGGCCTTGTCATCCGTGATCCGCCCGCCGGGTTACCAGTGAATTGCCAAGTGTAAACCGCCAAGTCCGGACGGGTTATACCTCCGGCGGGGTTACGTCGCGGGGTATATCCCCGACACCGTGTCTCCTCCGGATTGCAGTTTATTTTTCTATTTTTTTAATATTCCAAAACGGAGAAAAATTGCCTTTAGAACTGTTTTGGAGTCGGTTTACTTACCGTATCACGCACCTCTTCCTTTTTGGAGGCTGAATCGTTCTGGAAAGTGTCCCTTATGTATTCGTCCAGGGTTATGGTTTCAATAATATTAGTTTCAACATTTATAGGATTACCTGAGATATAATGTTTGATCCTTTGTCCATTCACCACCTTCGGATTTATGCCTTCGAAATTGTTGATTTTTATGGCACCGGAACGATAGACCTCCTCGATAACGTAAGGTCCTTCCCACTTGGAGAGAAGTTTTCCTGCAAAAAATCTTAAACAAGAGTTGTATAGCAAAACATAATCACCTACGTTAAACTCACACTTTTGTATCCTTTTGTCATGCCATCTTTTAACTTTTTCTTTAAATAACTTGGCATTCTCGTAGGCCTGGGTTCTCCATTCATCGAGACAGCTAATATCAAATAGCCTCTTTTCACCGGCAAGTTTGAAATCATATTGAGCTCTTTGATAGCCCAATATGCCTTATGTTCTAGCTCAAGAGGTAAGTGACAAGCTTTTCCATATACCATCTTATATGGAGACATACCCATAGGATTTTTGTATGCAGTTCTAAAGGCCCATAATGCATCATCTAGTTTCTTGGACCAATTCTTTCTAGACCTATTAACTATCTTTTGGAAGATTAATTTCAACTCCCTATTACTTAGTTCTACTTGACCACTAGTTTGTGGGTGATAAGGTGATGCAATGCTATGGTTGACATCGTACTTAGCAACCATCTTACGGAAAGCACCATGAATAAAGTGTGAACCACCATCAGTCATTAGATATCTAGGGACTCCAAACCTCGGAAATATAACTTCTTTAAGCATCTTAATAGAGGTGTTATGATCAACACTACTAGTTGGAATAGCTTCTACCCACTTAGTAACGTAATCAACAGCAACTAGGATATGTGTGTACCCATTAGAGGAAGGAAAATGTCCCATATAATCAAAGCCCCAAACATCAAATGGTTGAATAACGAGTGAATAATTCACATGCATTTCTTGGCATCTACTAATATTACCGATTCTTTGACATTCATCACATGATAAGACAAACTTACAGGCATCCTTGAAGAGAGTAGACCAATAAAACCGGATTGCAATACCTTGTGTGCAGTTATGTCTCCCGCATGGTGTCCTCCATAAGCTTCGGAGTGGCACTTGCGTAAGATCTGTTCCTATTCATGCTCAGGTACACAACGTCTAATAATACCATCTACTCCTTCTTTTTATAAAGATGTGGGTCATCCCAAAAGTAATGTCTCAAATCATAGAAGAACTTTTTCTTTTGCTGGTATGTGAAGCTAGGAGGTATAAACTTAGCAACAATGTAATTAGCATAATCTGCATACCAAGAAGCAGTATGAGAAGTATTTATGACAGCTAGTTGTTCATTAGGAAAGCTATCATCAATAGGTTGTGGGTCATCAAGTATATTATCTAACCTAGACAAGTTATCTGCTACGGGGTTATCAGCTCCCTTTCTATCAATAATATGCAAGTCAAATTCTTGCAGCAAGAGGACCCATCTAATAAGTCTAGGTTTAGCATCTTTCTTTTCCATAAGGTATTTGATAGCAGCATGATCAGTGTGAATAGTTAATTTAGAATCAACGATGTATGGTCTAAACTTATCACAAGCAAACACAACTGCTAGAAATTCTTTCTCAGTGGTAGCATAATTTCTTTGGGAACTATCTAGAGTTTTACTAGCATACTCGATAACATTCAAGTTCTTATCAACTCTTTGCCCTAGAACAGCTCCTACAGCATAATCACTAGCGTCACACATAATCTCAAAGGGTAAATTCTAGTCAGGAGGCTGGACAATAGGTGCAGAGATCAATGCTTTCTTAAGTATTTCAAATGCTTCTAGACAATCATCATCAAAGACAAAAGGAATATCTTTTTGTAAAAGATTAGTCAGAGGCCTGGAGATTTTGGAGAATTCCTTAATGAACCTCCTATGAAACCCGGCATGACCAAGGAAGCTTCGTATACCTTTGATATCCTTAGGGCATGGCATCTTTTCCATAGCATCCACTTTAGCTTTGTCAACTTCAATACCTCTTTCAGAAATTTTATGTCCCAAGACATGCCCTTCATTAACCATAAAGTGGCACTTCTCCCAATTCAAGACCAGATTAGTGTCTTCACATCTCTGCAAAACTCGATCAAGGTTGCTTAAGCAATCATCAAAAGAAGTTCCGTAAACGGAGAAATCATCCATGAATACCTCAACAATCTTTTCACAAAAGTCAGAGAATATAGCCATCATACATCTTTGAAAAGTAGCAGGTGCATTACATAAACCAAAAGGCATACGTCTATAAGCAAAGGTACCGAAAGTACAAGTAAAGGTGGTCTTTTCTTGACCCCCCCCCTTGACACATGTATTTGAGAGAAACCAGAATAACCATCTAGAAAGCATAAATGAGTATGTTTGGATAACCTTTCTAGCATTTGATCAATAAATGGCAAGGGGTAATGATCTTTCTTAGTAGCTTTATTTAACTTACGGAAATCAATTGCCATCCTATAACCTGTAACTATTCTTTGCGGGATCAATTCATCTTTATCATTAGGGACAACGGTCATACCTCCTTTCTTAGGAACACAATGGACATGACTTACCCACTGGCTATCAACAATGGGATAGATAATACCTGCCTCTAGGAGCTTTAGAATTTCCTTCCTTACCACTTCTTTCATCTTAGGATTTAACCGTCGCTGATGATCAATAACTGGTTTAGCATTTTCTTCCAATTTTATCTTGTGTTGACATATAGTGGGACTAATGCCCTTAAGATCATCAAGAGTATATCCAATAGCAGCTCGGTGCTTCTTCAGAGTTTTCAATAACCTCTCTTCTTCATGCTCTGTAAGGTTAGCACTAATAATAACAGGATATATCTTCTTTTCATCAAGATAAACACACTTAAGATTATCAGGCAAAGGTTTAAGTTCAAACACGGGATCACCATTGGGTGGAGGAGGATCCCCTAGGATTTCAACAGGCAAGTTGTTTTTCAATACGGGTCCCTGTGTAAGGAATATTTCATCTATCTCCCTTCTCTCATTCATATGCATATCATTTTCATGGTCTAGCAAGTATTGTTCTAAGGGATCATTAGGTGGCACGGCAATAGAAGCAAGACCAGTAAGTTCATCTTTACTGGGTGGTGCCTTTTCAAGGGGTTGTCTACGGAATTTAGCAAAGTTAAAATCATGAGACATATCCCCTAGTCCAACAGTGACAATGTCTTTCACACAGTCTATCTTGGCATTAACAGTATTCAAGAAGGGTCTACCAAATATAATGGAACAGAAAGCATCTTGTGGGGAACTAAGAACAAGAAAATCAGCAGGGTATTTAACCTTCCCACACAAGACTTCAATATCTCTAACAATCCCAACTGGTGAAATAGTATCTCTATTAGCAAGCTTAATAGTAACATCAATCTCCTCTAACTCAACAGGTGGAATATCATGCATAATTTGGTTATACAAATCAAGAGGGATAATGCTCGCACTAGCACCTACGTCGCATAAACCATGATAGCAATGATCTCCTATCTTAACAGAGATGACGGGCAGGCCTACAACAGGTTTATGTATATCCCTAGCATTGGGTTTGGCTATTATAGCAGACTCTTCTTGGAGATAAATAACATGTCCATCTAAATCCTCTACACCAAGAGATCTTTAACCATAGCAACACTAGGTTCAACTTTAATTTGCTCAGAGGGTGTAGGTGTTATAGTATTACTCTTACGGACTACAGTTGAAGCTTGAGCATGATCCTTTATCCTAACAGGGAAAGGTGGTTTCTCAATATAAGCGGTAGGTATAACAGGATCAACTTTATAAGTGATAGTCTTTCCTTCAACTTTAATAGGTTCAACTACTTTTACTTCAATAGGGGGATGGTATTAAACCACTTCTCCTTAGGGAGATCAACATGAGTAGCAAAAGATTCACAGAAAGAAGCTACTATCTCAGAGTCAAGTCCATATTTAGTGCTAAACTCACGGAAAACATCGGTGTCCATAAAAGCTTTAGCACAATCAAACTTAGGGGTCATACTTGACTCCTTACCTTTGTCGAGATCCCAATCTTCGGAGTTGCGTTTAATTCTTTCCAATAAATCCCATTTGAATTCAATAGTCTTCATCATAAAAGATCCAGAACAAGAATTATCGAGCATGGTGCGATTATTAAGAGAAAGCCGATCATAAAATTTTTGGATGATCATATTTCTTGAAAGTTCATGATTGGGGCATGAATATAACATTGAATTAAGCCTCCCCCAAGCTTGAGCGATGCTTTCTCCTTCGCGAGGCCAGAAATTATAAATATAATTGCGATCACGATGAACCTGGTGCATAGGATAGAACTTCTGATGAAATTCCATCTCCAGACGATTATAGTTCCAAGATCCCCTATCATCGCATAGCTTAAACCATGTCAATGCATCTCCCTTCGAAGATAAGGGGAAGACCTTATTCTTGATAACATCCTCGGGCATACCTGCAAGCTTAAACAATCCACAAACTTCATCCACATAGATTAGGTGTAAATCTGGGTGAAGTGTTCCGTCTCCTGTATAGGGATTTTCAAGCAGTTTCTCAATCATACCCGAAGGAATATCAAAGAAAACATTTTCATTAGGTGCAGTAGGTTGAGGAGCAACTCTTTGCTCTTCTGCTCGGGGTGAAGATACCCCGAACAAGCCACCCTCAAAGGATTTTGAACCATAGTAACAAGTGACAATAAATTTCAGCACACTATATAATTTTTTCCTTACCAAAGGCGCTTCACTCGCCGGCAACAACGCCAGAAAAGAGTCTTGATGACCCACAAGTGTAGGGGATCTATCGTAGTCCTTTTGATAAGTAAGAGTGTCAAACCCAACGAGGAGCAGAAGGAAATGATAGGCAGTTTTCAGTAAGGTATTTTCTGCAAGCATTGAAATTATAGGTAACAGATAGTTTTGTGATAGGATAACTGGTAGCAAGTAATAAAAGGTAAAAGTAAATAAGGTGCAGAAAGGTGGCCCAATCCTTTTTGTAGAAAAGGACAAGCCTGGAGAAACTCTTATGCAAGGTAAAGCGCTCCCGATGACATATGGAAACTATCGTCAAGCTAGTTTTCATCACGATCATCTGATTCGCGTTCGGTACTTTGATAATTTGGTATGTGGGTGGACCGGTGCTTGGGTGCTGCCCTTACTTGGACAAGCCTCCCACTTATGATTAACCTCTAATGCAAGCATCCGCAACTACAAAATAAGTATTAAGGTAAACCTAACCATAGCCTGAAACATATGGATCCAAATCAGCCCCTTACGAAGCAACGCATAAACTAGGGTTTAAGCTTCTGTCACTCTAGCAACCCATCATCTACTTATTACTTCCAAATGCCTTCATCTAGGCCCAAATAATGGTGAAGTGTCATGTAGTCGACGTTCACATGACACCACTAGAGGAGAGACAACATACATCTCATCAAAATATCGAACGAAGACCAAACTCACATGACTACTAATAGCAAGACTTCTCCCATGTCCTCAGGAACAAAAGTAACTACTCACAAGACATAATATTGTTCATGATCAGAGGGGTACTAATATGCATGATGGATCTGAACATATGATCTTCCACCAAATAAACCAACTAGCATCAACTACAAGGAGTAATCAACACTACTAGCAACCCACAGGTACCAATCTGAGGTTTGGGTACAAAGATTGGATACAAGAGATGAACTAGGGTTTGAGAGGAGATGGTGCTGGTGAAGATGTTGATGAAGATAGCTCTCCCCAAGTTGGGAGAGTTGTTGGTGATGACGGCGGTGACGATTTCCCCCTCCCAGAGGGAAGTATCCCCGGCAGAACAGCTCTGTCGGAGCCCTAGATTGGTTTCCGCCTCGGTTCCACCTCGAGACGGTGCCGTCTGGTCCCGAAAGCCTCCTCTTGATTTTTTTCCAGGTCAAAACGCTTCATATAGGAGAAGATGGGCACCGGAGGCTGATAACCCTCAACCGTAAGGGATCGAGATAGTCTTTGCGGGTAAGAATAACCCAATTTATTGATTCGACACACGGGGAGCCAAAGAGTATTTATAAGCTTTGACAGTTGAGTTGTCAATTCAACCGCACCTGAAATATACTTACTTGCAACAAAAGATAAGTGATAACAGTGATATGATAGTGATGATAGTAATAGTAAAAGTAAACAGCAAAAGTAAATAGCAGTAGTAAATGGCAAAAGTAGCAACTAGTGACAAGCAGGATTTAAAACACTGTAGGCTAGGGAGATGGATGGTTGGGCGCTGCATGGATGAGATAGATTTAACTTGGGGCACGGCACACGGAAAAGTAATGATCATCTAGGCAAATATCAAACATTAGGCATGTATCCCGTAGGTAGTTGTACGTGCTTGCAATAAGAACTTGCACAACATCTTTTGTCCTACCATCCCGCTACGAACGGGGCCAAAAGGAACTTATGGATATTAAGGTGCTCCTGTCAAAGAGCACCGAAACAAAGCAATGAACTCAATGGATACATGTAATCCTCAAACTACGGACCATCCCCTTTGGTGTCCCAAGCTGTCACTTTTGGGATCGCTGGTTCCGAACCGTAACAGGTGCAAACAACTCATAGATAGGATCACGAACACAAATATATTCATGCAAACACATATGGTTCAGATCTGAAATCATGGCACTCGGGCCCTAAGTGTCAAGCATTAAGAATAACAAGTTGAAGCAAAGATGAGAAACACCATAGTAGATGATAGGCAACATGCCCCAAACGATCTGATAAACTATTACATGATCTAACTCATCCGATCCCTACCATCCCCTTCGCCTACAGCGGGGGAATTACTCACACATGAAAGGGGAAGTCATGGAGGGATGATGGAGTGGTGATGATGATGACGATGGCGACGATCTCCCCTCTCCGGAGGCCAATTCAGCCTCCAGATTAGCCCTCCCGAGGAAGAACAGAGGGTGGCGGCGGCTCCGCGACGGAAAACTGCGAAAGAACTTCTGATCTGGGGTTTCTGCGTCGGGAGTAAAAATACGGGGTAAAGTAGGGCACCAGGGGGTGTGGGACCCACCCAGGCGGGCCCCCGGCGCGGCCCGGGGGGGCGCGCCCACAGGGCGCCTGGGCACCCCCTGGGCCCCCTCTGGCCCCACTTATGGCTCCTGGTTCCTTCGGGTGCGTGGATTTTCTCTGATTTTTCGTGGATTTTTCTGAGACACCTAAAAATCCGTTTTCCTGCACACAAATAAACCATACAGGCAGCTCTGCTGAAAACAGCGCCAGTCCGGGTTAGTTTAGTCCAAATCATGCAAGAATGAGGCCAAAACAATATCAAAAGTCTTTGGAAAAGTAGATACGTTTGAGACGTATCAACTCCCCCAAGCTTAGCATATTGCTTGTCCTCAAGCAATTCAGTTCAACGAACTGGACGCGACAAAGAAAACTTTGACAAACTCTTTTGCTTCATTAGATGTATATAAGCATGTACTACGAAAAGAGTTTAGCAAGTATTGAAACAGTACTTATGAGGACAATGCAAGGAGCAATCCTTCTTTCAAGTGACCAGTCACAAATACTTAAAAGTAAATAATCTATTACTGAAAATCAAGACAAGATTACATTGCACATAGCTTGAGCATATTAGGGTGGTATCTCGCTAGCCTCCATGAGTGAAGCAAAACATAAATGCAGAGACTCCTCCAGAGTTTTAAAGGAGACTAGAACTAAGAATTTCAGAATAAATCATATTACAAGTATGCAGAAGACAATGTAATACTTTGGGACAATGCACATTACACTCAGAATGACAATTATGCTCTCCTAGTCGGTGCTTTGAAGAAAGAAGGTGAGACTCTCGAACCGTGGCTTTTATTGGCAAGGTTGAAAACCCGTGGTCGGAAACAAAAACTAAACATGTACCAGAGCTCTTGGTTTTAAAAACAGAAGTAAACATGTTTTGAGAAGTGCATATTTCGTCAACGAATGCTAGCAGATAACTCAATCACTTTTTGAGTGGACAAGTCTCGAGGAACGGCTCCCGCATGAGGACGATCACATCCTCTTAATCTCCTTTGTTTATCACTGCCAAAGTTTTCTGATTTCTCATGAACAAAGCGTGAAGGAGGGTTTGTTTGTTATATTATCTTTTTGAGCCGGGCGCACTCAATGCCAGTTCCTTTTCGTATTAGGGGTTTGCACATTAGACATACAATCCAGGGGTGAAACTTGTCCAACTTAAAAAGATCATGAATTAACTACTACTTCCTCATGAGCTAAAACATAGGCACAAAAGAGAAATGCTTTTGATTAGTTTCGAGATGGTACATGAAAGTCTTTGTTACGAATGGCGGGTAAATACCATGTATAGGAAGGTATAGTGGACTCATATGGCATAACTGGTTTTAAGGATTTTGGATGCACAAGCAGTCAGTCCGCTTAGTACAGGTGGAGGTTTAGCAAAAGACTGGGAAGCGACCAACTAGAGAGCAATAACGGTCATAATCATGCAGAGCGACAAAGCAACATTGAATCGGGCATGAAAGTGATATAACTATTCTAAAACTCAAAGATCATCAAGGCAAAGTAGACTTTTTAGTCTTAAACATGTGTAAGCATGTGCCAAGTCAATCCAAAAATTCTCTAAAGGGAAATACCACCTTAGTATACCAGACTATGAACAGTGCAATGCATGTAGATCATTTCAATAACACATTATATACTCTAGTTATTCGAGACTAGCCACAAGGAAAGCATGAACCACCGAAAGAGCATTGTAAACATAGCACTATGTCGCTACAAGCTGGTCTCTAGATCATAAGTACAGGCATATGTACAAAAGTAGAAACAATAAGAGTTCATACCGGTCTTCCCTGTTGCTTCCCTTCAGTCGATCTTCGTCATTACTGCTTGTCACTTGCATGATCGAACGTAGGAAATATAATTAAATGCCATCACGGACTCGAGCTGGTCTCTGAAAACAAAGCAAACTAAAGAGAGAAAGGAAATCTTTTTGGGTTTTTCAAAGGTTGAATAAAAGCAAAAGAAAAAAGAAATTTTTTTTGTTGTTTTTGCAAAGAGAGAAATAAAGAAGAATGGGCAAAAACTTTGAAAAGATCAAAGTGAATAAAACGGATAATACAATGGAAAAGTGAGAAGGGCACGTACTCCCCCAAGCTTAGGCTTTTGGCCTAAGTTGGTAGCAGCTACTGCCCCCAGGAGCCTCCTACTCCAGGGGTATGGTGGTGAGTCCACGGGTCGTAGAAGGATGCTGGCGCGTACACCGAACTCCTCGGAGTCTCCCACGAGGAAGGTCCCGAACGCCAAACAGAGGAAGACCCTTCACCAAACTCGGTGGCGGTCTCTTCCTGTAAATGTGGTATCTCACCGTGCCTCTCCTCGTCGGGCACAACCCCCTCCATGGGGTTATGAAACTAATGCTGGACCATGAACTCATCGAACTGAACAACATCAAAGGACCATCCGTTCCTGCGAGAAAAATCAAACAAAAGAGGTGCAGGTAGACGGATCTCGCGTTCCGCGGCAGTTCCGAAACAGAAGATATAAATAAGATTATCAAGCTCAGAACCCATGGTAACAAACTTATGCCTTTTCATAGCAGCAAGATCAAAGCTTAAATAAGTAAAAGGAGTATCATCAGGGTGTGGGGTGCCTCCAAGATGCTCTAAGATAAGTGTGGCGTAAACGCCACCATATAAGTCCCCCTTGTTACCGTTCATAGCAAGGCGTCGAGCAATTAAGGTACCCAGATTATAATCAGACCTCCCTGAGAGGGCTGCTGCCAGGATAGCAATATCCGGAGCAGAAATGCTGCTCGTGTTGTCACGAGCTAACACCCCTCTAGCAATATAATATGCAAAATACCTGAGGTGAGGAAATAAGATGCTGGAGATCTTTGACCGATGAATATCCCTCGTACCCATGCTGCAGAGGGAGTTGATGACGGTTTTCAGCTCGGAGGGCTGAGTGGCCATCCTTGCCGTCCTCCCAACGTTCGGCACACCTATTATTTCACAAAATTTTCCCAAAGTCATGGTGATAAGATCATTATAAATTTTAAACTCAATAGCACCTAAATCAGGATTATATCTAAAACTGTTAATGAAACTGGAGGTGAGTTTTTGATACTGAGTAACACGGCTCGTGACAGGTCGTGTCAAACCTGCATTAGCACAGAGATTATAAAACTCATCCTTGATTCCCGCAGCTTCCATGAATTCATCACATGGAAACGTCATCGCACGTGCTGGACTTGTGTCCTCCAACAACTCCAGGGGCACATGATCTTCATTATAGCTCACCCTAGCAGTCGATGGTGAAGCTGCGGCTCTAGTAACTCGATCGGAGTGTGCGGGCCTCCTCTTCTCAAGCCATCCTTTTTCCCTTCCTAACAAACTCATTTCTGAAAAAAAATTACAATTTTCAAAAACGAGGATTAAAACAAAGTGAGCTAAGGCAAACTACTCAACTCACTTGCCCAAGGAATAAACTTGCATCAAAACTTGAAAAAGAACTTTCTACACATGCATGCAAGCTCATCTCTACAGCACCAAGAACTACTAAATACTCACAAATGAGGCCACCAATCAAAAATCTAATTGGAGGGCTGGAGGAGTCACATACTAGGGAGTATTTGCTCAAAATTTCAGCTCAAATGATGGGTTGTAGAGAGAGATCGAAGAATCGCCTCCAAGAACAGCAAGAACACAAGAACAAAAGCAGAACTTGTGTTTTTGGAGAAAGAGAGAGAGGTAGGAAGAAGAAATACCTGGAGGGGGGTCCCGTGGGCCCCAGGCGCCCTGTGGGCGCGGCTAGAGGCTGGGCCGCGCCAGCTGGCCGCCTGGGCCACTGGTGGCCCCCCCTGGCTGGCCCCAGGCCCCTCTGGGTCTCTCCCGACGTGGAAATTTTTATTATAATTTTTCTGGAATTTTTCTGAAAACTTCACTGTTGAAAAATTTTCGAAGTTCAAAAAGCTGCGAAACTCTCTGAAAACTTGAAGCAGTTAGTAGTATTGTGAAGCTTCAAAACATAAATACTTGGTACAGCAAGTAGGGAAAAAACTAAAAACAAATGAAAATATAACAAGCTCAACTTTTTATCCATATAAAACATGTTTACTAGCACGGTTGATCAAGTCTTACCAACAAACAGGCGATATATAGAGCAAAAAGTCTCACCTCCTACGAAGTAGTTACTAAACCTTTACTTTGATGGACATTGTCCCCACCATGATAGTTTTATATTTGTGAGGCACATGTAGTGGACAGTCCCATTCTCCAATTTTCACGGTCTCGATATTCTCTATAGAGTTGAGGGCATGCCTCCTGTAGATCTTCTTTGGAAAATATACCGTGTGTTCTTTATCATTCACATGGAAGGTAACCTTCCCTTTATTGCAATCAATAATATCACCTGCGGTGTTAAGAAAAGGTCTACCAAGAATAATGGACATGCTCCCATCCTCAGGAATGTCAAGCACAACAAAATCAGTAAGAATTAAACAATTAGCAACTTCTACGGGAACATCCTCACAAATACCTATCGGAACGGCGGTTGACTTGTCAGCCATCTGAAGGGAGATATTTGTAGGAATTAGTTTCTCTAAACAAAGCCTCTCGTAAAGAGAGAGAGGCATAACACTCACTCCTGCTCCAAGATCACATAAAGCAGTTTTGACATAATTATTCTTTATGGAGCAAGGAATGGTGGGTATACCTGGATCACCGAGCTTCTCGGGAATCTTGCCACTGAAAGAGTAGTTAGCAAGTATAGTAGATATTGCATCATTAGGAATTTTTCTTTTGTTAGTGACAATATCTTTCATATATTTTGAATAAGGAAGTAACTTAATAGCATCAGTCAAAGGGATTTGAAGAAAAAGAGGTTTAATCCACTCACAAAACTTATTATAATGCTCTTCTTCTTTAGATTTGATGGACTTACCTGGAAAGGGCATGGGTTTCTGTATCCATGGTTCTCTTTCCTTCCCATGTTTTCTTGCGATGAAGTCTTCTCTAGTGTACCTCTTACGTTTGTCAGGTGCTTCTTCTTCTCGAACTTCAGGCGGATCATTCTTCTCATTATTATTACCTTCAGGTTCAGCACCGTCTTCAGTCTCAGCATCGGAGATAGATACACTGTTGGGATCAATAGCTGGTTCTTCATCTGCAATAGGATCATTAGAAATGTCAGTCTCCTTATGTTTCTTCTTTTTCTTTGGAGAGCCAACAATTTCTTCTTCCTGCATTTGAGAATCCTGGTCGATTCTCTTCGGATGCCCCTCTGGATATAGAGGATCTTGAGTGCTAGTTCCACCTCGGGTCTTAATCCCGAAAGCCTGCAAATTATCTTGTTTGGCATTGTTAGCAAGCAAATCTCTTTGCACATTAGAAATTTGATCAAGCTGAGTTTGAACCATATGAAAATGCTTCAGAAGACATTGAACATCATTAACTGTTCTATCTAAAACATCAAGCAGTCTTTTGATAGCAAGGGAATTATCATGCAATTGACTTTCTATCCTCTCATTAAAATGATTTTGTTTCATAATAAAATTATCAAACTCATCTAAACATTGATCAGGAGGCTTACCATGAGGGATGTCACTTGCGTTGAAATCTAAAAGAGAGTGTACCTCTACCATAGGAGGGTGAGTGGTAGGCTCACACAGCTTCTCAATAGGGGGTAGATTCTTCACGTCTTCAGCTTTAATACCTTTCTCTTTAATAGACTTCTTTGCTTCTCGCATATCCTCGGGGCTCAGAAAAAACATGCCCCTCTTCTTTGTTGGTGGAGGTGGTTCAGGGACGGACCAATCTTCATGGTTTTTGGCAATCCTGCCCATTAAATCTTCCGCATCGTCCGGTGTTCTTTTCCTGAAAACACAACCAGCACAACTGTCCAAATAGGACCTGGATTCATCAGTTAGACCAGCATAGAATATATCAATTAATTCATTCTTAGGGATTTCATGTCCTGGTCTAGCCCGAATCAGACCGCAGTACCTCCGCCAAGCTTTAGGGAGGGACTCATCCTGCAACTGTTTAAAGTTATAAATTCTTTGTAAAGCAGCATGTTGCATGTGAGCAGGAAAGTACTTATCAACAAAAGAGTGAGCTAAGTCCTGAGGACTCTTAATGGAACCGCATGTGAGTGAATCATACCATGCTTTAGCACCCTCCTTCAAGGAGAAAGGAAGAAGCTTGGTCACATAAAAGTATCGTATCTTCTCATCTGTGGTAAACAGGCTACCCAACTCACCGAGTTTAGTCAGGTGTGCAATAGCATCATCATTTTCTCTGCCATAAAAGGGGTCAGCTTCAACCATAGGTATAAGTGAAAGATCAACAGAGAAATCATAATCAGGATCATCAATGCATATAGGAGATGTAGCAAATTCAGGATTAGGAACGGTTTTGTTCTTCAGAGAGTGTTTTTCAAACAGTTTCTTAATAGCTTCAGGGTCAGAGCTGGAAAACTCTGTCAGTTCCCTGCATAAATCTTCATCTAGTATATAGTAATCATCATCAAGGAGCCTCTCTTTGAGTTTACTCAAATCAGGATAATCATAAGTTTCACCAATAGGGTAGCGAGTAACAGGAAGTTCAATTCCAAACTTTTTAGCAGCAGCAGCAATTTGTTTCTCAAGAGCATAACCAAGCGAACTAATATCATCAAAAGTAGTAGAAGCATCATCAAGAGTATCAGACATAGTAACAGATTCAGTAGGAGCATCATGTGGTGGTGGTGAGGCAAACTTACTCATAACAGAAGGTGAATCAAGTGTAGCACTAGTGCTCAGAGCAGTACCTGTTCTTGTAGTGGATAGTAAGATCGGAACCTTGGGGTCTCCTTTCTTACCCATAGTGAATGAAGTGCAGCAGGTAGGATACCTCAAGTAGACTTGTAAATATTGCTATGGTCCCCGGCAACGGCGCCAGAAAACGGTACTTGATAACACTCAACCGTAAGGGATCGAGATAGTCTTCGCGGGTAAGAATAACCCAATTTATTGATTCGACACACGGGGAGCCAAAGAGTATTTATAAGCTTTGACAGTTGAGTTGTCAATTCAACCTCACCTGAAATATACTTACTTGCAACAAAAGATAAGTGGTAACAGTGATATGATAGTGATGATAGTAATAGTAAAAGTAAACAGCAAAAGTAAATAGCAGTAGTAAATGGCAAAAGTAGCAACTAGTGACAAGCAGGATTTAAAACACTGTAGGCTAGGGAGATGGATGGTTGGGCGCTGCATGGATGAGATAGATTTAACTTGGAACACGGCACACGGAAAAGTAATGATCATCTAGGCAAATATCAAACATTAGGCATGTATCCCGTAGGTAGTTGTACGTGCTTGCGATAAGAACTTGCACAACATCTTTTGTCCTACCATCCCGCTACGAACGGGGCCAAAAGGAACTTATGGATATTAAGGTGCTCCTGTCAAAGAGCACCGGAACAAAGCAATGAACTCAATGGATACATGTAATCCTCAAACTACGGACCATCCCCTTTGGTGTCCCAAGCTGTCACTTTTGGGATCGCCGGTTCCGAACCGTAACAGGTGCAAACAACTCATAGATAGGATCACGAACACAAATATATTCATGCAAACACATATGGTTCAGATCTGAAATCATGGCACTCGGGCCCTAAGTGTCAAGCATTAAGAATAACAAGTTGAAGCAAAGATGATAAACACCATAGTAGATGATAGGCAACATGCCCCCAACGATCTGATAAACTATTACATGATCTAACTCATCCAATCCCTACCATCCCCTTCGCCTACAGTGGGGGAATTACTCACACATGAAAGGGGAAGTCATGGAGGGATGATGGAGTGGTGATGATGATGACGATGGCGACGATCTCCCCTCTCCGGAGGCCAATTCAGCCTCCAGATTAGCCCTCCTGAGGAAGAACAGAGGGTGGCGGCGGCTCCGCGACGGAAAACTGCGAAAGAACTTCTGATCTGGGGTTTCTGCGTCGGGAGTAAAAATACGGGGTAAAGTAGGGCACCAGGGGGTGTGGGACCCACCCAGGCGGCCCCCCGGTGCGGCCCATGGGGGGGGGGGGGGCGCGCCCACAGGGCGCCTGGGCACCCCCTGGCCCCCCTCTGGCCCCACTTCTGGCTCCTGGTTCCTTCGGTGCGTGGATTTTCTGTGATTTTTCGTGGATTTTTCTGAGACACCTAAAAATCCATTTTCCTGCACACAAATAAACCATACAGGCAGCTCTGCTGAAAACAGCGTCAGTCCGGGTTAGCTTTGTCCAAATCATGCAAGAATGAGGCCAAAACAATATCAAAAGTGTTTGGAAAAGTAGATACGTTTGAGACGTATCAGGGGCCCACCGGCTGGCCCTCAAGGCAGGGGGCGTGCCCTGGGAAGGGGGGCGCGCCCCCCACCCTCGAGGCCAGCCAGTGGCCCCTCTCGTGGGTTTCTTTCGCCAAATATTTTTTATATTTTCCGAAACAATGTTCTGTGGAGTTTCAGGGCTTTTGGAGTTGTGAAGAATAGGTTTCCAGGGTTTGCTCCTTTTCCAGCCCAGAATTCCAGCTGCCGGCATTCTCCCTCTTCATGTAAACCTTGTAAAATAAGAGAGAAAAGGCATAAGTATTGTGACAAAACATGTATGAACAGCCCATAAAGCAATAAATATCAACTTATAAGCATGATGCAAAATGGACGTATCAATATTCTGAGAATATAATTCAATCTCCTTCCACTGTCTTCCTTTGCTTGCATGAAGATCAAACTATCATCCGCAAAAAGTAAATTGTTGATCCAAGGTGATTGAGCACTCACCCTAATCCCTTTGTCCGCATAAACTCCACCTAATTTATTTAGCAAACTTCTGAAGGCCTCTGCACACAGAATAAAAAGATATGGTGGCACGGGGTGCCCTTGTATTAAACCCCTTGAAGGATGAAAGAACAAGAGCAACTCCCCATTCACTCGGACAGAGAACCTGACCAAGGAAACGCACTTTAAAATGAGGCAGATAAAAGATGTGTAGAACCCAAGACTAGCCACGATTGCCTCAATATAATGCCATTCAATGCGCCCGTACGCCTTCATAATGTCGAGTTTCACCACACACACACTATTCTTTCCTTTCCTTCTCCTTCGCATCTCATGAACACTCTCATAAGCAATGAGAGTGTTATCCTCACCAAGCGACCGGGGACAAAATCGATCTACTCCTACCCAATAATCTCCTTCGGAAAAGGCCTGATTCTATTGGCAAGACATTTGGCTGCAATTTTGTAGAGAACCGGGCACAATGAAATCGGTCGATATTGATTAATACACTGAGGATGCCTCACTTTGGGAATAAGTGTTATAGTGGTGTCATTCATCCCTGTTGGTAGCTCACCTCCATTCAAGACTCCCAGCACGGCTGGAACTATGTCATCTTTTAGTAAATTCCAGTGCTGCTGGAAAAAGCTAGCAGTAAAACCATCCACCCCCGGCGCCTTCGATGGAGCTATTTGGAACAGTGCTACGCGCACCTCCTCTGTTGTAAAAGGCCTAGTCAGAGCTTCATTCATCTCGGGTGTCACACGTGGGGTTACTAGCTGAGTCGAATCCTCCATAGCCCCATACCCTTGGGTAGTATATAAAGTTTGGTAGAAGCTTTGTACGAGAGCACAATTCTCTTCTGCAGTACGACATATGGAGCCATCTTCCCCTCTCTAAATTCTGAAGTTTATTCGATCTTATCATTTGTGTAGCTTGTGCTGAAAATACTTCATGTTACGGTCGCCATGTCTCAGCCACAACACTCTAAAGCGCTGCCGAAGAAAGATTTCTTCCTGCCAAAGGGCCTCCTTAAGTTTGTTTGCAACAACTATTTCTTCGTCATACTGCCCCCGACCAACTGATTGGCTACGCAATCGATCTAGTTGAGAACGAAGCTTACGAATCTTGCGTGCCAAGCAACCAAATTCCTTCGCACCCCAATGAATCCTGCATCATGGTTAGTGCTTGAAGAACGCCCTTTAGACCCTACCGACCAGCTCCTTTTTTGCCAATTGTCAATCACTACTTGATCAAAGTTGACATGACACCGCCACATATTCTCGTAACAAAAGGGTTTAGGGTCCTTCGGGCGACCATCAACCACACTTTCACGCAGATCAACTTTGACAAAGCAGTGATTTGATTCTATCGTGCTAATGTGCCAAACATGAGCATATGCAAACATACTGAGAAGCCTTGCATTTCCGAAGGCTCGGTCAATCCTGGCTTTCACGTTTGATGCACCATCTTGACTATTGTCTCAAGTATACTTTGTCCCAGACCAACCAAGATCTTGAAACAAACAATCCTCAGTCACCTCTCGGAATGCTTTCATCTGCCATTCGTGTCTGGCTGTATGTGAGAAATATTCTGACGCAAATAAAGTTTCATTAAAATCAACAACACAAATCCATGCAGAATGTTGTATTGCGAACAAAGTTCGGAGGAAACGCTAACTCTGGTATCTTTCCTCCTTTTTTGGTTCACCATAAAAACCTGTAAACCGCCACTTATCTGATCTGCCATTCGACTTCTGCACCACACAATCAATGTGGCTAGAACTATAATTATTTAGCTCGACTTGCACATCCGCCGACCAAAACAAACCAATCCCGCCTCTTAGTCCACTACTATCAACCACCAAACACCCAACAAACCCTAAAGTTTTCTGAAGTAGTTCCACACGCTTTGCTGCAAGTTTTGTCTCCATAACAAATAAGAGACATGGTGCTTCTTGCTTCACAACATTGCGAAGCTCTCGAACTATGGACGGGTACCCAAGCCCCAGACAGTTCCAGCTAAGACAACTCATTGTGACTGGCAGCGCTGCGATACAGCCATTGCCGAATCTATGGAGTTCACCGGCATGGGTTTCTTCCTCTTTGGTTCCCTATGACCGACACCATCCTTTTCTGAATCTCCACTCAATTCATCCACATGACCAGCACTCACATGAACAATTTCATTCCCATCAACACTAGATATGTGTGGATCATTATGTTGGAAATATGCCCTAGAGGCAATAATAAAAGTATTATTATATTTCCTTATTCATGATAATTGTCTGTTATTCATGCTTGAATTGTATTGTACGGAAACAACAATACATGTGTGAATACATAGACCACAATGAGTCCCTGGTGAGCCTCTAGTTGCCAGCTCGTTGATCAACAGATGGTCACGGTTTCCTGACCATGGACATAGGATGTTAGTGATAACGGGATCACATCATTAGGAGAATGATGTGATGGACAAGACCCAATCCTGAGCATAGCACGAGATCGTATAGTTCGTAATGCATAAGCTTTTCAGTGTCAAGTATTTATTCCTTAGACCATGAGGTTGTACAACTCCCGGATGTCGTAGGAATACTTTGGGTGTGCCAAACGTCACAACGTGACTGGGTGGCTATAAAGGTACGCATCGGGTATCTCCGAAAGTGTCTGTTGAGTTGGTACGAACCGAGACTGGGATGTTGTCACTCCGTATGACGGAGAGGTACCTCTGGGCCCACTCGGTAAGACATCATCATAATGAGCTCAATA
This sequence comes from Secale cereale, assembly GCA_902687465.1. Lineage (NCBI taxonomy): Eukaryota > Viridiplantae > Streptophyta > Magnoliopsida > Poales > Poaceae > Secale > Secale cereale. The sequence goes on along the minus strand of LR738713.1, from coordinate 460,569,141 downwards.
TGACTAAGTAGTTAGTCATGGGATGATGGATTACGGATCGATTAAAGAGACTTGCCATGACGAGATTGAACAAGGTATCGGGAATACCGACGATCGAATCTCGGGCAAGTACCGTACCAATGGACAAAGGGAATAACATACGAGATTGAGTGAATCCTTGACACGGTGGTTCATCCGATGAAGATCATCGAGGAACACGTGGGAACCAACATGGGTATCCAGATCCGGCTGTTGGTTATTGACCGGAGAGTGGTCTCGGTCATGTCTACGTGTCTCCCGAACCCGTAGGGTCTACACACTTAAGGTTCGGTAACGCTAGGGTCGTAGAGATAAATGCACGTGGAAACCCTAAAGTTGTTCGGAGTCCCGGATGAGATCCCGGACGTCACGAGGAGTTCCGGAATGGTCCGGAGGTAAAGAATGATATATAGGAAGTCCAGTTTCGGCCATCGGGTGATCTCCGGGGGTCATCTGGAGTGTCCCGGGACCACCGGAGAGGCCCCGGGGGTCCACCGGGTGGGGCCACCCATCCCGATGGGGCCCCTAGGCCGCAAAGGGGAAGTGTCCAGCCCTAATGGGCTGGCGCACCACTTGGGCCCACCTCCCCATGCGCCTAGGGTTGAAACCCTAGGGGGGAGGGGGCGCCACTTGCCTTGGGGGGCAAGGACTCCCCCCTGGCCGCCGCCCCCCCTTGCAGATTGGATCTGCAGGGGCTGGCGCACCCCCTGGCCCCCTATATATATGTGGGGGGGGAGAGGGCAGCCGCACCATTGCCCTGGCGCCTCTCCCCCTCCCGTCACAACTCCGTCTCCTCAAACGTAGGGCGCCCGGCGAAGCCTTGCTGCAATCTCCACTGCATCCACCACCACGCCGTTGTGCTGCTGGATCTCTGACAACTTCTCCTCCCCCCTTGCTGGATCAAGAAGGAGGTGACGTTGCTGTACCGGACGTGTGTTGAACGCGGAGGTGCCGTCCGTTCGGCGCTAGATCATCGGTGACGAAGAACGTGAAGAGTACGACTACTTCATCCACGCTTCTTCGAAAGCTTCCGCACGCGATCTACATAACGGTATGTAGATGCACTCTTACTTGCTCGTTGCTAGATGTCTCCTTAGTTGGATCTTGTTGAAAGCGTAGAAATTTTTTGAATTCTTCTACGTTCCCCAACAGTGGCATCTGAGCTAGGTTTAATGCGTAGCATCTTGCACGAGTAGAACACAAAGTAGTTGTGGGCGTTTGAGTTTGTTCAACTTTCTTGCCGTTACTAGTCAATCTTGATTCGGCGGTATTGTGGGATGAAGCGGCCCGGACCGACTTTACACGTACGCTTACGTGAGACTGGTTCCACCGACAGACATGCACTAGATGCATAAGGTGGCTGGCGGGTGTTTGTCTCTCCTACTTTAGTCGGATCGGATTCGATGAGAAGGGTCCTTATGAAGGGTAAATAGAAATTGACAAATCATGTTGTGGTTTTGACGTAGGTAAGAAACTTTCTTGCTAGAAATCCTTTAGAAGCCACGTAAAACTTGCAACAACAATTAGAGGACGTCTAACTTGTTTTTGCAGCATGTGCTATGTGACGTGGTATGGCCAAAACGAAGATGCGATGAATGATATATGTGATGTATGAGATTGATCATGTTCTTGTAATAGGGAAACACGACTTGCATGTCGATGAACTTGACAACCGGCAGGAGCCATAGGAGTTGTCTTAATTATTGTATGACCTGCGTGTCACTGAATAAACGCTATGTAATTACTTTACTTTATTGCTACACGTTAGCCATAGTAGTAGAAGTAATAGTTGGCGTGACGACTTCTTCAAGACACGATGATGGAGATCATGATGATGAAGATCATGGTGTCGAGCCGGTGACAAGATGATCATGGTGCCCCGAAGATGGAGATCCAAGGAGCAAGATGATATTAGCCATATCATGTCACTTTAATTGATTGCATGTGATGTTTATCATGTTTATGCATCTTGTTTACTTAGAACGACGGTAGTAAATAAGATGATCTCTCACTAAAATTTCAAGAATTGTGTTCCCCCTAACTGTGCACCGTTGCTAAAGCTCGTTGCTCCGAAGCACCACGTGATGATCGGGTGTGATAGGTTCTAACGTTCGCACACGACGGGTGTAAGCCAGATTTACACACGCAATACACTTAGGGTTCACTTGACGAGCCTAGCATGTACAGACATGGCCTCGGAACACGGAAGACCGAAAGGTCGAACACGAGTCGTATAGAAGATACGATCAACATGAAGATGTTCACCGTTGATGACTAGTCCGTCTCACGTGATGATCGGACACGGGCTAGTCGATTCGGATCGTGTATCACTTAGATGACTAGAGAGATGTCATTCTGAGTGGGAGTTCATCAAAATTTGATTAAGATGAACTTAATTATCATGAACTTAGTCTAAATTCTTTACAATATCTCTTGTAGATCAAATGGCCCACGCTCCAGTTTCCCTCAACTTCAACGCGTTCCTAGAGAAAACCAAGCTGAAAGACGATGGTAGCAACTATACGGATTGGGTCCGTAACCTGAGGATTATCCTCATAGCTGCCAAGAGATCATATGTCCTAGAAGCACCGCTAGGTGATGCACCTGCTCCCGATGCGGCCCAAGACGTTTTGAACGTCTGGCAGTCGCGTAGTGATGATTACTCCCTGGTTCAGTGCGGCATGCTTTACAACTTAGAGTCGGGGCTCCAAAAACATTTTGAGCACCACGGAGCATATGAGATGTTCGAAGAGCTGAAAATGGTTTTCCAAGCTCATGCCCGAGTCGAGAGATATGATGTCTCCGACGCATTCTACAGCTGTAAGATGCAGGAAAACAGTTCTGTCAGTGAGCACATCCTCAAGATTTCAGGATTGCACAACCGCTTGTCTCAGCTGGGAATGAATCTCCCAGATGAAGCGGTCGTTGACAAAATCCTCCAGTCGCTCCCACCAAGCTTCAAGAGCTTCGTGTTGAACTTCAATATGCAGGGGATGGAGAAGTCCATTCCCGAGGTGTATTCGATGCTGAAATCAGCGGAGGTGGACATCAAGAAAGAACATCAAGTGTTGATGGTCAATAAAACCACTAAGTTCAAGAAAGGCAAGGGTAAGAAGAACTTCAAGAAGGACGGCAAGGGAGTTGCCGCGCCTGGTAAGCCTATTACCGGGAAGAAGCCAAAGTATGGACCCAAGCATGAGACAGAGTGCTTTTATTGCAAGGGAACGGGTCACTGGAAGCGGAACTGCCCCAAATACTTAGCAGACAAGACGGTCGGCAACGTCAAAGGTATATATGATATACATGTTATTGATGTGTACCTTACCAGCACTCGTAGTAGCTCCTGGGTATTTGATACCGGTGCAGTTGCTCACATTTGTAACTCAAAACAGGAGCTGCGGAATAAATGGAGACTGGCGAAGGATGAGGTGACGATGCGCGTCGGGAATGGTTCCAAGGTCGATGTGATCGCCGTCGGCACGCTGCCTCTACATCTACCCTCGGGATTAGTTTTAAACCTTAATAATTGTTATTTAGTACCAGCTTTGAGCATGAACATTGTTTCTGGATCTCGCCTTATGCGAGATGGCTACTCTTTCAAATCAGAGAATAATGGTTGTTCTATTTATTTGAGAGATATGTTTTATGGTCATGCCCCACTGGTCAATGGTTTATTTTTGATGAATCTCGAACGTGATGATACACATATTCATAGTGTAGATGCCAAAAGATGTAAAGTTGATAATGATAGTCCCACATACTTGTGGCATTGCCGCCTTGGTCATATTGGTGTCAAACGTATGAAGAAGCTCCATTCAGATGGACTTCTAGAGTCTCTTGATTATGAATCATTTGACACGTGCGAACCATGCCTCTTGGGCAAGATGACCAAGACTCCGTTCTCCGGAACAATGGAGCGAGCAACCAACTTGTTGGAAATCATACATACCGATGTGTGCGGTCCAATGAGTGTTGAGGCTCGCGGAGGCTATTGTTATGTTCTCACCCTCACGGATGACTTGAGTAGATATGGGTATATCTATTTGATGAAACACAAGTCTGAGACCTTTGAAAAGTTCAAGGAATTTCAGAATGAGGTTGAGAATCAACGTGACAGAAAAATAAAGTTCTTGCGATCGGATCGTGGGGGTGAATATTTAAGTCATGAATTTGGCACACACCTTAGGAGCTGTGGAATTGTTTCACAATTGACACCGCCCGGAACACCTCAACGTAACAGTGTGTCCGAACGTCGAAATCGTACTCTGTTGGACATGGTGCGATCTATGATGTCCCTCACTGATTTACCGCTATCTTTTTGGGGTTATGCTTTAGAGACTGCCGCATTCACTTTAAAATAGGGCTCCGTCAAAATCCGTTGAGACGACTCCATATGAACTTTGGTTTGGCAAGAAACCGAAGCTGTCGTTTGTAAAAGTTTGGGGTTGCGATGCTTATGTCAAGAAACTTCAACCTGAAAAGCTCGAACCCAAATCGGAGAAATGCGTCTTCATAGGATACCCAAAGGAAACAATTGGGTACACCTTCTACCGCAGATCCGAAGGCAAAATCTTTGTTGCCAAGAATGGATGCTTTCTGGAGAAAGAGTTTCTCTCGAAAGAAGTGAGTGGGAGGAAAGTAGAACTTGATGAGGTGATAGTCACCCCTCTTGGACCGGAAAGTAGTGCAGCGCAGGAAATTGTTCCTAAGGTGCCTGCACCGACAAGGGAGGAAGTTGATGATAATGATCATGAAGAAACAGATCAAGTTACTACTGAACTTCGAAGGTCCACAAGGGCACGTTCCGCACCAGAGTGGTACGGCAACCCTGTCCTGGAAATCATGTTGTTAGACAACGGTGAACCTTCGAACTATGAAGAAGCGATGGCGGGCCCGGATTCCAATAAATGGCTTGGAGCCATGAAATCCGAGATAGAATCCATGTATGAAAACAAAGTATGGACTTTGGTGGACTTGCCTGATGACAGGCACGCCATAGAAAACAAATGGATATTTAAGAAGAAGACAGACGCGGATGGTAATGTGACCATCTATAAGGCTCGACTTGTCGCTAAGGGTTATCGACAAGTTCAAGGGATTGACTACGACGAGACTTTCTCTCCCGTAGCGATGCTGAAGTCAGTCAGAATCATGTTAGCTATTGCCGCATTCTATGATTATGAGATATGGCAAATGGACGTCAAAATAACATTCCTTAATGGCTTCCTCAAGGAAGAGTTGTATATGATGCAACCGGAAGGTTTTGTCGATCCAGAGAACGCTAACAAGGTATGCAAGCTCCAACGCTCGATTTACGGGCTGGTGCAAGCATCTCGGAGTTGGAATATTCACTTTGATGAAGTGATCAAAGCGTTTGGCTTTATACAGACTTATGGAGAAGCCTGTATTTACAAGAAAGTGAGTGGGAGCTCTGTGGCATTTCTCATATTATATGTGGATGACATATTGCTGATGGGAAATGATATAGAATTCTTGGAAAATGTAAAGGCCTACTTGAATAAAAGTTTTTCAATGAAGGACCTTGGAGAAGCTGCTTACATATTAGGCATCAAAATCTATAGAGATAGATCAAGACGCCTCATTGGTCTTTCACAAAGTACATACCTTGACAAAATATTGAAAAAGTTCAATATGGATCAGTCAAAGAAAGGATTCTTGCCTGTTTTGCAAGGTATGAGATTGAGCAAGGCTCAGTCGCCGACCACGGTAGAAGATAGAGAAAAGATGAGTGTCATTCCCTATGCCTCGGCCATAGGTTCTATCATGTATGCCATGCTGTGTACCAGACCTGATGTGAACCTTGCCATAAGTTTGGTAGGGAGGTACCAAAGTGATCCCGGTACGGAACACTGGACAGCGGTCAAGAACATCCTGAAGTACCTGAAAAGGACTAAGGATATGTTTCTCGTTTATGGAGGTGACGAAGAGCTTGTCGTAAAGGGTTACGTCGATGCTAGCTTCGACACAGATCTGGATGACTCTAAGTCTCAAACCGGATACGTGTATATTTTGAACGGAGGGGCAGTCAGCTGGTGCAGTTGCAAGCAGAGCGTCGTGGCACATTCTACATGTGAAGCGGAGTACATAGCTGCTTCCGAAGCAGCGCAGGAAGGAGTCTGGATGAAGGAGTTCATCACCGACCTAGGAGTCATTCCAAGCGCGTCAAGCCCGACGACTCTCTTCTGTGACAACACTGGTGCTATTGCCATTACCAAGGAGCCCAGGTTTCACAAGAAGACCAAGACATCAAGCGCTGTTTCAACTCCATCCGGAATTATGTTCAAGATGGAGATATAGATATTTGTAAAGTGCATACGGATCTGAATGTTGCAGACCCGTTGACTAAACCTCTTCCACGGGCAAAACATGATCAACACCAGAACTCTATGGGTGTTCGATTCATCACAATGTAACTAGATTATTGACTCTAGTGCAAGTGGGAGACTGTTGGAAATATGCCCTAGAGGCAATAATAAAAGTATTATTATATTTCCTTATTCATGATAATTGTCTGTTATTCATGCTTGAATTGTATTGTACGGAAACAACGATACATGTGTGAATACATAGACCACAATGAGTCCCTGGTGAGCCTCTAGTTGCCAGCTCGTTGATCAACAGATGGTCACGGTTTCCTGACCATGGACATAGGATGTCAGAGATAACGGGATCACATCATTAGGAGAATGATGTGATGGACAAGACCCAATCCTGAGCATAGCACGAGATCGTATAGTTCGTAATGCATAAGCTTTTCGGTGTCAAGTATTTATTCCTTAGACCATGAGGTTGTACAACTCCCGGATGCCGTAGGAATACTTTGGGTGTGCCAAACGTCACAACGTAACTGGGTGGCTATAAAGGTACGCATCGGGTATCTTCGAAAGTGTCTGTTGAGTTGGTACGAACCGAGACTGGGATGTTGTCACTCCGTATGACGGAGAGGTACCTCTGGGCCCACTCGGTAAGACATCATCATAATGAGCTCAATATGACTAAGTAGTTAGTCACGGGATGATGGATTACGGATCGAGTAAAGAGACTTGCCATGACGAGATTGAACAAGGTATCGGGAATACCGACGATCGAATCTCGGGCAAGTACCGTACCGATGGACAAAGGGAATAACATACGGGATTGAGTGAATCCTTGACACGGTGGTTCATCCGATGAAGATCATCGAGGAACACGTGGGAACCAACATGGGTATCCAGATCCCGCTGTTGGTTATTGACCGGAGAGTGGTCTCGGTCATGTCTACGTGTCTCCCGAACCCGTAGGGTCTACACACTTAAGGTTCGGTAACGCTAGGGTCGTAGAGATAAATGCACGTGGAAACCCGAAAGTTGTTCGGAGTCTCGGATGAGATCCCGGACGTCACGAGGAGTTCCGGAATGGTCCGGAGGTAAAGAATGATATATAGGAAGTCCAGTTTCGGCCATCGGGTGATCTCCGGGGGTCACCGGGAGTGTCCCGGGACCACCGGAGGGGCCCCGGGGGTCCACCGGGTGGGGCCACCCATCCCGGTGGGGCCCCTAGGCCGTAAAGGGGAAGTGTCCAGCCCTAATGGGCTGGCGCACCACTTGGGCCCACCTCCCCATGCGCCTAGGGTTGAAACCCTAGGGGGAAGGGGGCGCCACTTGCCTTGGGTGGCAAGGACTCCCCCCTGGCCGCCGCCCCCCCTTGTAGATTGGATCTGCAGGGGCTGGCGCACCCCCTGGCCCCCTATATATATATGGGGGGGAGAGGGCAGCCGCACCATTGCCCTGGCGCCTCTCCCCCTCCCGTCACAACTCCGTCTCCTCAAACGCAGGGCGCCCGGCGAAGTCCTGCTGCAATCTCCACTGCATCCACCACCACGCCGTTGTGCTGCTGGATCTCTGACGACTTCTCCTCCCCTCTTGCTGGATCAAGAAGGTGGTGACGTTGCTGTACCGGACGTGTGTTGAACGCGGAGGTGCCGTCCGTTCGGCGCTAGATCATCGGTGACGAAGAACGTGAAGAGTACGACTACTTCATCCACGCTTCTTCGAAAGCTTCCGCACGCGATCTACATAACGGTATGTAGATGCACTCTTACTTGCTCGTTGCTAGATGTCTCCTTAGTTGGATCTTGGTGAAAGCGTAGAATTTTTTTGAATTCTGCTACGTTCCCCAACACATTAGTCAACAAAGGCATTGCTACCCTCCTATACACCATTTGATGACCCGATGGTCCTTCCTTGCATTTATGATGGTTACACGTCTTCACTCGGGAGGTAACTTCCAGATTCTTGTCTGCAGCAATACTCGAGGTTCTCGTTTCAGCTTTGTTACTCTAATTGCCCTGGTTCGATGAGGCATCCCCCGAGAATTCTCTCTTGTGCTCATCCAACGCCCTTAAGCCCTTGCCAAAAGGAAGGTCACCATTAGCATCACGTGTCCCAGGTGTTGTACAATATAAATCTGAGTGCGCTAATCATCCACACGAGAAACAAAAACGTGGCACATTTTCATATAAGATATCATAGGGGTCCATGCAGCTCCTCATGGTAGACTTGATCAAAATCCACCTCCGCAGAGGTTTACTAACATCGATCGTCACCCTGGCCCGTAAGTAGCCATTCATATGATCAAATAGCACTGAGGTTGCATGTTTATCAATTTGCTTAGCAATTTCCACGCTCCACTTATCATCCCGTAGATTAAGGGGAAGGTTTAGAACCCTAGCCCATAGTTGGACCTTGTCAAACTTGAGTTCAAAGGACCGCATCCAGTCGTAAAATTCTGATAGAATAACTGTGTTCTTGCTCACATGCCACGACGAACCCTCCGATACTCGGTCCTGATCTCTCTGACTCGCGAATTCAGCCACAAACTTATTTTCTCCAACAAATCAAAAAAAACAATCCTTTAGGGTTACCCCAAGAGCGCTAGCAATGGTTTGGATATGGAGTAGGTGCCGATGCAATACCTTCCCTGCCAGCATCCACTTCTCCGGCGCCCCATTGTCACGATCATCAATTATCAGCGGAGTCGCCTCTTCGTTAGTGATCTCTAGTTTCCCGAGGGCCTCCACCAGTTTCGCTCTTGCCGCCTGAGGAGACACATGTTCCTTCTACTTGCCTGGCTCCGACGATGAATTCATCTTCCGAGCAGTGATCCCTGCGCCCTGCCGATCAGATCGACGCGCGTCGTCAAGTTCCACCCAAAAACCCTAATCGCCTCAGAGGAGGCGCCACGAGAATTTCAAGGGAAAAGTTTATGTTCTTTAGAAAAATGTGTGGAATATAGATTGCAAGGCCTTGAGTACCACACCAGCTAGTCCCCTGTCATGGATCACAAAACATACATCAAAACTACTAGCGACGAGATGGAATTTCATATTAGACGCTCTCTGCGTCAACTAGTTAACCCTTCGCATAGGAACGAGCGAGCTGGCAATGGAGTGGGCATGCCCGTTGAACTGCGTACTGAATTTTTTTCTGGAATGGTTTTCTACAAGTTTTGGGAGCCTTCTAAGGTTCCTGAACTAATTTTCCTTTTTTTCTACTGGTTTCTTTTACTGCTTTTTCCTGTTGTTGTTTTTCTTTTTTCTATTTTTTTTCCTACACAAACTCAGAATTTCTGAAAAATCATCAAAAGTTGTTCCATTTAAAAAAAAATGATCAGAATTGTCAATGTTTTGTTCGTGTTTATAGAAATGTCCAGAGTTTGAAATTTCTATGAACTTCTATTTTTCATTCATGATTATAGAAATGATCAGAATTTCTGAAATATGTTCAAAAACTTCAAAATCTGTTCACAATTTCGAAAACTGGTTAGAACTTTGTAAAACTAAATTTGGTTAGCACTTTTCCAGAAAAAATTTGAAATTTAAAAAATTGTTTGCTTTGTTAAAAAAATGTTCGGTTTCTATTTCTTTGCACTTTTTAAAAGCTTGTAATCTCAAATTTTGTTTGAGTTGTTAAAACAAATGTTTGGATTTTTACATATTTTTTGCCTTTGAAAAATTGTTCACAATTTCCAAGAAATGTTCGTTTTTTCCAGGAAGTGTTTTATCTGACGTTCCACTTAGTTCTTTAACTTTTGTGCTACTCATTGGTCACTTACACT
>LR738713.1:460518948-460558924 GCA_902687465.1 Secale cereale | reverse complement strand
TTTTTGAATCTACTTACACTCGCCCGCTGCACTCAGCAGTCCTACTCCAACGAGAGATCTTGAGTTAAAATCCTTGCGAGGGCATAGGTATTTCTGAAATTTTACATCATTGCGCTACAATATCGAATGGGCGTGCTCGCCAATGGGCCTGCCTAGGCGGGGCTCCGTGTGTGCCTTGCGAGCATATTTGATGCAAAATGCATCAAATAGTTTCTCCCCGTCGAGTGCTCCCAGCCGGCGTGTAGGGTGATGACATGCGACCAGCCGTGCGTCGCACGACATTTGGGCTCGTGGGATATAAAAATGTACCAACATATATTAATAAAAAGTTCTTATTTTTTAGAAAAATTTCATGATTTTTTAATAATAGTAAAACAATCACGAACTAAAAAACCTTCATTAATTTTAGAAATGTTCACAAAAATTCGCAAATGTATAATAGTTAGTTAGAATAATGTTACCAGTCTTATAAAATATTTTAAAAATTAGTTAAAATATTTATGAAATTGAAAATACATGCACGGATTTAAAGTTAAAGGAAAAAAATAAAATTTTAATGAGAAAAAGTGGAAATGGGACAACCGGAGGAAAAGAAACAGAGGGAATAAAATACCGGTGGAGAGAAGGTTCTAACATTTTTCAAACCGACGGGAAAGAGACGCAGAAAAACTTTGGGGGTGCGCCGTGCGCGAGTGCTCGCCCTGTCGCGCCAGGCGGGGAGTAAGCGCGAGATCCACCCTCCACTCAAAACAAAAAGGAAAAAAGCGCGAGAGGCACCCACGACGCCACTGCCTCGTTCGCATAGATCCAGCACAGACATCACTCCCGCGTCTCTTGCCAGTAGAAATTGTTGGCTGCCCTCTTCTCCTTCACGGCTAACGGCTTCGCCGCTCGATTGTTGGACCAGCCCGTGCTCGACATGGTTATCGCTTTCATCCACCCCGGGCCCTGCACGAGACGACGCAGCTTTCCACGGCTACTAATCATCGCGGTCGCGGCAGGGCGCGCCTCTTGGAGGCGCACAAGAGGCACCTGTGTCCTGTAGCAATACGCCAGTTTGACGACGGATCGGCATCGGCTCTTAGGTCGTGTTCATGGTGGTTGATTGGTTCATCCATCATGGACGGACGTACGGGTGACGGGTGTCAATTAAAGGGCCTCGCGTATGCATGCATGCCCACCCCCTCCCTGCCTAGTTAACTAGCTAGCCGAAATGATATCCTACGTAACGTACTTACATACACAAACCAAAGCTATCCCCATTCCCGTCCCCGGATTAATCAAGTCTCAAGATGTCATTAGATCCCAGTGAAGTGGCTTTCGGTGACCTGGCGACACATAATCATGCGAATTATCAAATGCCCAGTGGTTAGTGGTAGCTCCTCGCTCCCTGGCACCCATCCGTGCCTGCATCAGCAGACGAGTGATCTCTACTTAACTAATCCGCTCTCTCCCAGTTGCCCTAATATATTCATTCAGTCTGGTCTTATCGGCTCGATCGATCTTGCATCATACCCGGTGGGTGCTACGCAACAACAAATCCCTGACAAGTTCACTCCAAAGCGCACAATCGTTTGCGCGCCACTGGGGCACATCTGGTCCCGGCTCCCAACTCCCAAGCGTGCGCTTCACTTGATCCCATAAAAACGTTAGGAAATGCGCCACTTGCAAAAGTGACCTCTTTTTCGAGACCGAGCATACCACCACTTGCAACAAGGTGTCACTTTGGAGTGCAAACCTAATGCTGCCTGCAGTTGCGAATAGGATGGCAGCGTTCTCAAGCTTCGGCAGGGAAAACAACAACCTACCTAGCTAGTAAGTAGGAGGAGTACGTACCTTGATTGATGCTGACTCGGACGTGTCCCCACCGCTCTATAGTACTCGTACTACTTGGTAGTACAAGTCTTTTTTTTGTTTTCTGGAGCCCCGTCAACTCTAGCTTAGCTAGATTGCGGATCTGCTCCTTTTCAGTGCTCGAACTGCTGTGTTTATGCGATAGGAACCTGTCATGTGAATTTTCGTTTTCCAACAGAGAGCATGAGATCGCAAAATAGACACGAGATGAAGTTTTGATGCCAACTTCACAACTGTTATATTGATCCTCCTTGGGGAAGGCGTGACAGGACCAATTGCTGGCTGGCCTATAAAATTTGAGTGGAGTCTGAAACTCTGAAATCCAAGTAATGCTATACATACATAATCATTACTACTCCCTCCGTTCCTAAATATTTGTCTTTCTAGAGATTTCAACAAGTGACTACATACGAAGCAAAATGAGTGAATATACACTCTAAAATATGTCTACATACATCCGTATGTTGTAGTCCATTTGAATGTTTAGAAAGACAAATATTTAGGAACGGAGGGAGTAGATCATTGATGATCCGCGGCAACCGTCCTTTTTCTTCAAGAGATTGGTAGTAATTTCCACAAATACATGGAGGTAAGAAAGGCACTTCATCTTTGTTATTATTTCAAAAATAACAATATAGCTCTTCATTTATTTTTTGCGGGATAAACTGATCTATTCATCTCCGATCATGATAGTACAACGAACACTAGAAATAATAAAAGTTACATCTAGATCCGCAAACCACCTAGCGACGACTACAAGCACTGAAGCGAGCCGAAGGTGCGCCACTGTCATTGCCCCCCCCCCCCTCGCCGGAGCCGAGCAAACCTTGTTGTAGTAGACAGTCGAGAAGTCGTCGTGCTAAGGCCCCATTGAACCAACGCACCAGAACAGCAACCGCCGCCGATGAAGAGTGTAGATAAGAATGATCCAACCTGAAGACACACGAACAAACACGAATGACGAACAGATCCGAGCAGATCCACCAAAGACAGATCCACCGGAGACACACCTCCACATGCCCACCGAATATGCTAGACACATCACCGGAACCGGGGCTAGGCGGGAAGACCTTTATTCCATCTTCAGGGAGCCGCCACCGTCTCGCCTTCCTGAGTAGGACACAAATCCAAGCAAACCTCGAAAAAAGATCTAAAAACGGAGCCCTCCCACCGGCAAGGGCCGGAATCCACTCCGCCCCCATGGTCCCAGGGCCACGGGAGACGGGGCAGACCGGCACCGGCGCCGGCGGGAGGCAACGAACCCTAGGTTTTTGGTAGGTGGCGGCTGGCTAGGTCTACCTGACTCTAGCAATTCAGAATCGCTGATGAATATAGCTCTTCATTTTGTTCTGAAACAACAATACACATATTTGGGAGACATATATGGTCAGTGTGAAATTGATGAACATGGCACAAATTTCTCAATCCAATACTTGATGCTTCATAATAATTAGTGTGCTAGACAACATGAGGTGGAACACACCAAATCTTCCAAAACAACATAATCCGAAGGAAATCACTTAATAAACAAACTATAATTGTTTGGTTCAAGTTATAATAAAACAAAAACACAAATTATAAAGCAATTTGACAATAAATTAGAATAGGTCCTACTAAAATGTTATGGCGTCATAACACTAAGCAACTCTGCGTCATTCTTCTGCTAGCTACATCTTCCAGTACAGGCATGATCACCACTTTAATCGTGCATTAACGTCAACTTGCTGTGAAACGACCAGAATACACCATCTCGGTTGTATGCATGAAAGGTAGCTTCCAAGCAAGTTTACACCTACCAAGTTATTGAAGTGTAAGTCTTGTTTCTTTGTTACAAATATTCTAGTTATAAATCTGTAGGGCTAAGATTTCGGCTAGAAACATTACTTACTTGCAAATATAAAGAGACATTGAAATGTAGTAGATCCAAGGCCTTGAAGGAGTGAGATCCTCTAGTGGAAATGAGAAATATGCGCATGAGGTAAAACCAGATTCCAATATGATCTTGGCCTCAACACCCTTCCAATATCGGTGAAGCAAACATGTAAACAATATATTTGTAAAACATGAGGAGCAATGGAAAAAGTAGTATACAACAAGTTAAATTGAATGAAGTTTTTCAAACATCTATTTATTCTAGGGAAATAAGACTAGTAGGTGTAGAGCTCCTTTATGATGGACTAGCTAAGGACGAGGTGACGATGCACACTGGAAATGCCTCCAAGGTTGATGTGATCCCCGTCGGCACCCTTCCTCTACGTCTACCTTCGGGATTAGTTTCAGACCTCAATAATTGTTGTTTGATGCCTGCATTGAGAATGTACATTATATATGGGTCTTGTTTATTGCAGACGGTTATTCATTTAAATCCGAGAACGATGGTTGTTCTATTTATATGAATAACATTTTTATGGCCATGCATCCAATGTGAATGGTTTATTCTTATTGAATCTCGATATTAGTGATACACATGTTCATAATATTGATGCCAAAAGATGCAAAGTGAATGATGATAGTACCACATACTTGTGGCATTGTTGCTTGGTTCATATTGGTGTAAAGAGCATGAAGAAACTCCATGCTGGTGGACTTATGGAATCACTTGACTTTGAATCATTTGATACATGTGAACCGTGCCTCATAGGCAAGATGACTAATGCCTCATTTTCTGGTACAATGGAGAGGGAAAGCGACTCGTTGGAAATAATACATACAGATGTATGCGGTCCAGTGAGTGTTGAAGCACGCGGTGGATATCGTTATTTCCTAACCTTCACAAATGAATTGAGTAGGTATGTGTATATTTACTTAATGAAACATAAGTCCCAAACATTTGAAAAGTTTAATGAGTTTCAGAGTGAAGTGGAAAATCATCATGACAAGAAGATAAAATTTCTACGACTTAATCATGGAGGTGAATATATGAGTTATGCGTTTGGTATGCATTTAAGACATTGTGGAATTCTGTCACATTACACCACCTGGAACACCACATCATAATGGTTTGTCCGAACATCATAATCGTATTCTATTAGATATGATGCGTTCCATGGTGTCTCTTACAGATTTACCACTATCGTTTGGCGTTATGTATTACAGATAGCCGCGTCCACTTTAAATAGGGAACTGTCTAAATCCGTTGAAACGACACCATATGAATCATTGTCTCGCAAGAAACCTAAGCTATCGTTTCTTAAAGATTGAGGATGCGACACCTATGTCAAGAGGCTTCAGCCTAATAAGCTTGAACCCAAACTGGAGAAGTGTGTCTTCATAGGATATCCTAGAGAGATAATTGGGTATACATATCTGAGTGCAAAATCTTTGTTGCTAAGAATGGATCCTTTCTAGAGAAGTAGTTTCTCTCGAAACAAGTGAATGGGAGGAAGGTATAGCTTGATGAGGTAATTGTACCATCTCTCAAATTGGAAAGTAGGGCAACGGAAAAAGATGTTCCCGTGGTGCCTACACCAACCAGCAGAGAGGAAGCTAATGAAACATTGAATTAAGCTACTACTAAACTTCGTAGGTCAACCGAGACACATATCGCTCATGAATGGTACGGTAATCCTAGCTTGGAAGTCATGTTGTTGGATAAAAGTGAACCTACGAACTATGAGGAAGCGATGATGAGCCCAAATTCCGACATATGGCTTGAGGACATGAAATCCGAGGTGGGATCCATGTATGAAAACCAAGTATGGACTTTGGTGAATTTACCCGATGACCGAAAGGCCATTGGAACAAGTTGATCTTTAAGAAGAAGACCGGCATTTATGGTAATATCATCATCTATAAAGCTCGACTTGTCACAAAAGGTTTTCATCAAATTCAAGGGGTTGACTACTGTCGGTGTCAAAACCGGCAGATATCGGGTAGGGGGTCCCGAACTATGCGTCTGAGGATCGATGGTAACAGGAGACTGGGGACACGATGTTTTACCCAGGTTCGGGCCCTCTCGATCGAGGTAATATCCTACTTCCTGGTTGATTGATCTTGATGAATATGGGTTACAAGAGTTGATCTACCTCGAGATCGTAATGGCTATACCCTAAAAGTCTAGCCTATGTGATTGCTATGATTCATCTGTCTCTACGGACTAAACCCTCCGGTTTATATATGCACCGGAGGGGCCTAGGGTTTGTACATGATCACCTTGCAGAGGAAGGAAAGTATTACACCCGGACTCTAAACTTGCTATCTTTACACACATGGGATACCTATCTGGATACGGGAGATAATCTTCACGGCCCACCAGTCTGGCCCATAACGAGCGATCCGGCCACTTGAGGACCCCTTAATCCAGGACTCCCACAGTAGCCCCTGAACCAGTCTTCGATAATGATGAGTTCGGCTCACGTACTGTCTTCATCATTGCAAGACGGGTTCCTCCTCCCAAACATATTGAAGCAATATTCCCTACAAAAAGGTACTATGTCCGGCTCTGCATGGTTAGTACAACCCTTAGCATCGAAGGCAAGGTATCGAAAAAAGGATACTGTGTCTTTATTGACAACTTTTCAGCGAAGCGTCTTGTCTATCCCTTTAATATATCGAACCATTTTCTTGGCTCCAGTTTCATGTTTCGAGGTATAGCCCCATTGGCACGTCTTGTCAAAACAGAGATCGTGCCCACTTATTACGGGATCATTATCAATGTGATATGAGCACCTTAACCGCGCCTTACACACGTCCTCATTGGGAACCGGCGAGGTTTACGGCTGGATGGGGGGCGTTTAGCATTCACTGCTTATAAAAGGACTCAAATCTTTCCCTTTAACCCCACGCTCTCGTCAAGCCCTAGCTTTCCAACCTCCCCAGCCCAAGCGCCCACATCTCTTGTGCCCTCAATTCCAACTCCTCCACCACCGCCGCCTTTCCCGGCAATGGCTAGTTCTGGTTCTAAAGGCAAGTGGGAGGCATCCACGGTCAGGAAGAAGACCGTGAAGAGCCTCCGTAGTGCGGGCTATCTCGCCGACGATGTGGCGCACCGAGTCCCCGAAAAGGACCAAGTAATCCCCGTCCCTAAGGCGGGTGAGAGGGTTGTCTTCCTCTCGCACTTTATTCGGGGCTAGGATTTCCTCTTCACCCCTTTGTACAGGGCCTCTTGTTTTTCTATGGGCTAGATTTCCACGATCTAGCCCCGAATTCAATTCTCCACATATCCGCTTTTATAGTGGTATGTGAGGCGTTCCTCCATGTCCCCCCACACTTCGGCATATGGCTCAAAACCTTCAATTTGAAGCCGAAGGTGGTCAACGGGCAGCACATGGAGTGTGGAGGCGCCATGGTAAGAAAACTCCCCAACGCCACCTGGCCAAAGGGGGCGTTTGTGGAGACAAACAAGGTCTAGCAGTAGGAGTGGTTCTACATCACTGAGCCCCGCGGCACCAAGTGGGCGGCAGCGCCCGCATTTAGATCTGGACCCCTGGAGAGGCTAACCTCTTGGACCGACAAGAGTCCGGATTGGGGATCTCAGACAGAGGTGTTGGCGTTCCAAGGTCGCATCTCCGGCATGATTAGCAAGGGCACCCAACTCACAAATGTGATTCAGGTAATGCTCGCCCGTCTCGTCCTTCCCTGCCAAAGCCGACACTCCTATCTATGGGAGTTCAATCCGGAAGGGTCCCGGCCCTTGAAGCATCTCTTCGGCACTACGCACGAATACATCTGGAAGCATCTCTTCAAGGCCCAAAAGGGATGGCCGGCGGAGACTGAGGACAGGGGCTTCAGTACCACGCTCACTGCATCAGAGGTAACTAAAATTTCCGCCGAATACATACTCCGTCCATGCTTCAATTATAACAGGAGTTAGAGTTTTTGCGTTCTATCCAGGCCTTGACGAAAAAGGCAGAGCGGATTAAGTGTCCGCCCCCCTTGCCAGAAGACCCAGAGATGCCTCGGCTGACGGCGATGTTGGTCACGGCGCCGTACAAGGCATCGGAGAAGAAGGCCAAGGAGGTCAAGAGCAACCCCCGCCCTGCAGGCCCCGCGGACACAAGGTCCGAGGAAACTAGCTCCCACCTCTCTCCCGAAGAAGAAGAGGAGGAAGAAGATGACTCCCCCGTCCTAACAAAGGGGAGGAAAAGAGCGGCCCCCGCTGACGCATGCAAGGCCGTGTCCAGGAAGAAGCTAAATCTTCCTGATAGTTCGGACTCCACGTCCGAACACAACTATCAAGTTCAGCCCAGGATTAAGCCCCTGGCCAAATCGTAAGTATTTAAACTGCTTGTGTTCGGATAATTTTCCTTTTCAACATCTAATATTTATTTTGTTCGTATATAATCCTCCGCATGACATCCCCATGGCTTCACTGTCCTCGGGGAATTCTCTAGCGTCCGGAGAGACGAAGAGTGATGCGCCTCTGCGGGGCTCATCGCCCATTGTGGGGCATACCGAGGTATCCTCTCTACAAACTCCCCCGGTTCCAGCAGGTGGGAGTGGGGCGGATGAAAGGGCGTTAGAGGTAAATACCTTGGCCACTGTCAACCAAGGGGGAGCGATCCCCATGGTGACCGAATACGGGGGCCAAAGCAATCTGGGGCCCCGCCGAACACTTGTTCCGGAGCCCAGTGCGGCCCCGGAATCAGGAGATCAGCCCCCTGTGATGGGGGAGGGATGTAATGCCCAGGATGGGACTATACCTCCTACGTGTCGAGGCACGACTTAAAGGTATAAGCCCATTCTGGAATGATCTCAAGTTCGGTATCTTTGCACATCTAATGTAAAAATAGGGATGAAAAGCAAAAGAGATAGTTGGCTTACACTCGCCACGTCACACAATTCATTACATAGCCAAACATCATCCAAATAACAACACAACCCGACTATGGGTGAAGATCCAAATGAAAGGTACCAAATACATAAAGCCACAGGTTCGGATCTCCCCTAGTAGAAACCACTACTGATCATCGGGATAGTGCACATAGTAACGGCTACGTTCTTCATCATACTCCCAGTACAGCTCTGTGCCGTCACCTGAGTAGTTCACCTGAGTACCTGCATCTGGTGTGGTGTAGAATCTGTGAGCCACGGAGGACTTAGCAATCCCGTTCCCGGGTAGCAAAACTATCTAAGCCTTGGGTGTGGAACAAGGCTGAAGAAAGAATAAAGGTTGCAGCTGCACTAGCACTAGCTTATGTGATAAGAGCGAGAAGAGAAGTGCCACGAGCGACAAAGTGATCACGAAGTGATCCTATCTAAGCACGTCAAACATAACCCCACCGTGTTCACTTCCCGAACCCCTTTTCGGAAAATGACCGTCACGGTTACTCACGCTGGTAGTGTGTTCTGAACATGGTGTCAAGTTTTCTACAACCGGATATTAACAAATTTTCATCTGCCACATAACCGCGGGCACGGCTTTCGAAAGTTCAAAACCCTGGAGGGGTGTTCCAACTTGGCCCATTACAAGCCCATGATCCGCGGAGTCGCAACTCCAAGGTGGGAAGGCCCGAGTATTCTCGGAATCCCGTGCTCAAGATACTCCGACTAAGGTAAGGCTAATCCAGCAAATCCTCCCGGCGTGCCGACACCCTGATAGTAGCCGCGCGTATCTAGTCTTAGGCCACGACCGGATGGGCAATTCTACAGGTTTTTACCAGTCCTTGAGTTTCCTCGAGGTGGCCCCGCAGACTCCCCAGTTTGGACCAACACTTATGTGGAGCACTGGCCCGGGTTCTTGATTAAGAAGAGGGTTAATTACAACCTATGCAAGTTTTTAGTTGTTTAGGCAAATAGTACCAATGTTGGGACTTGCTGGAAAAGAGTTAGCGCTAAGCGGTTTATCGAGGGGGTCCCATAACCCCAACCGTGTGAGGAACGCAAAATCAAGGAACATAACATCGGCTTATACGGTTCCTAGGGCGGCATGAGTGTAACAAAATACCAAGCAAGAGGCTTAGCCTTCCACCCATTACCAATATATAGATGATTTCATTTAAGAATTTATATAGTGTGATATCTCAACAAGCTTCAACATGAAGCAAGAATCTTCAAATCTTCTCCTGCAACTAGCAATGCTATAAGACGGGCTGAGCGAAGCCTACATAGCCAATCAAAGGTTTGCATAGGTTGGGTGGTTAGACAGATTCATGGTTACAATAGGAGGCTGACAGACAAACATGGGCATCAAGGCAATAAGCTAAAGAGCGAGACTTCTAGCAACAGGCAAAGATAGTAATGATATCTGGGTCAGGTCATCTTGCCTGTCGAGTCGTCGATGGGATCGTAAGACGGCTCCTCGTTCTCAACCTCGGTAGTAACCTCGTTCTCATACTCGGTCTCGGCTCTACTCAACACAAGAACACACGAGGCATGAAATCAAACAAGGTGCAATGCGCAAACTACAGGATGCATGCATGATGCGCTTAGGAAGCACATCAGATGCGCTTAGGATGCACAACATGACAACATAGGAAGAACAGAGAAACAGCACAAGAACAAGACAATTTACTCAAGCAAGTAGGATGTAAGAAAAGTATATTTAGGATGCAAAACATGGCAAGGTAAGAAGCACAGGGAAAGAACACAAGAAACAACAGGTTTAAATGAGGCCGGAAACTACTTAAGACAAACCCGTAAGTCCTCATAAGCATAGTTTGAAATTAGTCCAGATCTGAACAAACCTTAAGTTAAAGTTGTTAAACAGAAAGTTAACATGCACCATGATGATCTACACAAAATTCTAGTCAAGTTTCATATAAAGTTTGTTTAAAACGGAGCTACGGTCTAGAAGATATGATCAAAACAAGATAAGCATGGCAACGGTGCAAGATGCACCCAAACATCAAGCAAAACATACTCCAAACATGTTAACAAGACGATATTATTAATCTACATGCAAAATCACACAAGTTTCATATAGGACTTGCTCAAAACGGAGCAACAGACTAAAAGATACACCCGAAACAAGAAACAATGCAAAGCTGAAATTAACAGCCACATAGCAACTTTGGAGCAAGAAATATATACTCTACAACACTCAAACAGGGTGACAAGGAGCATGGACATGAATTAGACATATCCTACAGCAAACAACTCCATTGGAGCATCTCCATAGGAGGCATGGATCAATAGCAACAAGCTACAACATTTTGATCATGACAATAAAAACCTGACAGCAATATTTTATAGCAACTTGGGAGCAATAATTAAATATGCTATGGCAACCCAAATGAGCACGTGAGGGCATGGATGGATAGACAACAACATATACAACAAGGAATGATCAATGGCCACCCCAAAACTAACATGGATTTGCCTAGGACATCAAGCAAACATAGCATCAGGATATTACAGAATCCAGAGTTAGTGAAATTTCACTAAGTGTTAAAACAGTAACATTATCATGGCATGTTTGTGAGCATGTTTAAGTCATCTCAAGGCATATCATGGCAAAAGGTTTGCACCACAGCAAAGATCACATGATGGGGAATCTAAAACATATGAGCATGCAACATGGGGACAAACACATCAATAGCAACGAGCTCCTGAACTAGGCATCTCGTAACAAGTTACAAAACCCAACAACCACATGCACTTTTGCAACAGGGATAAACATGGCAATATGAACTCTAACATGCATTCTATAGCAACCAACATGTAGAGCATCTCATGATGAACATTTGGAGATATCATTTGCTTCATTTGGATAAACATGCACCAAGTTATCACATCTCAAACATGGCATGAAAACAACTAATAGCAGCAGTTTATATCAAGTAGAACTCTTGTCATGATGATTAAGACCTCTATATGGACTCAAACATGCATGACACAATGGAACAAAACATAGAGCACTTCACCACGGTCATTTTGACATATTATATGCACAAATCGGACAAGCACAGTAAAAGTTATTGCCATCACAAGAATGCACCAGACAATGAAAATAACTAAAAGACTTAGCAAAAAACAGGGGATCACCTCGCTGGTCAACGCGGATCGGGCCGGGTCAAACGGGTCCGCGGGCGCGGGCGAACGGGCGCGGCCCGATAGGGTTCGGGGCAGATCGCTCAGATCGGATCGGCTGGAGGATCGATCCCGGCGGCGGATCCGGCTCTACTCCGGCCGACGACGGGCGGCGGCCGACGTGCGAGGGGTCGCCGGAGGAGGGTCCGACGGAGGCGGGACGAGGGCCGGCCGGCGGCAAAGATGCCCGAGGGGCGCGGCGGCGGAAGTGGCGGAGGGCGGCGCCGGAGAGGCGAGGGGGCGAGCTCCAGGCGGCGGGCGAGGCCGGCGTCGGGCGGCGGCGTGGCCGGCTCAGGCGGCGGAGGATGGCGGTGTTCCGGCTACCAGAGGCGACGGGGAAGGCAAGCGCGGGGCGCGGAGATCTGGCCCGAAACGGCGGCGGCGGCGGGCCGGGAACGGGCCTTCGGGCCCGCGCGGCGGCGGAGGCGGAACTGTGCGGTGGAAGATCTATCCGGCCCGGGTCAGACACGTCCGCCCGGCGCGGATTCTGAGGCGGGGCTGGAGCTAGGAGGAGGCTAGGGTTTTGGACGAAAATGGCAAGGGGGGCGTTTTTATAGGCACAAGGAGCTAGGAGACTCCAAATGGGGAGCGGTTTTCGGCCACGCGATCACAATTCGACGACCGATATGATGGGAAGGGTTGTGCTGGGTTGGTGGGCTGTTGTGTAGGGGGTCTTGGGCCTCAAAGAGGAGGTACCTTTAGCCCACTAGGTTAACTGTTGGAGTACCAAACGACCTCCAAACGCGACGAAACTTGACAGGCGGCCTACACGTAACAAAACAACATCGCACGACAAGTCTCGCGTCATTCCGGAAACGTTACACGGCCAAACACGAAAGAAGGACTCGGGGATGCCACGGGCACGTGTGAGAGCGTCGGAACTCGAAACGGACAACGAGAAGAGACGAGTGGGACCGGATGCAAGACAACACAATGCAATGCAATGCACATGACAACATGACATGGATGAAATGCACACACGCACACGACAAAATGAAGAAACCCAAAAAGACAGGAGAACCCGGAACGGAAATAATGAAGCCAAAGTTTATATATTGCCATATAGGGAAAGTGTTACATCCGGGGCATTACAAACTCTCCTCTACTACGAAAAGATCTTGTCCTGAGATCTAGGACTGGAAGAAGGAAGGGTACTCGGAACGAAGGTGATCTTCTCGTTCCCACGTAGCTTCTCGGTCGGTATGGTGTGACCACTTAACTTTCAAGAACTTGATTGACTTGTTGCAGGTCTTGCGCTCGGTTTTTTCGAGAATAGCAACGGGATGCTCTCGGTAAGACAAGTCTTGTTGAAGATCAATCTCCTCAAACGGAATGGTGCGTTCAGGTGTCTTGAAGCACTTGCGGAGTTGAGACACGTGAAACACATCATGAACATTAGCGAAGTTGGAAGGGAGCTCAAGTTGATAGGCTAGATCGCCTCTTTTGCCAAGGATCTTGAAAGGGCCCACGTATCTAGGAGCAAGCTTGCCTTTGATACCAAATCTTTGGGTGCCTTTCATAGGAGAAACACGGAGATAGACATGATCACCAATGTTGAAGGCCAAATCACGATGCTTGCCGTCATAGTAGCTCTTCTGACGCGACTGAGCGGCCTTGAGATTCTCACGTATGACTTTGCACATTTCTTCGGCTTCTGAGATCAAGTCATTACCAAGAATTTGACGTTCACCAGTCTCGGACCAGTTGAGAGGGGTACGACACTTTCTGCCATAGAGGATTTCAAACGGAGCTTTGCCGGCACTTGCTTGGAAACTGTTGTTGTAAGAAAACTCGGCAAACGGAAGGCAATCTTCCCACTTCATGCAAAAAGAGATGACACAAGCTCTGAGCATGTCTTCTAGGATCTGGTTCACTCTCTCGACTTGACCACTAGTCTGAGGGTGAAATGCAGTGCTGAAACGGATCTTGGTGCCCATGGCAGACTGAAAGGAGTCCCAGAACTTGGATGTGAACAAACTTCCACGGTCTGAGGAGATAACTTGAGGAATGCTATGTAAGGACACAATTCTGGAAGTGTACAACTCTGCCAGTTGAGCTGCATTGATGGATTCTTTGACTGGAAGGAAGTGAGCTACTTTGGTAAGCTTGTCGATGACAACAAAGATAGAATCATTTCCTTTCTTGGACTTAGGAAACCCAGTGACGAAATCCATTTCAATGTGGTTGAATTTCCACTCGGGAATAGGAAGAGGTTGGAGAAGACCGGCTGGACGTTGATGCTCTGCCTTCACTCTTCTGCAGACATCACATTCATTCACGAATTGGGCAATCTCCCTTTTCATGCAAGTCCACTAGTAAGATTGCTTGAGGTCTTGGTACATCTTAGAACTTCCAGGATGAATCGAGAGGAGGGAGTCATGTGCTTCGTTCATTATGAGCTTCCTGAGATCACCCTTGGGAACCACAAGTCTGTCCTCAAAGTACAAGGTATCTCTCTCATCAACGCGATAGCACTTGTATTTGGGAGTACCCTTTGCAATACCATGTTTCACTTTCTGCACCATAGCATCACTGAGTTGGGCCTCATGGATCTGATCTTCCAAGGTAGGAGCAACTTGAAGATTTGCAAGAAAGCCTTGCAGAACAACTTGGAGGTTGAGCTTCCTGAATGCTTCACAAAGCTCAAGCTGAAACGGCTTGATAAGGAGAAGGTTGCAATATGCCTTTCTGCTCAAGGCATCTGCAATGACATTGGCCTTGCCAGGTGTGTATTCGATGCTTGGATCATACTCTTGGATCATTTCAACCCAACGAGTCTGGCGAAGGTTCAGGTTCGGCTGTGTGAAGATGTAATTCAAGCTCTTGTGATCGGTGAAGATGTCGAATTTTCTGCCCAACAGAAGGTGTCTCCACGTGATCAAGGCGTGTACCACAGCTGCTAGCTCAAGATCATGTGTGGGATAGTTCTTCTCACTTGGCTTCAATTGACGAGAGGTGTATGCCACCATTTTCTTGTCCTGCATTAGCACACCACCAAGTCCTTGAAGAGAAGCATCACATAATACTTCGTAGGGCTTGGACTCATCTGGAGGGGTAAGAACTGGAGCAGAGACGAGCTTTTCTTTAAGAGTTTTGAATGCCACATCACAATCCGGAGACCAGTTGTACTTGACATTCTTCTGCAGCAAGTTGGAGAGAGGCTTGGCAATCTTGGAGAAGTTCTCAACGAACCTTCTGCAATAGCTAGCAAGACCAAGAAAGCTTCGGAGTTGCTTGACATTCCGAGGAGGTTCCCAGTTGACAATTGCTTCAACTTTCTCGGGGTTCACAGCAATACCGTCAACGGAGATGATATGGCCCAGATACAAGACCTTATCGAGCCAGAATTCACACTTGGAGAACTTTGCATAGAACTTATGTTCACGGAGTCTGTCGAGAACCAGACGGAGGTGCTTTTCGTGATCCTCTTCATTCTTGGAGAATACCAAGATGTAATCCAGATACGCAAGCAAAAATTCGTTGGTGTAGGGGTTGAAAATGTAGTGCAGCATTCTCGAGAAGGTAGGTGGAGCATTAGCGAGGCCAAAAGACACGACTGTATACTCATAGGAGCCATAGCTCGTTCTGAAGGCAGTCTTGTGGATATCTTCTTCACGAATGCGAATTTGGTGATAACCCATCCGGAGATCGAGCTTTGAGAACACTTTTGCTCCATTGAGCTGCTCGAACAATTCATTGATGTTGGGGAGCGGATACTTGTTCTTTATTGTCTTCTTGTTCAATGGCCGGTAATCAACGCAAAGGCGCTCCGTGCCATCCTTCTTCGTGATAAATAAGATACCACAGCCCCAAGGAGAAGTGCTAGGCCTGATCATACCCATACGCTCTTGCTCATCAAGCTGTTTCTTCAACTCCTTCAACTCTTCAAGGGAGAGCTTGTACGGACGCCGGCATGCTGGCTCTGTACCAGGCTCGAGTTAAATGACGAATTCAACTTGACGATGCGGAGGCATGCCTGGAAGCTCTTCTGGAAAAACATCTTCATATTCATTGACCACCGGAATTTGAGAGATGGCATTAATCTCGCCCTTGTCATTGAGAGAGAATAGCCTGATTGTGTTATCTCGAGAGGCGAAGATAATCACGTCTTTGTCGGAATGAGTAAGCTTGACTTCCTTATTTGCACAATCAATGTGAGCATCATGCTGAGAAAGCCAATCCATCCCGAGAATAAGATCAATGTCGGAGTTGCCGAGAACAACCGGTTTAGCGAGAAAGCGGTAATCACCCAAGCGAATAGATACATCCGGAGCATACACACTAGAAGTCATGAGCCTGCCCAGAGAAACAACTTGCAACTTCTTGGGTAGATTCTTGGTGATAACATCGTGCTTGGATGCAAATGGATATGACATGAAAGAACATGATGCACCTGAATCAAACAACACTTTTGCAGGAATAGAGTTAACTGGAAGGTTAACCAGTATCACATCTGAAGAATTCTCTGCTTGAGCTGCATTCAGCAGATTCACTCTTGCTGCCTTGGGGTTGTGCTTGACAATAGCAGTGCTGACAGGTGGAGGAGGCGGAAGGCGCCTTGGGTTGGGGCACTTGTTAGCATAATGACCCTTCTGAGTGCACTTGTTGCAAACCACTTCTGAGAGAGGACAGTGATAAGGAGCACTTGACTTGGAAGCTTGAAAATGATTCTTTGACTGGTTGCTTGGGTTGGGTGGGTGGGAGAAACCACGGCCACCAAAATTCTTGTCGTTGTTGTTGTTGGGAGCTCGGATCACTGGAGGAGGTGGAAGCCAAAACTTCTGTTGCTTTGCGACCACTTGAGAAGAAGAGGAGGAGTGAGCATCATCTCTGATCCTCTTTTTGGAAGCTTCCATCTTGAGCTGGGCTGCCTCTTGCTTAAGTGCCATGTTATAGAATTTATCAAACTCATCAGGCTCGAACAAGGTGAGAGCTAGTTGGAGTTCATCCTTCAGACCACCACAAAACTGATAGATCTTGCTCTTGGCATCTGGGATGTCTTGCTTGGCATAGCGGGCAAGGTTCTGGAAATTGACATTATATTGGTAGACAGACATAGAGCCTTGCTTCAGGTTGCGGAATTGCTCACGCATACCCTCGATGACACTTGTTGGAATGTGGTGAGAACGAAAGTCCTTGCAGAAGTCATCCCAGGAGATTACACGCCCTTCTCTGGAATCTTTGTACTGCTGCCACCAATCAGCTGCTTGGTCCTTGAGTTGGATGGCGGCAAACTTCACATAGTCCTCGGGCCTGACGTTACTGCACTCGAAATGCTTCTTGATATATGTTATCCAGTCTTCAGCATCTAGAGGGTCGACACAGTAACTGAATGCCTTTGGATGGTTTGCCAGAAACTGGTTGAGCGTAGCAAAGTGAGGTTGGTTGAACAAATTGCCTTGGCCTTGGTTCCCATGAGCACCCTGATTTGCTTTATTTGCTTGAATGTTCTGCATCATTTGCATAAGCATCTGGGTGTTCTGGTTCGTCGCTTGCATAATTGCTCTCCAGGCCTCAGACGGAGGAGGTGGGGAAGGAGGACGATTAGGAACCTCTTCACCCTCTGCGTTATCGTTGGGAACCCTTTTAGGAGCCATCCTAAATGAGATGACAACTATTAGCCATTGATTGAAAGAATATATAAGCTGAATCAATGGCTAGAATTGCAACATAGTCTTCACAAGAACATTCGACAAGATGAACGAATGTAATTCTCAGTTTAATAGTAACAACAATCTTCACGAGAAGCCACTTGGGAGAACAAAAGGTAAATAAAAACAACAAGAAGCAGATAGAACAAATACAAGATAGAAGCTTCGTTCGACATACTTGTGCTGAAAGCTTATGGAACGTGTTACAAAAGGGTTTTGCAATCCCCGGATCAGCATAGCCAAGGACCCTTTAAGATGCAACTCCCGATCGGAACGACGGCCATAAAACTACTTCACTCAATGTAGAACCCCGAACTCCATATCATGCATTCGTTGGAAGAATGCCAATGAGCTACTAGATGAACCCACCTATTAATTTCCGAAAGTTTCCAGTTATGCAATCAGGTGTTGGGGATACAGGGGAAGCATCGTGCACTCAACTCTAATCCTACATCCAGCTGTATCCATCCTTCAACACATAACCAGTTATTTCCGGAAACCGTCTACCTCGGACCTTCGAAACGCATCTACTATACAAGCTATGGCAATACTCCCGAACTACCTCCCCAGTACTGGGTGACGTCGGGGTTATCTTGCCACTAACCGCATAGGAGTGTTTTTGATGTCGGCCATCTTAAGTATTCCAGAACTGCTGCGATATGTTTGTGACGACAACACCTCGGAGTTCAACTCCCCGGGACATTGCCACAACCCCTAAATGACAGGAGGCATCGAGAACAATGTTCTCGTCACAAAGACATCGGAACAATCCAAACAATACTCGCGAGATTCCTAAAAAAATTTGGTGAATTTTCGAGAGTAGAAGAGGCAAGAGTAATCGTCAGGAGTCCTCACCAGAGTGAAAAGAGATGAGGAGCAAAAGAAATCCTACTCTCCGATATATATAGGACTCAAAACATTTTAAGTGTGTGCCTAGACTCAACCGTCAACGATTCGATCAATCAGTGGGGGCTTCTAGGTCGGAGAAGGCTCTGATACCAACTTGTAATGCCCAGGATGGGACTATACCTCCTACGTGTCGAGGCAAGACTTAAAGGTATAAGCCCATTCTGGAATGATCTCAAGTTCGGTATCTTTGCACATCTCATGTAAAAATAGGGATGAAAAGCAAAAGAGATCGTTGGCTTACACTCGCCACGTCACACAATTCATTACATAGCCAAACATCATCCAAATAACAACACAACCCGACTATGGGTGAAGATCCAAATGAAAGATACCAAATACATAAAGCCACAGGTTCGGATCGCCCCTAGTAGAAACCACTACTGATCATCGGGATAGTGCACATAGTAACGGCTACGTTCTTCATCATACTCCCAGTACAGCTCTGTGCCGTCACCTGAGTAGTTCACCTGAGTACCTGCATCTGGTGTGGTGTAGAATCTGTGAGCCACGGAGGACTCAGCAATCCCGTTCCCGGGTAGCAAAACTATTTAAGCCTTGGGTGTGGAACAAGGCTGAAGAAAGAATAAAGGTTGCAGCTACACTAGCACTAGCTTACGTGATAAGAGCGAGAAGAGAAGTGCCACGAGCGACAAAGTGATCACGAAGTGATCCTATCTAAGCATGTCAAACATAACCGCACCGTGTTCACTTCCCGAACCCCTTTTCGGAAAATGACCGTCACGGTTACTCACGCTGGTAGTGTGTTCTGAACATGGTGTCAACTTTTCTACAACCGGATATTAACAAATTCCCATCTGCCACATAACCGCGGGCACGGCTTTCGAAAGTTCAAAACCCTGCAGGGCTGTTCCAACTTGGCCCATTACAAGCCCACGATCCGCGGAGTCGCAACTCCAAGGTGGGAAGGCCCGAGTATTCTCGGAATCCCGTGCTCAAGATACTCCAACTAAGGTAAGGCTAATCCAGCAAATCCTCCCGGTGTGCCGACACCCTGATAGTAGCCGTGCGTATCTAGTCTCAGGCCACGACCGGATGGGCGATTCTACAGGTTTTTACCAGCCCTTGAGTTTCCTCGAGGTGGCCCCGCAGACTCCCCAGTTTGGACCAATACTCATGTGGAGCACTGGCCCGGGTTGTTGATTAAGAAGAGGGTTAATTACTCCCTATGCAAGTTTTTAGTTGTTTAGGCAAATAGTACCAATGTTGGGACTTGCTGGAAAGGACTTAGCGCTAAGCGATTTATGGAGGGGGTCCCATAACCCCAACCGTGCGAGGAACGCAAAATCAAGGAACATAACACCGGTTTATACGGTTCCTAGGGCGGCATGAGTGGAACAAAACACCAAGCAAGAGGCTTAGCCTTCCACCCATTACCAATATATAGATGATTTCATTTAAGAATTTATATAGTGTGATATCCCAACAAGCTTCAACATGAAGCAAGAATCTTCAATCTTCTCCTGCAACTAGCAATGCTATAAGTGGGGCTGAGCGAAGCCTACATAGCCAATCAAAGGTTTGCATAGGTTGGGTGGTTAGACAGATTCATGGTTACAATAGGAGGCTGACAGACAAACATGGGCATCGAGGCAATAAACTAAAGAGCGAGACTTCTAGCAATATGCAATGATAGTAATGATATCTGGGTTAGGTAATCTTGCCTATCGAGTCATCGATGGGATCGTAAGACGGCTCCTCGTTCTCAACCTCGGTAGTAACCTTGTTCTCGTACTCGGTCTCGGCTCTACTCAACACAAGAACACACGAGGCACGAAATCAAACAAGGTGCAATGCGCAAACTACAGGATGCATGCATGATGCACTTAGGAAGCACAGCGGATGCACTTTGGATGCACAACATGACAACATAGGAAGCACAGAGAAATAGCACACGAACAAGACAATTTACTCAAGCAAGTAGGATGCAAGACAAGTCTATTTAGGATGCAAAACATGGCAAGGTAGGACGCACAGAGAAACAACACAAGAAACAGCAGGTTTAAATGAGGCCGAAAACTACTTAAGACAAACCCAGTAAGTCCTCATAAGCATAGTTTGAAATTAGTCCAGATCTGAACAAACCTTAAGTTAAAGTTGTTAAACAGCAAGTTAACATGCACCATGATGATCTACATGAAATTCTAGTCAAGTTTCATATAAAGTTTGTTTAAAACGGAGCTACGGTCTAGAAGATATGATCAAAACAAGATAAGCATGGCAACGGTGCAAGATGCACCCAAACATCAAGCAAAACATACTCCAAACATGTTAACAAGATGATATTATGAATCTACATGCAAAATCACACAAGTTTCATATAGGACTTGCTCAAAACGGAGCAATAGACTAAAAGATACACCCGAAACAAGAAACAATGCAAAGCTGAAATTAACAGCCACATATCAACTTTGGAGCAAGAAATATATACTCTACAACACTCAAACAGGGTGACAAGGAGCATGGACATGAAGTAGACATATCCTACAGCAAACAACTCCATTGGAGCATCTCCATAGGAGGCATGGATCAATAGCAACAAGCTACAACATTTTGATCATGACAATAAAAACCTGACAGCAATATTTTATAGCAACTTGGGAGCAAGAATTAAATATGCTACGGCAACCCAAATGAGCATGTGAGGGCATGGATGGATAGACAACAACATATACAACAAGGAATGATCAATGGCCACCCCAAAACTTACATGGATTTGCCTAGGACATCAAGCAAACATAGCATTAGGATATTACAGAATCCAGACTTAGTGAAATTTCACTAAGTGTTAAAACAGTAACATTATCATGGCATGTTTGTGAGCATGCTTAATTCGTCTCAAGGCATATCATGGCAAAAGGTTTGCACCACAGCAAAGATCACATGATGGGGAATCTAAAACATATGAGCATGCAACATGGGGACAAACACATCAATAGCAACGAGCTCCTGAACTAGGCATCTCGTAACAAGTTACAAAACCCAACAGCCACATGCACTTTTGCAACAGGGATAAACATGTCAATATTAACTCTAACATGCATGCTATAGCAACCAACATGTAGAGCATCTCATGATGAACATTTAGACATATCATTTGCTTCATTTGGATAAACATGCACCAAGTTATCACATCTCAAACATGGCATGAAAACAACTAATAGCAGCAGTTTATATCAAGTAGCACTCTTGTCATGATGATTAAGACCTCTAGATGGACTCAAACATGCATGACACAATGGAACAAAACATAGAGCACTTCACCACGGTCATTTTGACATATTATATGCACAAATCGGACAAACACAGTAAAAGTTATTGCCATCACAAGAATGCATCAGACAATGAAAATAACTAAAAGACTTAGTAAAAAACAGGGGATCACCTCGCGGGTCAACGCGGATCGGGCCGGGTCAAACGGGTCCGCGGGCGCGGCCGAACGGGCGCGTCTCGATAGGGTTCGGGGCAGATCGTTCAGATCGGATCGGCTGGAGGCTCGATCCCGGCGGCGGATCCGGCTCTGCTCCGGCCGGCGACGGCCGGAGAACGACGGGCGGCGGCTGGCGCGCGAGGGGTCGCCGGAGGAGGGTCCGACGGAGGCGGGACGAGGGCCGGCCGGCGGCAAAGATGCCCGAGGGGCGCGGCGGCGGAAGTGGCGGAGGGCGGCGCCGAAGCGGCGAGGGAGCGAGCTCCAGGCGGCGGGCGAGGCCGGCGTCGGGCGGCGGCATGGCCGGCGCCGGCGACGGAGGACGGGGTGTTCCGGCGACCGGAGGCGGCGGGGAAGGCGAGCGCGGGGCGCGGAGATCTGGCCCGAAACGGCGGCGGCGGCGGGCCGGGAATGGGCCTTCGGGCCCGCGCTGCGGCAGAGGTGGAACTGTGCGGTGGCGGATCTGTCCGGCCCGGGTCGGACACGTCCGCCCGGCGCGGATTCCGAGGCGGGGCTGGAGCTAGGAGGAGGCTTGGGTTTTGGACGAAAATGGCAAGGGGGACGTTTTTATAGGCACAAGGAGCTAGGAGACTCCAAATGGGGAGCGGTTTTCGGCCACGCGATCACAATTCGACGACCGAGATGATGGGAAGGGTTGTGCTGGGTTGGTGGGCTGTTGTGGAGGGGGTCTTGGGCCTCAAAGAGGAGGTACTTTTAGCCCAGTAGGTTAACTGTTGGAGTACCAAACGACCTCCAAACGCGACGAAACTTGACAGGCGGCCTACACATACCAAAACAACATCGCACGACAAGTCTCGCATCATTCCGGAAATATTACACGAACAAACACGAAAGAAGGACTCGGGGATGCCATGGACACGTGTGAGAGCGTCGGAACTCGAAACGGACAACGGGAAGAGACGAGTGGGACCGGATGCAAGACAACAGAATGCAATGCAATGCACATGACAACATGACATGGATGAAATGCACACACGCACACGATAAAGCGAAGAAACCCAAAAAGACAGGAGAACCCGGAACGGAAATGATGAAGCCAAAGTTTATATATTGCCATATAGGGAAAGTGTTACATCCGGGGCATTACAAGGGAGCAACGGCTCCAACGGCCCCCACCGTCAATCCGGAGACGCTGAACACTCTGGAGGGAGCACTTCAAAGTGCTTCCATTGTCGAGGAACACCGCACTGTGATGAGTGCGGCCATGGAGAAGATTCAGTCCGTCAAAGGCGGACTGAACAAAGCTTTTAATAGCATACTAACAAGCTTTGATGTATGCGATGTAATGTTCTTTAAAGAGAACTTATATATATATATATATATATATATATATATATATATATATATATATATATATATATATATATATATATATATAGGGATTGACTATTCGTCACCTTGGGTGAGAATAATTATTCTTCACCCACCTTTATTTTATCATCTATACACTGTAATTTTACGTTTCGTATTTTTTTTCTTATTTTAGATATAAAAAGAGAACGTAAGAAACCTATACTCGTCGTAAAAAATATTTTATGTTACGTAAAATTACAAATGTAAAAATATAGTTTAAAATGTACATAAAATACAATTTTGACCTATATTTTGTTTGTTATGCCAATTTTTATGCAGTAAATCAATATAAATATAATTATTTGTATTTCAAATGTAATTTATGAAATAAAATGATCGTAAGATTACCTCGGGTGAAGAATAATTTATTCTGCACCCTGGATGATGAATAGGAACACTATATATATATATATATATATATATATATATATATATATAGAGAGAGAGAGAGAGAGAGAGAGAGAGAGAGAGAGAGAGAGAGAGTAGCCCCTGATGCTTTGTTTGATTCTAAACGGAATCAAACGAAGTATCCATGTTATAGCATATGGTAGAGCTGAATTGTGTACTTTGTGCTTGAATAGGCTTCTCTAGTTGCGGCATCTGCCCGAGCCGCAGAGGTTTCCGAGTTAAATCGGAAGCTTACACTAGATGACGAAGAGCTCGTCCGTATCAACAAGTGTTTTGATGAAACGCAAGGTATGCGGGTTTAAGAAATTGAAATTTTAACACAATAGATGTGTGGGCGTGAGCTTATTTGTGTTATATGTTCTTATGAAATAGCTGACGCGACTACGGTTGAGGCCCTGAAGGGCGAGCTTGCGACGGCTAAGGAAGAGGCCAGAGCGAGCAATGCAGCCGCTGATAAAGCGGCTGCCGACCTGGAGGCCGAGAAGGCCTTGCTTCAACAGCACGAGTCTCGGTTGACCGAAGTCGAGGTCGAGTTGCAAGATGCCATTCGAAAATGCGATGCATTGGAGCACACAACTTTGGAACAAGTATCCGAACTCACTTCGGCAGTTAATGCTGCCAAGGAGGCGCAGATTGAGGCAAGCAGTTCTCAAGAAGAGATAAAACAGGCGCGTCAAATAGCACCTGGTAAGACTTTTCTCTTGTAGAGCATCATCGGAGGTCAGGGGTATCTTGGGCTGACACGATTGTGGAGTTCTCTAGACGTGCTTCTGGATCTCCCGAGGAGCATCGCCGACGCTGCCCAATACTTCCAAACTCAGGAAGGGAACAACTCGGAGAAGCTGTTCTGGTCGCAATTTCTTGCGCCAAACCATCCGGTGCCCCTCAATGACCAAATGAAGCAGCTGGTCCAGCTGCACAACATGGCGGGTACGACCATGAAGGACTTGATAGTCCGGCTGTGGCCCGCTGATCCAATCCCAAGTAGTTACTTTAGATTGAAGAAGCTCGTCGAAGCGAGTCCGCGGGTCGACGCTATTAAGAGATCGGCCTGCATAGAGGGTGCTCGGATGGCCTTTGCCCACGTGAAGATGCATTGGGCGAAGATGAAGGCTATGGAAATAGCCACTGCTGGCCCCCAGAGGGCATGGATCATCGCAAGCCAGAAAGGTACTTTGGCGACGTCCTAGAAGGAGCCCGCCTTGTAGAGGGCCAGTGCTCAAAGGATATAATATTTGAATGATTGTATTCGGATTGTAAGGACTAAGCCTATGTGCCGATATATATAAATTTTGTTCCTTTGTATTATACGCGACTTCTCCTGTGCGACTATTTATTTAAATTTGAAAGTTTCCAGTCGTCGCCTTCAGCCCCCATGTAAATATTACAGGGGTGTTCGATAACGCGCATGAACACTCTTTATCCAACGTCTTGGTCCATATAGGAGGTGTCTGCGGAGCGAACCAGGCAATCAGACTGTGCGGCTTTATTACTTTCACTTAGCCATAGGATCTTGACTAGTGGGGCTAAGTACTAGCCCCTGGTGCGTGTAGGGCTTCGAGCTACGGTGCCCGTTTTACGCGGCTGGACGAAGTCTAGCCCCTCGTATAACACGGAGTGGATCTCTATCGATCATAGTATAACACTAGGTCATCTAATCGCTTGACCGACTCTCGCCTCATCATGACAGTCAGTTTTTGGCTTTCTCTACTGAGGTACTTGACCTGACAAACCAGAAGTACAATCGCAGTTCTCCCTTTACCAACTTAGTCTAACAATGCGGCACGTAAGGTGGCAAGCACAGGAGCCGGGCAACCTAACTATAGACCAAATACATGATTCGGAGCCGACGCATATAATGCAATATCTGGGACGCCGAACAGTTCCCTATAGGTGTTCAGACTTTTGGTGGAGGTGTGCCAGGCTGAATGTAGCCCCTGGTATTAAGTCCAGGTATTAAGGCATATGCGATGATCTGGCGTGGGGGGAGAACACATGTGGTAAATAGAATAAACTCCAAGCGAATTAAAACCAAACTGCTTCTTTTATATCCTTTTTAATACGGCAAGCCATGAGGTTACAGATAATACCGATAACACCCTCGGGCATTTTAAATGCCAAAAAAAGAAAAAAAATATCAAATAAAAGAAGAGAGAAAAAGGTTTACGCAGAGCCTTAATCTAAAAAGAAATCTCAATACGGGGCCGTGTTGCACGTCTGCGCCGTTTTTCTGCTTTGCAATATGTCCTCGAAGAGGAGTTATGCTTATGATGGCCGCCTGAAAAAAAAGACAGGAAAAATGAGTATCCTGGGCAGCCGCAAACAATGTGGGTTCTTTTAAAGAACCTAGAAAAACAAGATGTACTTAAGGGTCCGAATAGGGTCAAACTGAACTATGGACTATTTGTATGTTGTGTGCCCTCGGCGCCGCCCAAGGTATTTTAAGGGCATAATTGTGTACGCGGGGTAAGTATGCTACCACCTTATGGGGCAGTCGGTAGGGGCGTAACTGCTAATCGAGCTCAGGTTCTTACGAGCTGATGCATTGTAGTGCTGACCGGACACGTTTAGCCGTGTCTATGGTCTTGACGACCGGTGAACTGTTCGGCCTAAATAAGCCACATGTGACCTCAGCCGCTAGGGCCGCAATGTCCTCCTCTGTACGGAGGAGCGATCCATGTTTCCATTGACCATGATGACGCCGTGTGGTACAGGCATTTTGATCTTTAAGTAGGCATAATGCGGGACTGCATTAAAGCGGGCGAAGGCCGTTCTTCCGAGTAGTGCATGATAGCCACTTCGGAACGGAGCGATGTCGGAGATTAACTCATCAATTTGAAAGTTATTAGGAGATACGAATACGACTTCAAATGTTAATGAGCCCGTGCAACGGGCTTCCACTCCTGGTATCACTCCTTTAAAGGTAGTGCTGCTAGGCTTAATTCTTGATGGCTCTATACCCATCTTGCGGACAATGTCTTGGTATATCAGATTTAGAATGCTGCCGCTGTCCATAAGGACTCGAGTAAGATGGTATCCGTCAATTATGGGGTCGAGCACTAAGGCTGCCGAACCTCCGTGTCGGATACTGGTTGGGTGATTGTCGGAGATATTGACCACGGGTGTCCTCATCGACCACCCATGGCGTTTCAAGACAATAAGGCCGCAGGCCATCCTTCGGCCGCCTGCATGTCCGGCCGCCTCCTAGGACCGCCAGGCCTAGCAGCCGGCTGCCAGCAGACGTCAAATCTCTAACAGGCGGCTTCCTAGTGGCCGGCATCTGGCAGATGGCCCTGTGCCTCCCCCTCAGAATATGCGCTGGGGATCCTCGACAAGACTGAAGCATGGCTACAGTTGAACCTACCCCCCAGAATCGAAAGTAGCGTGGCTACAGTGTGAGTGTACCTCGCGGACACTCTTTATCGGCACGTCACTGTAGCCATGTTACCCGTGACCTCGCCTTGGTCAGATGAGGCCACGACCCCACTACTCGGAGGAGGAGTGGCCTGCAGGCGGCAAGCCCCACCCGTCAGCGAGCCACCAAGGTGCGGCCGGCCTTTGGCCGGCGGCGTAGGGAGCGGACCTCCCTCTAGCAGGCGGCCTGCCGTACCCTCGAAGTTCGGCTCCATCAAGAAGACGAGACGGGGCATGTCAAAAATGTACGACCACTAGACGGCGGTACTGTAGCCATGCTCCCCTCGACGACGCCGTTGTCAGCAAAGGGATGTAAACAGTAAAACACAATCACGCGGGCCCACAGATGGCGGGCCCAAAGGACGGACATGCCTCCAAGAACCGGCGGGACCCACCAGGCGGTAGGACCCAGCGGCCTGCGGAGAAGCCGGCGCCCAGAGACGATGACGGCCGGGGCCCGCACCCAGCCGAATTACCATTGTAGCCCTGGGGGGTAGGCCTATATAAACCCCCCAGGGTCCTCCATGTAGAGGGGTTAGACTTTGAGAGATACACAGAGATAGGAGAGAAACCCTAGCCACCACTCGCATTTCCTAGAAGGAGAAGAGAGAGCTAGCCTTGCTCTTCTTCCTCCTCTAGATGACACAACTCAAGGAGCAACCTTGTAGCTACCATATTGACGATAGTCATGACGTGGAGTCCCCACAGAGCAGGACTAGGGGTGTTATCTCCACGGAGAGCCCCAAACCTGGGTAAGATTCGTAGGCGTCCCAAGTTTCACCTTATCCCGCTTCCAGGGCCCGGCGACGTTCTCTTGTCCCCATGCATGATAAGCCATCCTTTGGCATATGTCGCACCAAAACCCCGACATTTGGCGCCCACCATGGGGCAAGGTGTACCGTCGTCCGGAGACATGTTCTGGATGGGAACTTTGTTCCTCCCTGGCGAGTGTAGCCGGCCCGGTACGCCCAATGGCGCGGACACCGGGGCACTTCACGGCGCAGAGGCCGCATGCGCCGCGAGCAAGCTCGCTGATCTTCTCAGCGAGGTCCACCTCCACGACAAGCCCGCTCTGGCCGCAAAAGCGACGGGCTCAGAGAGCTGCCTCGTCGAGCTCCTCGATAAGCTCCACATCGTCGACCAGCTCGCCTCCGACCTGGAGTCCGTTGGCTCGTCTGATCCACCCGTCGATATGGTCATCGACCCCGACACGGCGTCCTCCTACATCTTCCCCGACCACGTGGTGGTCATCGATGATCCACTCCCCCCCCGCAACCTGCGACACAAGCGTCAGCACCGTCACGAAGGTGCTGGCCACCAGCGACGACGAGCCCTCCAACGAGTCTGATCAGGACCCGCTGCAGGTGGAAATGCGGAGCCTCTCCACTCCCATCGCCGCGGGAATAGACGGCGCGACGCTAGAAACACTCGGCGTCTCGCTCCTCGACAACGCCAACAAGTTGGCTACCATGCGATGCCTCACTGAAGCCTACCGCCGCGAGGTCGTCCGTGCCACAGGCGGCACGCCGGCTGCTGGCGAGTCCAGCCAAGCCGGCGCCGTCCGGGACCGAGGCGGAGCCCTCGCCAGTATGCTGGGGGCCATGCGTCTGGTTTACGCTACCCCATTGGAGAACCTAAGGGCTGCCCAGGCGGCAACAGATGAACTGGACCACTTGGAGGGAGATGAGCTTCGCTGCATAATGCAGCGCGTCCAGCAGCTCCTCGACGCGGAGACCGAGCTGCAGGAGGCTCGCCGCCGGGCTCTGGAGGCCGGCGCGCAGGCGGAAAACCGTCGTCCCCGTCATGAGCAAGAAGCTACATCCCGATCACGAACAGTCGACGCCTGCAGTCGGCATGACTCGTAGCCGGTTGCCAGTCGCAGTCGGCAAACTTCCATCACCATGGAGTGCGACCAAGATGGCCGCCCAAGGGCAATGGAACAGCGAAACGAGCGCTCGCATCCCCCTCGCCGGGAGAGGCACGTGTCCCCACCGCCTGTCGAGCATCCGTCTCTCGGAGGCCGCCTGGGCACCGCGAGGGAGATCGGTAGAATGATGCACGCCACCGGCTCAATCGGCTGGCACGATCCCACGTGGTCGAAGAACAAGACGCGATCGGCCCGACCTGTTTCGGTCCCCGTATCCGTGACTAGCCTTTCCCCAAAGGTTTCTCGCTCCCTAGAGACACTCCCAAGTACAATGGTTTTGTAAAGCCAGAGGACTGGCTGGTGGATTACTCCACTGCCGTGAACATTGCAAACGGCAACAAGCGCGTTGCCATGAAGTATGTACCGTGATACGTCTCCAATGTTTCTATAATTTTTTATTGTTCCATGCTATTATTTATGAAGTCTTGTATGTTTAATGGGATTTATCATACACTTTTATATCATTTTTGGGACTAACCTACTAACCCAAAAGCCAGTCCAGATTGCTGTTTTTTGCCTGTTTCAGGATTTTGCAGAAAAAGAATATCAAACGGAGTCCAAACGGAATGAAACCTTCGCGAGAGATATTTTTGGAGAAAATCACGCACGAGGGACTTGAGAACCACGTTAGGGGATCAAGGGGCTGCCCACGAGGGTGGGGGTGCGCCCCCTGCCCATGGCGCGCCCCCTGCCTCGTGGCCCCCCCGAGCACCCCCCGGTGTCCCCCTTCCTCCTATATAAGTCTACATACCCCGGAACCTTCGACAACAGAGAGAAAACCCTAATACCACCGCCGAAACCTTCTATTCCTGTGAGATCCCATCTTGGAGCCTGTTCCGGAGCTCCACCGGAGGGGGATCCATCACAGAGTTCTTCTTCATCATCATCATCGCCCTCACCATGAGTTGTGAGTAGTTTACCATAGACCTTCGGGTCCATAGCTAGTATCTAGATGGCTTCTTCTCTCTCTCTGGATCTCAATACAAAGTTCTCCTCGGTCTTCGAGGAGATCTATTCGATATAATATCTTTTAGCGGTGTGTTTGTCGAGATCCGATGAATTATGGGTTTATGATCAAGATTATCTATGAAAGATATTTGGTTCTTCTCTGAACTTTTTATGTGTGCTCATAATATCCTTGCAAGTCTCTTCAAATTATTGGTTTGGTTTGGTCTACTAGATCTATAGTTCTTGCAATGGGAGAAGTGCTTGGCTTTGGGTTCAATCTTGCGGTGTCCTTTCCCAGTGACAGTAGGGGCATCAAGGCACGTATTGTATTGTTTCCATCGAGGATAAAAAGAGGGGGTTTATATCATATTGCTTGAGTTTATCCCTCTACATCATGTCATCTTTCTTAAGGCGTTACTCTGTTCTTATGAACTCAATACACTAGATGCATGCTGGATAGCGGTCAATGTGTGGAGTAATAGTGGTAGATGCAGGCAGGAGTCGGTCTACTTGTCTCGGACGTGATGCCCATATACAATGATCATGCCTAGATAGTCTCATAATAATTCGCTTATCTATCAATTGCTCGACGGTAATTTGTTTACCCGCCGTAGAATATCGCTATCATGAGAGAATCCACTAGAGAACACTATGGCCCCTGGGTCTATTCTCAACATATCAATCTACATCTACTTTACTTTTATCACTTTTATTTTATGTTCTTATAAAATAAAAATACCAAAAATATAAACTATCATCTCTATCAGATCTCACTTTCGTAAGTGACCGTAAAGGGATTGACAACCCCTTATCGCGTTGGCTGCAAAGTTCTTATTTTCTTGTGTAGGTGCGAGGGACTCGTGCGTGGTCTCCTACTGGATTGATACCTTGGTTCTCAAAAACTGAGGGAAATACTTACGCTACTGTCCTGCATCTCCCTTTCCTCTTCGAGGGAATACAACGCAAGCTCGAGAAGAAGCAAGAAGAACTTCTGGCGCCGTTGCCGGGGAGGCTTACGCAAAAGTCATGTACCAAGTACCTATCACAAACCCTTATCCTTCGCATTACATTTATTTGCCTCTCGTTTTCCTCCCCCCCCACTTCACCCTTGCCGTGTTATTTGCCCTTCTTCCGCCGTGTGTTTATTGTTTGCTTGCTTCTTGTTTGCTTGTGTGCTGCTTGCTTGCCTGTCATCATGTCTAGCACACCTATCATTTTCAACACTCCCAAGAGTGAGGTCCTCAACTTTAAACAAAGGGAGGAAGAAAACTTAAAAGATGCCTGGTATAGAATTTGCAATGCTCAAAATTGATCCAATAGGAAGCTTTCCACTTCCGTGCTTCTTCGCAATTTTTATGTTGGCATAACTCTGTGGAATAGATTTATCTTAGATACCATTACCGGAGGGAATTTCTTGGGTAGCCACACCGTTTATTCTTATAATGCTATGACTGAATTATTTGGCTCACCACCTCTTACGGTCAATGGGACCGTTTAACTTTGGAGCATGTTATGCAAAGGTTAGAAATCATTGAAAACAAAGTTGCTACAGTAGAATTGGTAGAGAACTTGGATAGAAAAATCCATAATGAAATCACCCAATATGGATCTAAGGTAGGAGTTGTTCTGAAAAATCTTAAGGAAAAAGAGCCCATAGTTAAAGAAAAGCTAGATCAGGATTCGACTAGAATCTATAAGCTTGAGAATATTATCACTAATGTGGGTTCTACTCTTTCCGCTATAAAAAGTACTCCAAATACCTCTACCACTACATTATCCAAGTTCATGTATGTCCCTAAAGACAAAGGTGAAACATCTAGAATTGCGGATCTCAAATCCATAAGTGTTCACCCTAATTTTCTTACTTTTGCAAGAGACCATTTTGACACTTTAGAATTTATTGATTTCTTGCCGAAGAGTTTGATTATTAAAAGGGACAAAGAAGTGCCTAAAAATCATAAGTGCTTAATCAAAGAATTGCCTTCCAAAGATGGCAATACCTAGATTTATCTTGTATCGTGCCTAGCTAGGGGCGTAAAACGATAGCGCTTGTTGGGAGGCAACCCAATTTTATATTTTTTGTTTTTGTTGCTGTTAGGGAATAAATATTGCCTCTAGCCTCTGCTTAGATGTGGTTTCATGTTTTTTTAGTGTTTGTGCCAAGTAAAACCTTTGGGAAGACTTGTGTGAAGTTTATATGATCTTGCTGTGAAAAATAGAATCATTAGCGCTCGCTAAAGTAGTCGTCAGATTTTACCAGAGCGTTCTATTTAGTTGATTCTTTTTGCAGATGATTAATAAACAAATTCCACAAATTTACCAATTTAGTTTGAAGTTTTTGGAGTTCCAGAAGTAGGCGAAACCTGCAGATTACTACAGACTGTTCTGTTTTTGACAGATTCTGTTTTTCGTGTGTTGTTTGCTTATTTCGATGCATCTGTGAGTAGTATTGGAGGATACGAACCATAGAGAAGTTGGAATACAGTAGGTTTAACACCAATATAAACAAAGAATGAATTCATTTCTGCACCATTGAGTAGTGGTTTGCTTTCTTATACTAACAGAGCTCACGAGAATTTTTGTCTATGTTTTGTGTTGTGAAGTTTTCAAGTTTTGAGTATTGCTTTGATGGACTATGGAACAAGGAGTAGAAAAGGCCTAAGTTTGGGGATGCCCATGGCACCCCAAGGAATTCAAGGATAATCAAAAGCCTAAGCTTGGGGATGCCCCGGGAAGGCATCCCTCTTTCGTCTTCGTCCATCGGTAACTATACTTGGAGCTATATTTTTATTCGCCACATGATATGTGTTTTGCTTGGAGCGTCTTGTATAATTTGAGTCTTTACTTGTTCGTTTGTCACAATCATCCTTTCTGGACACACCTATTTGAGATAGTTAAATATGGCCTAGAAATTGTTAGAACACTCTATGTGCTTCACTTATATCTTTTGAGTTGAATAGTTTTTGCTCTAGTGCTTCACTTACATCTTTTAGAGCACGGTGGTGGTAATATTTTGTAGAAATTGTTGAACTATCATGCTTCACTTATATCTATTTGAGAGTCTATGAAAACAGCATGGTAATGTGTTTAGGCTAAAGAAACTAGTCTTCACATGATAGACATCCAATGTCAATGTAGTAAAAAAATTCACACTAAGTGCATTGAATATGATGAGATGTTGGATGCTTGATAATTGTTTTGAGATATGATGATAGTGATATTAGAGTCATGCTAGTGGAGTTATTATGAAATTGAGAAATACTTGTGTTAAGGTTAGTGATTCCCGTATCATGCACGTATGCTGAACCACTATGTGACGAAGTTAGAGCATGAGGTATTTGTAGAGTGCCAACCTTTGTGTGGAGGTCGGGGGCGCGCGATGGTTAACTCCTACCAACCTCCCCCCTAGGAGCATGCGTTGATTGCTTTGTTTTGAAGACTCATAGATTTTTGCAATAAGTATATGAGTTCTTATGACTAATGTTGAGTCCATGAATTATACGCCCTCTCACCCTTCCACCATTGCTAGTCTCTCTTGTACCGCGCAACTTTCGCCGGTGCCATAAACCCACTATATATCCTTCCTCAAAACAGCCACCATACCTACCTATCATGGAATTTCCATAGCCATTCCGAGATATATTGCCATGCAACTTTCCACCGTTCTGTTCATATGACACGCATCATATTGTCATATTGCCATGCATGATCATGTAGTTGACATCATATCTATGGCAAAGCCACCATGCATAATCTTCATATATGTCACTCTTGATTCATTGCACATCCCGGTACACCGCCGGAGGCATTCATGTAGAGTCATACTTGTTGTAGTATCGAGTTGTAATTTAGAGTTGTAATAAAAGTGTGATGATCATCATTATTAGAGCATTGTCCCATGAGAGGAAAGGCCAATAAAAAAAGGATGGCCCAAAAAATATATAGAGAGGGGCTAATAAAAAAAAAAGAGGAGAGAAAGCCCCTCCAAAAAAAATGAGAGAAAAGAGAGAAGGGACAGTTGCTACTATCTTTTTCCACACTTGTGCTTCAACGTAGCACCATGTTCTTCATTGTAGAGAGTCTCATGTTTAGTCACTTGCATATACTAGTGGGAATTTTTGTTATAGAACTTGGCTTGTATATTCTAACGATGGGCTTCCTCAAATGCCCTAGGTCTTCGTGAGCAAGCAAGTTGGATGCACACCCACTAGTTTCTTTTGTTGAGCTTTCATACATACTTAGCTCTAGTGCATTCGTTGCATGGCAATCCCTACTCACTCAGATTGATATCTATTAATGGGCATCTCCATAGCCCATTGATACGCCTAGTCAATGTGAGACTATCTCCCTCCTTTTTGTCCTCTCCACAACCACCTCTATTCCACCCATAGTGCTATATCCATGGCTCACGCTCATGTATTGCGTGAAAGTTGAAAGGTTTGAAAAGATAGAGTATGAAAACAAGTGCTTGGCTGAAATCGGGGTTGTGCATGATATGAATATTTTGTGTGATGAAGAGGGAGCATAGCCATACTATATGATTTCGTAGGGATAACTTTCTTTAGCCATAGTATTTTGAGAAGACATGATTGCTTTGTTAGTATGCTTGAAGTATTATTGTTTCTTATGTCAACATAGACTTTTACCTTGAATCTTTCAGATCTGAACATTCATGCCACAATTAAGAGAATTACATTGAGAAACTATATTGGTTAGCATTCCACATCAAAAATTCTTTATTTATCATTTACCTACTCGAGGACGAGCAGGAATTAAGCTTGGGGA
Organism: Secale cereale; assembly: GCA_902687465.1. Lineage (NCBI taxonomy): Eukaryota > Viridiplantae > Streptophyta > Magnoliopsida > Poales > Poaceae > Secale > Secale cereale. The sequence goes on along the minus strand of LR738713.1, from coordinate 460,524,240 downwards.
TGCTTGACACGTCTCCAACGTATCTATAATTTTTTATTGTTCCATGCTATTATTTATGAAGTCTTGGATGTTTAATGGGCTTTATCATACACTTTTATATCATTTTTGGGACTAACCTACTAACCCAAAGGCCCAGTCCAGATTGCTGTTTTTTGCCAGTATCAGGGTTTTGCAGAAAAAGATTATCAAACGGAGTCCAAACGAAATGAAACCTTCGCGAGAGATTTTTTTGGAGAAAATCACGCATGATGGACTTGAGAACCATGTCAGGGGATCAAGGGGCTGCCCACGAGGGTGGGGGCACGCCCTCGTGCCTCGTGCCCCCCCGAGCACCCCCCAGTGTCCTCCTTTCTCCTATATAAGTCTACGTACCCCGAAACCTTCGACAACAGAGAGAAAACCCTAATTCCACCACCGTAACCTTCTGTTCCCGTGAGATCCCATCTTGGAGCCTGTTCCGGAGCTCCACCGGAGGGGGATCCATCACGGAGTTCTTCATCATCATCATCATCACCCTCACCATGAGTTGTGAATAGTTTACCACAGACCTTCGGGTCCATAGCTAGTATTTAGATGGCTTCTTCTCTCTCTCTGGATCTCAATACAAAGTTATCCTCGGTCTTCGAGGAGATCTATTCGATGTAATCTCTTTTTGCGGTGTGTTTGTCGAGATCCGATGAATTGTGGGTTTATGATCAAGATTATCTATGAAAGATATTTGGTTCTTCTCTGAACTTTTTATGTGTGCTCATAATATCCTTGCAACTCTCTTCGAATTATTGGTTTGGTTTGGCCTACTAGATCTATAGTTCTTGCAATGGGAGAAGTGGTTGGCTTTGGGTTCAATCTTGCGGTGTCCTTTCCCAATGACAGTAGGGGCATCAAGGCACGTATTGTATTGTTGCCATCGAGGATAAAAAGATGGGGTTTATATCATATTGCTTGAGTTTATCCCTCTACATCATATCATCTTTCTTAAGGCGTTACTCTGTTCTTATGAACTCAATACACTAGATGCATGCTGGATAGCTGTCGATGTGTGGAGTAATAGTAGTAGATGCAGGCAGGAGTCGGTCTACTTGTCTCCACCGCCGCCGCTGCGAGGCCCGTCGCCGCCGGCGCCCTCCCCTCGCCGCCGGCCGGGCCCCCCGCCTGTTCCCGCCAGACCCCGCCGCCCGGTCTCCCTCCGCCGCCGCGCCGGGCGAGGCCGCCGCCCCACACCGCTCGTTGAGTCACCACCGCCGCGCAGGAGATCGGGGAGCCGCCCCGATCCAGATCTGCGGCCGGGTGGGCCGGCCCGTTTTTCGCCCGCACCCCCGGGCCCGCTAGCCGCTCCGCCAGGCAGCCCAGCCTCGGGCCTCCTCTACCTTGAGGCCTAGCCCGCCTCCGCCGGCCCAGTCCCCGCCAGGCCGAGCGGGCCACCTGCCTCCAGCCTCCTCTTCCCGGGCCGAGCCCGTGGTGAGCCCCCTTAAGTCCCGCCCAGTGCGCCGTTTAATAAGTTGCGCCCGCGTGTGTTTTTTTCTTTTCCCTAGTCAAGATCTGCTAAGTCTGTAGAATTTTTGTTGTCTGATGCAGTTTTGCAATGGTGATAACTTTTTGTGTGATGGTCCGATTTGAGCAAATGATATGTCAAAATGATCGTGGAGACATGTACTACGTTTTGTTCCATTGTGCCATGCATGTTTGAGGTAATCTAGTTGCTTAAATATCTATGGGAAGAGTGCTACTTGTTATAAACTGTTGTTAGTAGTTGTTTTCATGCCATCTTTGCAATGTGATAACTTGGTGCATGTTTATCCAAATGAAGCAAATGATATGTCCACATGTTCATCATGAAATTCTCTACATGTTGATTGCTTTAGCTTGCATGATAGATTTCATCTTGCCATGTTTATCTCCTTTGCAAAGTGCTATGTGGCTGTTATGTCGTTAAACTTGTTACGAGATGCCTCGTAGAGGAGCTCGTTGCTATTGATGTGTTTGTCCCCTTGATGCATGCTTAGATGTTTTGGATTCACCATCATGTGCACTTTGCTGTGGTGCTTACCACTTGTCTTGATATGCTTTGAGGTGACTTAAACTTGCTCTCAAAGATGCCGTGATGAAACTGCTGTTTTAACACTTAGTGAAATTTCACTAAGTCTGGAATCTGTTATTTTCAGATGCCATGTTTGCTTGTTGTTCTAGGAAAATCCATGCTAGTCTTGGGGTGACTCTTGATGATTCCTTGTTGTATAATTTGTTGGCTATCCATTCATGCTCTCACATGCTTATTTGGGTGGCTGTAGCATATTTAACTTTTGCTCCCAAGTTGCAACAAATTACTGCTGTCAGGTTTTTGTTGTCAAGTTCAATATGTCATAGCTTGTTGCTATTGATCCATGGCTCCTTTGGGGATGCTCCAATGGAATTGTTTGCTGTAGAGTATGTCTACTTTATGTCCATGCTCCTTGCCATGATGTTTGAGTGCTGTAGGCCATTTATCTCTTGCCCCGAAGTTGATATGTGGCTGTTATTTTCAGCTTGTGCATGTTTATTGTTTCGGGTGTAACTTTTAACCCATTGCTCCGTTTTGAGCAAGTCCTATATGTAACTTGTGTGGTTTTGCATGTAGATTCATAATATCCTATTGTTATTATGTTTTGAAGCATTTTGCTTGATGCATATTGTTGGGCTGTAACACTGTGCTTCCTAAGTAGACTTTCTGTGCTTCCATAGTGCATCTGTTTTGCTTCCATAGTGCATCAGTCATGCATCCAGTAATTTTTCTGCGCACTGCATCTTGTTTGATTCGTTGCCTTGTGTTCTTGTGTTTGAGTAGAGCCGGAAGCTGAGATCGAGTACGAGTACGAGCACGAGGTTACTATTGAGGTTGAGAACGAGGACCCCTCTTACGATCCCATCGACAACTCTTCAGGCAAGATGACCGAACCCCGATAACATTACTATCTTTGCCTATTGCTAGAAGTCTCGATCTATAGTTTTGCCTCGATGTCCATGTTTTCCTGTCAGCCTCCTATTGTAACCATGAACCTGTCTAACCACCCTACCTATGCAAACCTTTGATTGGCTATACGTAGGCTTCGCTCAGCCCCTCTTATAGCATTGCTAGTTGCAGGTGAAGTTCGAAGATTCTTGCTTCTTGTTGAAGCTTGTTGGGATATCACACTATAATAATTATTAAATGAAATCATTTATATATTGGTAATGGGTGGAAGGCTTGTTCCACTCATGCCGCTAGGAACCGATTAAACCGGTGTTATGTTCCTTGATTATGCGTTCCTCACACGGATGGGGTTATAGGACCCCCTCGATAAACCACTTAGTGCTAAGTGTTTTCCAGCATGTCCCAACATTGGTACTATTTGCCTAATAACTAAAAACTTGCATAGGGAGTAATTAACCCTCTTCTTAATCAACAACCCCGGGCCAGTGCTCCACATGAGTGTTGGTCCGAAACGGGGAGTCTGCGGGGCCACCTCGAGGGAACTCAAGGTTTGGTAAAAACCTATAGAATCGCCCATCCGGTCGTGGCCTGAGACTAGATACGCGCGGCTATTGTCAGGGTGTCGGCACGCCGGGAGGATTTGCTGGATTAGCTTACCTTAGTCGGAGTATCTTGAGCACGGGATTCCGAGGATACTCGGGCCTTCCCACTTTGGAGTTGTGACTCCGCGGATCGTGGGCTTTTCATGGGCCAAGTTGGAACACCCCTGCAGGGTTTTGAACTTTTGAAAGCCGTGCCCACGGTTATGTGGCGGATGGGAGCTTGTTAATATACAGTTGTAGAAAACTTGACACCATGTTCCAATACACTACCAGCGTGAGTACCGTGACGGTCATTTTCCGAAAGGGATTCGGGAAGTGAACACGGTGGGGTTATGTTTGACTTGCTTTAGTTAGGATCACTTCGTGATCACCTCTCGACCGAGGCACCTTCTCTTCTCGCTCTCTTTTACGTAAGCTAGTGCTAGTGCTGCTGCAACCTTTTGTTCTTTCTTCAGCCTTGTTCCACACCCAAGGCTTGAATAGTCGTGTTACCCGGGAACGGGATTGCTGAGTCCTCTGTGGCTCACAGTTACTTCAACACACCAGATGCAGGTACGATGGTGAGCTACACAGGCGATGGCACTGAGCTAGACTGGGATTACGACGAGGAGCGTAGCCGTTACTATGTGAACTATCCGGTTGATCAGTAGAGCTTCTACTAGGATTCGATCTAGACCTGGGGTTTAATGTTATGTTTGGTATCTTGTCATTTGGATCTTTACCCTTAGATGGGCTGTGATGTTTATCTGAATGATGTTTGAATATGTAATGAATTTCTGTGACGTGGCGAGTGTAAGACAACTATCTTTTCAGTTTTCCATCCCTATTTTTTACATGAGATGTGCAAAGGTGCCAAACTTGCGATCATTCCAGAATGGGCTTATATCTTTAAGTCGTGCCTCGACACCTAGGAGATATAGTCCCATCCTGGGCATTACACATGCCTAGATAGTCTCATAATTATTCGCTTTTCTATCAATTGCTCGACAATAATTTGTTTACCCACCGTAGAATATCGCTATCATGAGAGAAGCCACTAGAGAACACTATGGCCCCCGGGTATATTCTCAACATATCAATCTACATCTACTTTACTTTTATCGTTTTTATTTTCTGTTCTTATAAACTAAAAATACCAAAAATATAAACTATCATCTCTATCAGATCTCACTTTCGTAAGTGACCGTAAAGGGATTGACAACCCCTTATCGCGTTGGCTGCGAAGTTCTTATTTGTTTGTGCAGGTGCGAGGGACTCGCGCGTGGTCTCCTACTGGATTGATACCTTGGTTCTCAAAAACTGAGGGAAATACGTACGCTACTGTGCTGCATCTCCCTTTCCTCTTCGAGGGAATACAACGCAAGCTCAAGAAGTAGCATACCGCTGATGCTCCAGGGCACGGCCCGGACGTGGTTGAACAGCCTCAAGCCCAACAGCATCAACAGCTGGCTAGACTTCATCGACGTCTTCACCCACAACTCTTGTGAAGGGGTGCATGAGGTGAAGGCCATCGAATACTTCACAGCCGGGTGCAGAGAAGGCACCCTGCTCAAGCACAAGCTCCTCTGCGACGAGCCCACTACGCTGGACGAGCTGTTAAGCATAGCAGACAAGTACACCACAGCTGACTCCTCCATGAAGTCAGAACTGCGCGTAGATGCCTCCACCAGCTCCTCGAACACCGATCGGAGAGTCCAGTCGGCGCCAGCAGCAAACAAACAACAATCGGAAAGCCCCCCCCCC
>LR738713.1:460392597-460503287 GCA_902687465.1 Secale cereale | reverse complement strand
AGGGGACAGCGGGAGGCGGGCTCGCGATAGAGAGCAGGGGAGCAGAGGCGGCGCTCCGGCGGAGCGAGGGCGGATGCGGCGTACGGGAGGGGCCGCGGGCGTCGAGGTGGGCGGAAACGGCGACCAGCGAGGGAAGAGGGGACCGCGGCGAGGAGGCTGGAGCAGGGCGGGCGCGCGGCTGGGCGGCGGTGCCGGCCGCGGCAGTTGGCCAGGTGACGTGCGGGTGGCTCGAGCGGGCGCAGCTGGGGCGGCAGCAGCTGGGGAATGGGGTTGGGGCGCGGTGGCCTTGGCGGGGCAGGGCCCAGTGGTGGAGGGGCGGCCGTGGCTAGGCCGGCCGGAGTGGCAGTGGGCGGGCATCGGCGGCTGCAGCTGGGTGGCAAGCAAAGCAGGCCGCAGCAGTGTAGCGCGCATCACCAAACGCAGCTCAGCGAGCGGGACACGGCCACAGGCGAGGCACGCGTGAAGGGGAGCTGAGAGGGGAGGGGAGCGCTCACGGGCGTTGCTGAGAAGTGGGGCGGCGAGGCTCGGTGGAGCCGGCGGGGAGGAGATGAGGGAGGGGTAGTCCGGTGTGGTGGCAGCGCCGGTGGGGTCCGAGCGGCGACGAGCTCCGAGCAGCGGCCTCCTCCTCCGATCCCGATCCAATCGGGGGAGAGAGGGAGGAGATATTTTGGGAGGAGAGTGGGGTGTCGGTGGGGTTCAGGGCCTGGGTGGAGTTATAGGCCAGGGAGGAGTGGGCCGAGGCTCAGTGGGTTAGGGTAGGTTAGTTTGTTTTTGTTACCCTTTTTTTGTTTTTCTTTTTATTACTTTCTGTTTTCTATTTACTTTATAATTAAGTTTAGTTTTATAAAATACAATATTAATACCTAAATTAGTGCTATACATTAGCCCACCCCTACAAAAGTTTGCCCCCCAAATAAATTAGTTTAATACTTTATAAATTATAAAGACATTTAATTAATTATTTGTGATGTTGTTTTATTTATTCTAGTACATATAAATACTTTAATTAAGGTTGATTTCTTCACAGATATTCTTTAAGGATTATTTGCCACTTTTAGAACATTTTATTTTTGACTTTTGAGAACTTTAATTACTTGACTTTGTTTCAAATTTGAATTTTGAATCGGTTTGAATCATCGTGAGATTAACAACGGGTAATCGTGATGATGTGGCATTATTAGCAGGGAATTACTGTAGCGTGATTACCCGGGCGTTACACTAAGCTAACGAATGGGTCTTGTCCATCACATCGTTCTCCTAATGATGTGATCTCGTTGATCAAATGACAACTCATGTATATGGTTAGGAAACCTAACCATCTTTGATCAATGAGCTAGTCTAGTAGAGGCATACTAGGGACATACTGTTTTGTCTATGTATTCACACATGTACTAAGTTTCCGATTAATACAATTCTAGCATGAATAAAAGACATTTATCATGATATAAGGAAATACAAGTAACATCTTTATTATTGCCTCTAGGGCATATTTCCTTCAGTCTCCCACTTGAACTAGAGTCAATAATCTAGATTACAAAGTAATGATTCTAACACCCATGTAGTCTTGGTGTTGATCATGTTTTTCCCGTGGAAGAGGCTTAGTCAACGGGTCTGCGACATTTAGATCCATATGTATCTTGCAAATTTCTATGTCTCCCTCCTTGACTTGATCGCGGATGGAATTGAAGTGTCTTTTGATGTGCTTTGTTCTCTTGTGAAACCTGGCTTCGCCAAGGCTATTGCTCCAGTATTGTCACAAAAGATTTTCATTAGACCCGATGCACTAGGTATTACACCTAGATCAGATATGAACTCCTTCATCCAGACTCCTTCATTTGCTGCTTCCGAAGCAGCTATGTATTCCGCTTCACACATAGATCCTGCGATGACGCTCTGCTTGGAACTGCACCAACTGACAGCTCCACCATTCAATAAAAATACAAATCTGGTTTGTGACTTAGAGTCATCCAGATCAGTGTGAAAGCTTGAATCGACGTAACCGTTTACGACGAGCTCTTTGTCACCTCCATAAACGAGAAACATATCCTTTGTCCTTTTAAGGTACTTCAGGATGTTCTTGACCGCTGTCCGGTGATCCACTCCTGGATTACTTTGGTACCTCCCTGCTAAACTTATAGCAAGGCACACATCAGGTCTGGTACACAACATTGCATACATGATAGATCCTATGGCTGAGGCATAGTGAATGACTTTCATTTTCTCTCTATCTTCTGCAGTGGTCGGGCATTGAGTCTTACTCAACTTCACACCTTATAACACAGGCAAGAACCCATTCTTTAACTAATCCATTTTGAACTTCTTCAAAACTTTATCAAGGTATGTGTTTTGTGAAAGTCCAATTAAGAGTCTTGATCTATCTCAATAGATCTTGATGCCCAATATGTAAGCAGCTTCACCGAGGTCTTTCATTGAAAAATTCTTATTCAAGTATCCTTTTATTCTATCCAGAAATTCTATATCATTTCCAATCAACAATATGTCATCCACATATAATTACCATATGCTTTGATCACCTCATCAAAGCATATATTCCAACTCCGAGATGCTTGCACCAGTCCATAGATGGATTGCTGGAGCTTGCACACTTTGTTAGCACCTTTAGGATCGACAAAACCTTCTGGTTGCATCATATACAACTCCTCTTTGAGGTATACATTCAGGATTGCAGTTTTGACATCCATTTATCAGATTTCATAATCATAAAATGCGGCAATTGCTAACATGATTCTGACAGACTTAAGCATCACTACGGGTGAGAAAGTCTCTTCGTAGTCAACTCCTTTAACTTGTCGAAAACCTTTCGCAACAAGTCGAGCTTTGTAAACAGTAACATTACCGCCAGCGTCGGTCTTCCTCTTGAAGATCCATTTATTTTCGATGGCTTGCCGATCATTGGGCAAGTCAAGCAAAGTCCACACTTTGTTCTCATACATGGATCCCATCTCAGATTTCATGGCCTCAAGCCATTTTGCGGAATCTAGGCTCATCATCGCTTCCTCATAGTTCATAGGTTCATCATGGTATAGTAACATGACTTCTAGAACTTGGTTGGCGTACCACTCTGGTGCGTAACGTACTCTGGTTGATCTACAAAGTTCAGCAATAACTTGATTCAAAGTTTCATGATCATCATCATTAGCTTCCTCGCTAATTGGTGTAGGAATCACTGGAACTAGTTTCTGTGATGTGCTCCTTTCCAATTCGGGAGAAGGTACAATTACCTCATCAAGTTCCACTTTCCTCCCACTCACTTCTTTCGAGAGAAACTCCTTCTCTAGAAAGGATCCATTCTTAGCAACGAATATCTTGCCTTCAGATCTGTGATAGAAGGTGTACCCAACAGTCTCCTTTGGGTATCCTATGAAGACACATTTCTCCGACTTGGGTTCGAGCTTACCAGGTTGAAGCTTTTTCACATAAGCATCGCAACCCCAAACTTTAAGAAACGACAACTTTGGTTTCTTGCCAAACCACAGTTCATAAGGCATCATCTCAACAGATTTAGATGGTGCCCTATTTAACGTGAATGCAGCTGTCTCTAAAGCATAACCCCAAAATGATAGTGGTAAATCGGTAAGAGACATCATAGACCGCACCATATCTAATAAAGTACGTTTACGACGTTCGGACACACCATTACGCTGTGGTGTTCCGGGTGCCGTGAGTTGTGAAACTATTCCACATTGTTTCAAATGAAGACCAAACTCGTAACTCAAATATTCACCTCCATGATCAGATCATAGAAACTTTATTTTCTTATTACGATGATTCTCTACTTCACTCTGAAATTCTTTGAACTTTTCAAATGTTTCACACTTGTGCTTCATCAAGTAGATATACCCATATCTGCTCAAATCATCAGTGAAGGTCAGAAAATAACGATACCCGCCACGAGTTTCAACACTCATTGGTCCACATACATCAGTATGTATGATTTCCAACAAATCTGTTGCACGCTCCATTGTTCCGGAGAACATAGTTTTAGTCATCTTGTCCATGAGGCATGGTTCGCAAGCACCAAGTGATTCATAATCAAGTGATTCCAAAAGTCCATCACTATGGAGTTTCTTCATGCGCTTTACACCAATATGACCTAAACGACAGTGTGACAAATAAGTTGCACTATCATTATTAACCTTGCATCTTTTGTCTTCAATATTATGAATATGTGTATCACTACGATTGAGATCCAACAAGAATAGTCCACTCTTCAAGGGTGCATAAAAGATACTATTCATATAAATAGAACAACCATTATTATCAGATTTAAATGAATAACCGTCTCACAACAAACAAGATCCGGATATAATGTTCATGCTTAACGCTGGCACCAAATAACAATTATTCAGGTCTAAAACTAATCCCGAAGGTAGATGTAGAGGTAGCGTGCCGACGGCAATCACCTCGACTTTGGAACCATTTCCCACGCGCATCGTCACCTCGTCCTTAGCCAATCTTCGTTTAATCCGTAGCCCCTGTTTTGAGTTACAAATATTAGCAACTGAGCCAGTATCAAATACCCAGGTGCTACTACGAGCATTAGTAAGGTACACATCAATAACATGTATATCACATATACCTTTGTTCACCTTGCCATCCTTCTTATCTGCCAAATACTTGGGGTAGTTCCGCATCCAGTGTCCAGTCCCTTTTGAAGTAGAAGTACTCAGTTTCATGCTTGGCTCCAGACTTGGGTTTCTTCGTGGGAGTAGCAACTGTCTTGCTATTCTTCTTGAAGTTCCCCTTCTATCCCTTGCCCCTTTTCTTGAAACTGGTGGTCTTGTTAACCATCAACACTTGATGCTCCTTTTTTATTTCTACCTCCGCAGCTTTGAGCATAGAGAAGAGCTCGGGAATTGTCTTCTTCATCCCTTGCATGTTATAGTTCTTCACGAAGCCTTTATAGCTTGGTGGCAGTGATTGAAGAACTCTATCAATAACACTATCTTCGTCAACTTTGCATCCAAGTTGAGTCATATGATTGTAGTACCCAGACATTCTGAGGAAGTGTTCACTGATAGAATTATTCTCCTCCATCTTCCAGCTGTAGAACTTATAGGAAATGTAATATTTCTCAATCCGGGCATTTGCTTGAAATATTAACTTCAACTCCTGGAACATCTCATATGCTCCATGACATTCAAAACGTCGTTGAAGTCCCGGTTCTAAGCAGTAAAGCATGACACACTGAACTATCGTGTAGTCATCAGACCGTGTCTGCCAGATGTTCAAAGCGTCTACATTAGCGGGAGGGGGCTTGTCACCTAGCGGTGCTTCAAGGACATAATTCTTCTATGCAGCAATGAGGATAATCCTCAAGTTATGGACCCAGTCCGTGTAATTGCTACCATCATCTTTAAACTTAGCTTTCTCTAGGAACGCATTAAAATTCAAGGGAACGGTAGCACGGACCATTGATCTACAACAACATAGATATGCAAAAAAATCTATCAGGACTAAGTTCATGATAAATTAAAGTTCAATTAATCATATTACTAAAGAACTCCCACTTAGATAAACATCCCTCTAGTCATCTAAATGATCACGTGATCCAAATCAACTAAACCAAGTCCCATCATCACATGAGATGGAGTAGTTTTGAATGGTGAACATCTTATGTTGATCATATCTACTATATAATTCACGCTCGACCTTTCAGTCTCCAGTGTTCCGAGGCCATGTCTGTACATGCTAGGCTCGTCAAGTTTAACCCGAGTATTCTGCGTGTGCAAAACTGGCTTGCACCCATTGTATGTGAACGTAGAGCTTATCACACCCAATTATCACGTGGTGTCTCGGCACGACGAACTTTCGCAACGGTGCATACTCATGGAGAACACTTGTACCTTGAAATTTTGTAAGGGATCATCTCATAATGATACCGCCATTCTAAGCGAAATAAGAAGCATAATAAGATAAACATACATGCAATCAAAATATGTGACATGATATGGCCATCACCATCTTGTGCTTTTGATCTCCATCTCCAAGGCACCGTCATGATCACCATCATCACCGGTGCGACACCTTGATCTCCATCGTAGCATCGTTGTCGTCTCGCCAACTATTGCTTCCACGACTATTGCTACCGCTTAGAGATAAAGTAAAGCAATTACTGAAGGAAATATGCCCTAGAGGCAATAATAAAGATGTTATTTGTATTTCCTTATATCATGATAAATGTCTTTTATTCATGTTAGAATTGTATTAACTGGAAACTTAGTACATGTGTGAATACATAGACAAAACAGTATGTCCCTAGTATGCCTCTACTAGACTAGCTCATTGATCAAAGATGGTTATGTTTCCTAGCCATAAACATAAGTTGTCATTTGATCAACGGGATCACATCATTAGGAGAATGATGTGATGGACAAGACCCATCCGTTAGCTTAGCACTATGATCGTTTAGTTTTACTGCTATTGCTTTCTTCATGACTTATACATGTTTCTATGACTATGAGATTGTGTAACTCCCGTATACCAGAGAAACAACTTGTGTGCTATCAAACGTCACAACGTAACTGGGTGATTGTAAATATGCTCTACAGGTGTCTCCGAAGGTGTTCGTGGTGTTGGCATAGATCAAGAATAGGATTTGTCACTCCGAGTGTCGGAGAGGTATCTCTGGGCCCTCTCGGTAATACACATCATAATAAGCCTTGCAAGCAAATGACTAATGAGTTAGTCACAGAATGATGTATTACGGAACGAGTAAAGAGACTTGCCGGTAACGAGATTGAACTAGGTATTGAGATACCGACGATCGAATCTCGGGCAAGTAACATACCGATGACAAAGGGAACAACGTATGTTGTTATGCGGTTTGACCGATAAAGATCTTCGTAGAATATGTAGGAGCCAATATGAGCATCCAGGTTCCGCTATTGGTCATTGACCGGAGATGAGTCTCGGTCATGTCTACATAGTTCTCGAACCCGTAGGGTCCGCACGCTTAACGTTTGATGACGATCGGTATTATGAGTTTATGAGTTTTGATGTACCGAAGGTAGTTTGGAGTCCCGGATAAGATCACACACATGACGAGGAGTCTCGGAATGTCTGAGACGTAAAGATTGATATATTGGACGACTATATTCGGACACCGGAAGTGTTCCGGAAAGTTTCGGAATTAACCGGTGTGCAGGGGGGGTTACCGGAACCCCCCGGGGAAGTTATGGGCCCTAATGGTCTTTAGTGGAAAGAGAGAGGGCCAGCCAGGGCTGGGCCGCGTACCCCTCCCCCTTGGTCCAAATTGGACAAGGAAAGGACGGGAGGGGGGGCGCCCCTTTCCTTCTCCCTCTCCCTCTCCTTCCTTCTGCCTCTCTCCCTCTTGGTGATTCCTACTAGGAATAGGATTGCAATCCTATTCCTAGTAGGATTGGTCCTCTAGGCGCGCCATAGGAGGGCCGGCCAGACTTCCCCCTTGCACCTCTATATACAGGGGCAGGGGGCACCCTAGAACACACAAGTTGATCTCTCCGGCCGTGTGCGGTGCCCCCTCCACAGAAACACACCTCGGTCATACCGTTGCAGTGCTTAGGCGAAGCCCTGCGCCGGTAATTTCATCATATCCGTCACCATGCCGTCGTGCTGACGAAACTCTCCCGTGAAGCTCAACTGGATCAAGAGCTCGTGGGACGTCATCAAGCTGAACGTGTGTTGAACGCGGAGGTGCCGTACGTTCGGTGCTTGATCGGTTGAATCGCGAAGAAGTTCGACTACAACAACCGCGTCACTTGACGCTTCCGCTTTCGGTCTACAACGGTATGTAGACACAGTCTCCCCTCTTGTTGCTATGCATCTAGTAGATAGATCATGCGTGATCGTAGGAAAATTTTAAAATACTATGTTCCCCAACAGTGGCATCATGAGCCAGGTCTATGCGTAGATGATATGCACGAGTAGAACACAATGAGTTGTGGACGATACTAGTCATACTGCTTACCAGCATGTCACACTTTGGTTCGGCGGTATTGTGAGATGAAGCGGCCCGGACCGACATTATGTGTACGCTTATGCGATATTGCTTTCACCGTTATGAGCACTCGTTGCTTAAAGGTGATTGGCGGGTGTCTGTCTCTCTCACTTTAGCTGAATGAGTGTGGCTACGCCCGGTCCTTGTGAAGGTTAAAACATCACATACTTGACGAAACATCGTTGTGGTTTTGTATGCGTAGGTAAGAACGGTTCTTGCTAAGCCCGTAGCAGCCACGTAAAACTTGCAACAACAAAGTAGAGGACGTCTAACTTGTTTTTGCAGGGCATGTTGTGATGTGATATGGTCAAGACATGATTATTTATATGTTACTGTATGAGATGAACATGTTTTGTAAAGTTATCGGCAACTGGCAGGAGCCATATGGTTGTCGCTTTATTGTATGAAATACAGTCACCATGTAATTGCTTTACTTTATCACTAAGCGGTAGCGATAGTCGTGGAAGGAATAGTTGGCGAGACAACAATGATGCTACGATGGAGATCAAGGTGTAGCGCCGGTGACGAAGGTGATCATGACGGTGCTTTGAAGATGGAGATCAAAAGCACAAGATGATGATGGCCATATCATGTCACATATTTTGATTGCATGTGATGTTTATCTTATTATGCTTCTTATTTTGCTTAGTATGACGGTAGCATTATAAGATGATCCCTTACAAAATTTCAAGGTATAAGTGTTCTCCCTGAGTATGCACCGTTGCGAAAGTTCGTCGTGCCGAGACACCACGTGATGATCGGGTGTGATAAGCTCTACGTTCAAACACAACAGGTGTAAGCCAGTTTTGCACACGCAGAATACTCGGGTTAAACTTGACGAGCCTCGCATATGCAGATATGGCCTCGGAACACTGGAGACCAAAAGGTCGAGCGTGAATCATATAGTAGATATGATCAACATAAGATGTTCACCATTGAAACTACTCCATCTCACGTGATGATCGGACACGGTTTAGTTGATTTGGATCACGTGATCATTTAGATGACCGGAGGGATGTCTATGTAAGTGGGAGTTCTTTAAGTAATATGATTAATTGAACTTTAATTTATCATGGACTTAGTCCTGATAGTTTTTTGCATATCTATGTTGTTTTAGATCAATGGCCCGTGCTACCGTTCCTTTGAATTTTAATGCATTCCTAGAGAAAGCTAAGTTGAAAGATGATGGTAGCAATTACACGGACTGGGTCCATAACATGAGGATTATCCTCATTGCTGCACAAAAGAATTATGTCCTTGAAGCACTACTAGGTGAAAAGCCCCCTCCCGCTAATGTAGACGCTTTGAACATCTGGCAGACGTGGTCTGATGATTACACGATAGTTCAGTGTGCCATGCTCTACGGCTTAGAACCGGGACTTCAACAACGTTTTGAACGTCATGGACCATATGAGATGTTCCAGGAGTTGAAGTTAATATTTCAAGCAAATGCCCGGATTGAAAAATATGAGATTTCCAATAAGTTCTATAGCTGCAAGATGGAGTAGAATAGTTCTATCAGTGAACACTTGCTCGGAATCTCTGGGTACTACAATCATATGACTCAACTTGGTTGCAAAGTTGACGAGGATAGTGTTATTGATAGAGTTCTTCAATCACTGCCACCAAGCTATAAAGGCTTCGTGATGAACTATAATATGCAAGGGATGCAGAAGACAATTCCCGAGCTCTTCGCTATGCTCAAAGCTGCGGAGGTAGAAATCAAAAAGGAGCATCAAGTGTTGATGGTTAACAAGACCACTAGTTTCAAGAAAAAGGGAAAGGGAAAGAAGGGGAACTTAGAAAAGAATAGCAAGACAGTTGCTACTCCCGTGAAGAGACCCAAGTCTGGAGCCAAGCCTGAAACTGAGTGCTTCTAGTGCAAAGGGACTGGACACTGGAAGTGGAACTGCCCCAAGTATTTGGCGGCTAAGAAGGATGGCAAGGTGAACAAAGGTATATGTGATATACATGTTATTGATGTGTACCATACTAATTCTCGTAGTAGTACCTGGGTATTTGATACCGGTTCGGTTGCTAATATTTGTAACTCGAAACAGGGACTGCGGATTAAATGAAGATTGGCTAAGGACGAGGTGACGATGCGCGTGGGAAATGGTTCCAAAGTCGATGTGATCGCCGTCGGCACGCTACCTCTACATCTACCTTCGGGATTAGTTTTATACCTGAATAATTGTTATTTGGTGCCAGCGTTAAGCATGAACATTATATCTCGATCTTGTTTGTTGCGAGACGGTTATTCATTTAAATCAGGGAATAATGGTTGTTCTATTTTTATGAATAATATCTTTTATGGTCATGCACCCTTGAAGATTGGTCTATTCTTGTTGGATCTCGATTGTAGTGATACACATGTTCATAATATTGAAACCAAAAGATGCAAGGTTAATAATGATAGTGCAACTTATTTGTGGCACTGCCGTTTAGGTCATATTGGTGTAAAGCGCATGAAAAACTCCATAGTGATGGACTTTTGGAATCACTTGATTATGAATCACTTGGTGCTTGCGAACTATTCCTCATGGGCAAGATGACTAAAAATCCGTTCTCCGGAACAATGGAGCGAGCAGTAGATTTGTTGGAAATCATACATACAGATGTATGTGGACCGATGAGTGTTGAAGCTCGTGGCGGGTATCGTTATTTTCTGACCTTCACTGATGATTTGAGCAGATATGGGTATTTCTACTTGATGAAGCACAAGTCTGAAACATTTGGAATGTTCAAAGAATTTTAGAGTGAAGTAGAGAATCATCGTACAGGGAAATGAAGTTTCTACGATCTGATCGTGGAGGTGAATATATGAGTTACGAGTTTGTTCTTCATTTGAAACAATGTGGAATAGTTTCACAACTCAGGCCACCCGGAACACCACAGCGTAATGGTTTGTCCGAACGTCGTAGCCGTACTTTATTAGATATGGTGCGGTCTATGATGTCTCTTACCGATTTACCACTATCGTTTTGGGGTTATGCTTTAGAGACAGCTGCATTCACGTTAAATAGGGCACCATCTAAATCCGTTGAGATGACGCCTTATTAACTATGTTTTGGCAAGAAACCAAAGTTGTCGTTTCTTAAAGTTTGGGGCTGCGATGCTTATGTGAAAAAGCTTCAACCTGATAAGCTAGAACCCAAGTCGGAGAAATGTGTCTTCATAGGATACCCAAAAGAGACTGTTGGGTACACCTTCTATCACAGATCCGAAGGCAAGATATTCGTTGCTAAGAATGGATCCTTTCTAGAGAAGGAGTTTCTCTCGAAAGAAGTGAGTGGGAGGAAAGTAGAACTTGATGAGGTAATTGTACCTTCACCCGAATTGGAAAGTAGTACATCAAAGAAACTAGTTCCAGTGATTCCTACACCAATTAATGAGGACGCTAATGATGATGATCATGAAACTTCAGATCAAGTTTCTGCTGAACTTCGTAGATCAACCAAAGTTCGTTCCGCACCAGAGTGGTACAGCAACCCAGTTCTGGAAGTCATGTTACTAGACCATGATGAACCTACGAACTATGAGGAAGCGATGATGAGCCCAGATTCCGCAAAATGGCTTGAGGCCATGAAATCTAAGATGGAATCCATGTATGAGAACTGATACGTCTCCAACGTATCCATAATTTTTTATTGTTCCATGCTATTATTTATGAAGTCCTGGATGTTTAATGGGCTTTATCATTCACTTTTATATCATTGTTGGGACTAACCTACTAACCCAAAGGCCCAGTCCAGATTGCTGTTTTTTTTTCCTATTTCAGGGTTTTGCAGAAAAGGAATATCAAACGGAGTCCAAACAGAATGAAACCTTCGCGAGAGATATTTTTGGAGGAAATCACGTTTGAGACACGTCAGGACCAAGTCAGGGGGCAAGGGGCCTGCCCTCGAGGTTGGGGGGCGCGGCCCCCTTCCCAGGGCACGCCCCCTGCCTCGAGGCTGGCCCACACGGCCCCCGGTGCCCTCCTTCTTCCTATATATACCTACGTACCCCAGAAACTCCATACACAGAGAGAAAACCCTAATTCCACCACCGTTGCTGCTGTTCCCGTGGAGATCCCATCTTGGAGCCTGTTCCGGGAGGGGGATCCATCACAGAGGCCTTCATCATCATCATCATCGCCCTCACCATGAGTTGTGAGTAGTTTACCACAGACCTTCGGGTCCATAGCTAGTATCTAGATGGCTTCTTCTCTCTCTCTGAATCTCAATACAAAGTTCTCCTCGGTGTTCGAGGAGATCTATTCGATGTAATCTCTTTTTGCGGTGTGTTTGTCGAGATCCGATGAATTGTGAGTTTATGATGAAGGTTATCTATGAAAGATATTTGGTTCTTCTCTAAACTTTTTATGTGTGCTCATAATATCCTTGCAAGTCTCTTCGAATTATTGGTTTGGTTTGGCCTACTAGACCTATAGTTCTTGCAATGGGAGAAGGGCTTGGCTTTGGGTTCAATCATGCGGTGTCCTTTCCCAGTGACAGTAGGGGCAGCAAGGCAAGTATTGTATTGTTGCCATCAAGGATAAAAAGATGGGGTTTCATCATATTGCTTGAGTTTATCCCTCTACATCATGTCATCTTGCTTAAGGCATTACTCTATTCGTATGAACTTAATACACTAGATGCATGCTGGATAGCGGTCGATGTGTGGAGTAATAGTAGTAGATGCAAAATCGTTTCGGTCTACTTGTCTCGGACGTGATGCCTATATACAATGATCATTCCTAGATAGTCTCATAATTATTCGCTTTTCTGTCAATTGCTCGACAGTAATTTGTTTACCCGCCGTAGAATACCGCTATCATGAGAGAAGCCACTAGAGAAAACTATGGCCCCCGGGTCTATTCTCAACATATCAATCTACATCTACTTTACTTTTCTTGCTTTTATTTGCAGTTTTATTAAACCAAAAATACCAAAAATATAATTATCATCTCTATCAGATCTCACTATCGTAAGTGACCGTAAAGGGATTGACAACCCCTTATCGCGTTGGCTGCGAAGTTCTTATTTGTTTGTACAGGTGCGAGGGACTGGCGCGTGGTCTCCTACTGGATTGATCCCTTGGTTCTCAAAAACTGAGGGAAATAATTACGCTACTGTGCTGCATCTCCCTTTCCTCTTCGAGGGAATACAACGCAAGCTCAAGAGGTAGCAAGAAGAATTTCTGGCGCCGTTGCCGGGGAGGCTTATGCAAAAGTCATATACCAAGTACCTATCACAAACCCTTATCCTTCGCATTACATTTATTTGCCTCTCGTTTTCCTCTCCCCCACTTCACCCTTGCCGTTTTATTTGCCCTTCTTCCGTCGTGTGTTTTTCGTTCGCTTGCTTCTTGTTTGCTTGTGTGTGTTGGATTGCTTGCTTGTCACTATGGCTCGGAACAATACCAAATTGTGTGACTTCTCCAATACCCACTACAATGATTTTATCAGCACTCCAATTGCTCTTGCTGAATCTTGTGAGATTAATGTTGCTTTGTTGAATCTTGTCATGAAAGATCAATTTTTCGGCCTTCCTAGTGAAGATGTCGCTACCCATCTAAACAACTTTGTTGATCTGTGTGATATGCAAAAGAAAAGGGATATGGATAACGATATTGTTAAATTGAATTATTTCCGTTTTCACTTAGAGATCGTACTAAAACTTGGTTTTCCTCTTTGCCTAGAAATAGTATTGATTCGTGGAATAAGTGCAAAGATGCTTTTATCTCTAAGTATTTCCCTCCTGCTAAGATCATCTCTCTTAGAAACGATATTATGAATTTTAAGAAACTAGATCATGAGCATGTTGCACAAGCTTGGGAGAGAATGAAATTAATGATACGTAATTGCCCTACACATGGTTTGAATCTATGGATGATTATTCAGAACTTTTATGCTGGCTTGAATTTTGCTTCTATAAATCTTTTAGATTCCGCCGGAGGCACTTTCATGGAAACGACCTTAGGAGAAGCTACCAAACTCCTAGATAATATTATGGTTAATTATTCTCAATGGCACACCGAAAGATCTACTAGTAAAAAAGTGCATGCTATCGAAGAAATTAGTGTTTTGAGTGGAAAGATGGATGAACTTATGAAATTGTTTGTGGCTAAGAGTGCTTCTTCTGATCCTAATGATATGCCTTTGTCCACTTTGATTGAGAATAACAATGAATTTTTGGATGTGAATTTTGTTGGTAGGAATAATTTTGGTAACAATGCTTGTAGAGGTAATTTTAATCCTAGGCCTTTTCCTAGTAATTCCTCTAATAATTTTGGTAATTCCTACAACAACTCTTATGGAAAGATGCCTTATGAATCTGAAACTAGTGTTAAAGAGTTTATGATCTCGTAAAACAATTTCAATGCTATGCTGGAAGAGAAATTGCTTAAGGTTGATGAATTGGCTAGAAGCATGGATAGAATTGCTCTTGATGTTGATTCTTTGAAACTTAGATCTAGCCCACCTAAGCATGATATCAACGAGTCTCTTAAAGCCATGCAAATTTCCATTGATGAATGCAAAGAAAGAACTGCTAGAGTGTGTGCTAAAATAGAAGATTATATTAAATCGTGTTCTTCTAGTTATCGTGAAAATAAAGATGAAGATCTGAAATTTATTGATGTGTCTCCTATTAGATCCTTGTTTTCTAGTATTAATCTTGATGAAAATAGGATTGGAGATGATTCTGCTTTAAGGTGTCCCAATGATTCGGAGTTTTTAGATCTTGATGCTAAAATTGCTAAAAGTGGGTGTGAAGAGATTAAAACTTTTTCTGTTTGATTGATTGTAAATCCTTGTTGCAATCCGTGCTAAATTCTACGCATGCTTATAGTCAAAATAAAGCATTCACTAAACATATAGTTGATGCTTTGATGCAATCTTGTGAAGTAAAACTTGAGTTGGAAGTTTCTATACCTAGAAAGCTTTATGATGAATGGGAACCTACTATAAAAATAAAAATAAAAGATCATGAATGCTATGCTTTGGGTGATTTGGGTGCTCGTGTCTCCACTATCCCAAAAACTTTGTGTGATTTGCTAGGGTTCCATGAGCTTGATGATTGTTCTTTAAATTTGCATCTTGCGGATTCCACTATTAAGAAACCTATGCGAAGAATTAATGATGTTCTTATTGTTGCCAATAGGAATTATGTGCCCGTAGATTTCGTTGTTCTTGATATAGATTGCAATCCTTCATGTCCTATTATTCTTAGTAGACCTTTCTTTAGAACGATTGGTGCAATTATTGATATGAAGAAAGGAAATATTAGATTCCAATTTCCGTTAAGGAAAGGCATGGAACACTTTCCTAGAAATAAAATCAAGTTACCATATGAATCTATCATGAGAGCCACTTATGGATTGCCTTCCAAAGATGGCAATACCTAGATCTATCTTGTATCGTGCCTAGCTAGGGGCGTAAAACGATAGCGCTTGTTGGGAGGCAACCCAATTTTATGTTTTTTGTTTTTGTTGCTGTTAGGGAATAAATATTGCATCTAGCCTCTGATTAGATGTGTTTTCATGTTTTGTTTAGTGTTTGTGCCAAGTAGAACCTTTGGTAAGACTTGTGTGAAGTTTATTTGATCTTTCTGTGAAAAATAGAATCGTTAGCCCTCGCTAAAGTAGTCTTCAGATTTTACTGGAGCGTGCTTTTTAGTTGATTCTTTTTGCTGCAGATTTTTAGACAAATTGCACAAAGTTACCAATGTAGTTTGAATTTTTTCGAGTTCCAGAAGGAGGCGAACCCTGCTGATTACTACAGACTGTTCTGTCTTCGACAGATTCTGTTTTTCGTGTGTTGTTTGCTTATTCCGATGCATCTATGAGTAATATTGAAGGATATGAACCATAGAGAACTTGGAGTACAGTAGGTTTAACACCAATATAAACAAAGAATGAATTCCTTGCTCTACCTTTGAGTGGTGGTTTGCTTTCTCTGACAAACGGAGCTCACGAAAATTTTTGTCTAAGTTTTGTGTTGTGAAGTTTTCAAGTTTTGAGTATTGCTTTGATGGACTATGGAACAAGGAGTAGCAAAGGCCCAAGCTTGGGGATGCCCATGGCACCCCAAGTAAATTCAAGATAATCAAAAAGCCTAAGCTTGGGGATGCCCCGGGAAGGCATCCCTCTTTCGTCTTCATCCATCGGTAACTATACTTGGAGCTATATTTTTATTCGCAACATGTTATGTGTTTTGCTTGGAGCGTCTTGTATAATTTGAGTCTTTGCTTGTTAGTTTTCCACAATCATCCTTGCTGGACACACCTATTTGAGAGAGTTAAATATAGCCTATAAATTGTTAGAACACTCTATGCGCTTCACTTATATCTTTTGAGTTGAATAGTTTTTGCTCTAGTGCTTCACTTATATCTTTTAGAGCACGGTGGTGGTAATATTTTGTAGAAATTGTTGAGCTCTCATGCTTCACTTAGATCTATTTGATAGTCTATTAAAACAACATGGTAAAGTGTTTAGGCTAAAGAAACTAGTCTTCACATGATAAACATCCAACGTCAATGTAGTAAAAAAAAATTACACCAAGTGCATTGAATAGAAAGAGATGTTGGATGCTTGATAATTGTTTTGAGACATGAGGATAGTGATATAAGAGTCATGCTAGTGGAGTTATTATGAAATTGAGAAATACTTGTGTTAAGGTTAGTGATTCCCGTAGCATGCACGTATGGTGAACCGTTGTGTGACTAAGTTAAATCATGAGGTATTTGTAGAGTGTCAACCTTTGTGTGGAGGTCGGGGGCGCGCGATGGTTAACTCCTACCAACCTCCCCCTAGGGGCATGCGTTGATTGCTTTGTTTTGATAACTCGTAAATTTTTGCAATAAGTATATGAGTTCTTATGACTAATGTTGGGTCCATGGATTATACGCACTCTCACCCTTCCACCATTGCTAGCCTCTCTTGTACCGCGCAACTTTCTCCGGTGCCATAAACCCACTATATATCCTTCCTCAAAACAACCACCATATTGTTCCTCAAAACAGCCACCATACCTACCTATCATGACATTTCCATAGCCATTCTGAGATATATTGCCATGCAACTTTCCACCGTTCCGTTTATATGACACGCATCATATTGTCATATTGCCATGCATGATCATGTAGTTGGCATTGTATTTGTGGCAAGGCCACCATGCATAATTTATCATACATGTCACTCTTGTTTCATTGCACATACTGGTACACCGTCGGAGGCATTCATATAGAGTCATATTTTGTTGTTGTAGTATCGAGTTGTAATATCGTGTTGTAATGAAAGTGTGATGATCATCATTATTAGAGCATTGTCCCATGGGAGGAAAGGCTGAATCTATAAAGCCCCTCCGCCAAAAAAGAAAAAAGAAGAAAAAGAAGAAAGGCCAAAGAAAAAAAGGCCAAAAAAAGGGAGAAAAAAAGGGACATTTGCTACTATCTTTTTCCACACTTGTGCTTCAAAGTAGCACCATGTTCTTCATTGTAGAGAGTCTCATGTTTAGTCACTTTCATATACTAGTGGGAATTTTCGTTATAGAACTTGGCTTGTATATTCCAACGATGGGCTTCCTCAAATGCCCTAGGTCTTCATGAGCAAGCAAGTTGGATGCACACCCACTAGTTTCTTTTGTTGAGCTTTCATTCATATTTAGCTCTAGCGCATCCGTTGCATGGCAATCCCTACTCACTCACATTGATATCTATTGATGCGCATCTCCATAGCCAGTTGATACGCCTAGTCGATGTGAGACTATCTCCCTCTTTTTGTCTTCTCCACAACCACCTCTATTCCACCCATAGTGCTATGTCCATGGCTCATGCTCATGTATTGCGTGAAAGTTGAAAGGTTTGAAAAGATAGAGCATGAAAACAAATGCTTGGCTGAAATCGGGGTTGTGCATAATATGAATATTTACTGTGATAACAAGGGAGCATAGCCAACACTATATGATTTTGTAGGGATAACTTTCTTTAGACATAGTATTTTAAGAAGACATGATTGCTTTGTTAGTATTGCTTGAAGTATTGTTATTTCTTGTGTCAATATAGACTTTTATCTTGAATCTTTCTGATCTGAACATTCATGCCACAATTAAGAGAATTACATGGAAAAACTATATTGGTTAGCATTCCACATCAAAAATTCTTTCTTTATCATTTACCTACTCGAGGACGAGCAAGAATTAAGCTTGGGGATGCTTGATACGTCTCCAACGTATCTATAATTTTTGATTGTTCCATGCTATTATTTATGAAGTCTTGGATGTTTAATGGGCTTTATCATTCACTTTTATATCATTTTTGGGACTAACCTACTAACCCAAAGGCACAGTCCAGATTGTCGTTTTTTTGCCTATTTCAGGGTTTTGCAGAAAAGGAATATCAAACGGAGTCCAAACGGAATGAACCCTTCGCGAGAGATATTTTTGGAGGAAATCACGCTCGAGAAACGTCAGGACTAAGTCAGGGGGCAAGGGGCCTGCCCTCGAGGGTGGGGGGCGCGCCCCCCTTCCCAGGGCGCGCCCCTTACCTCGAGGCTGGCCCACACGGCCCCTGATGCCCTCCGTCTTCCTATATATACCTACGTACCCTAGAAACTCCATACGCAGAGAGAAAACCCTAATTCCACCGCCGTAGCTGCTGTTCCCGTGGAGATCCCATCTTGGAGCCTGTTCCGGGAGGGGGATCCATCATGGAGGCCTTCATCATCATCATCACCGCCCTCACCATGAGTTGTGAGTAGTTTACCACAGACCTTCGGGTCCATAGCTAGTATCTAGATGGCTTCTTCTCTCTCTCTGGATCTCAATACAAAGTTCTCCTCGGTCTTCGAGGAGAGCTATTCGATGTAATCTCTTTTTGCGGTGTGTTTGTCGAGATCCGATGAATTGGAGTTTATGATCAAGGTTATCTATGAAAGATATTTGGTTCTTCTCTGA
This sequence comes from Secale cereale, assembly GCA_902687465.1. NCBI lineage: Eukaryota > Viridiplantae > Streptophyta > Magnoliopsida > Poales > Poaceae > Secale > Secale cereale. The sequence continues at coordinate 460,484,349 of LR738713.1, read as the reverse complement.
ACTTTTTATGTGTGCTCATAATATCCTTGCAAGTCTCTTCGAATTATTGGTTTGGTTTGGCCTACTAGATCTATAGTTCTTGTAATGGGAGAAGTGCTTGGCTTTAGGTTCAATCTTGCGGTGTCCTTTCCCAGTGACAGTAGGTGTAGCAAGGCACGTATTGTATTGTTTCCATCGAGGATAAAAAGATGGGGTTTTCATTATATTGCTTGAGTTTATCCCTCTACATCATGTCATCTTGCTTAAGGCGTTACTCTGTTCGTATGAACTTAATACACTAGATGCATACTGGATAGCGGTCGATGTGTGGAGTAATAGTAGTAGATGCAGAATCATTTTGGTCTACTTGTCTCGGACGTGACGCCTATATACAATGATCATGCCTAGATAGGCTCATAATTATTTGCTTTTCTATCAATTGCTCGACAGTAATTTGTTTACCCGCCATAGAATACCGCTATCATGAGAGAAGCCACTAGAGAAAACTATGGCCCCCTGTCTATTCTCAACATATCAATCTACATCTACTTTACTTTTCTTGCTTTTATTTGCTGTTTTATTAAACTAAAAATACCAAAAATATAATTATCATCTCTATCAGACCTCACTCTCGTAAGTGACCGTAAAGGGATTGACAACCCCTTATCGCGTTGGCTGCGAAGTTCTTATTTGTTTGTGCAGGTGCGAGGGACTGGCACGTGGTCTCCTGCTGGATTGATACCTTGGTTCTCATAAACTCAGGGAAATACTTACGCTATTGTGATGCATCTCCCTTTCCTCTTCGAGGGAATACAATGCAAGCTCAAGAGGTAGCAAGAACAAAGTGTGGAGTTTGGTTGACTTGCCCGATGATCGGCAAGCCATCGAAAATAAATGGATCTTCAAGAGGAAGACCGACGCAGATGGTAGTGTTACTGTTTACAATGCTCGACTTGTTGCGATAGGGTTTCAACAAGTTCAAGGAGTTGACTACGATGAGACTTTCTCACCTGTAGTAATGCTTAAGTCTGTCCGAATCATGTTAGCAATTGCCGCATTTTATGATTATGAAATTTGGCAAATGGATGTCAAAACTGCATTCCTAAATGGATATCTAAAAGAAGAGTTGTATATGACGTAACCAGAAGGTTTTGTCGATCCTAAAGGTGCTAACAAAGTGTGCAAGCTCCACCGATCCATCTATGGACTGGTGCAAGCATCTGATAACCCTCAACCGTAAGGGATCGAGATAGTCTTCGCGGGTAAGAATAACCCAATTTATAGATTCGACACACGGGGAGCCAAAGAGTATTTATAAGCTTTGATAGTTGAGTTGTCAATTCAACCGCACCTGAAATATACTTACTTGCAACAAAAGATAAGTGGTAACGGTGATATGATAGTGATGGTGGTGACAGCAAAAGTAAACAGCAAAAGTAACAACTAATAACCAGCAGGATTGAAACACTGTAGGCTAGGGAGATGGATGGTTGGGCGCTGCATGGATGAGATACATCATGAATCTAACTTGGGGCAAGGCACAAAGAAAAGTAATGATCATCTAGGCAAATATCAAACATTAGGCATGTATCCCACAGGTAGTTGTACGTGCTTGCAATAAGAACTTGCACAACATCTTTTGTCCTACCATCCCGCTACGAACGGGGCCAAAAGGAACTTATGGAGATTAAGGTGCTCCTGTCAAAGAGCACCGGAACAAAGCAATAAACTCAATGGATACATGGAATCCTCAAATTATGGACCATCCCCTTTGGTGTCCCAACCTATCATCTTTGGGATCGCCGGTTCCGGACCATAATAGGTGCAAACAACTCATAGATAGGATCAAGAACACAAATATATTCATGCAAACACATATGGTTCAGATCTGAAATCATGGCACTCGGGCCCTAAGTGACAAGCATTAAGAGCAACAAGTTGAAGCAAAGATGATAAACACCAAAGTAGATGATAGGCAACATGCCCCCAACAATCTGATAAACTATTACATGATCTAACTCATCCAATCCCTACAATCCCCTTTGCCTACAGCAGGGAATTACTCACACATGGAAGGAGAAGTCATGAAGGGAGGATGGAGTGGTGATTATGATGACGATGGCGACGATCTCCCCTCTCCGGAGGCCAAATCAGCCTCCAGATTAGCCCTCCCGAAGAAGAACAAAGGGTGGCGGCGGCTCCGCGATGGAAACTGGAAATACGACTTCTGTTCTGGGGTTTTCTCGTCACGGGGATAAATAGGAGTCAAAGTAGGGCACCAGAGGGGGGAGGACCCTCCCAGGTGGCCTCCCAGCGCGGCCAAGGGTGGGGCCGCACCAGCAGGGCGCTTGGGCCCCCCCTGGCTGCCCTCTGGCCCTACTTCTGGCACAATGGCCCTTCGGGTGCGTGGATTTTCTATGATTTTTCTTGGAATTTTCTGAGACACCTAAAAATCCGTTTTCCTGCACACAATAAAACCATACAGGCAGCTCTGCTGAAAACAACGTCAGTCCGGGTTAGTTTAGTTCAAATCATGCAAGAATGAGGTCAAAACAATAGCAAAAGTGTTTGGAAAAGTAGATACGTTTGAGACGTATCAACTCCCCAAGCTTAGCATATTGCTTGTCCTCAAGCAATTCAGTTCAACGAACTGGACGCGACAAAGAAAACTTTGACAAACTCTTTTGCTTCATTAGATGTATATAAGCATGTACTACAAAAAGAGTCTAGCAAGTATTGAAACAATGCTATCAGGACAATGCACGGAGCAATCCTTCTTTCAAGTGACCAATCACAAATACCTAAAAGTGAATAATATACTACTGAAAATCAAGACAAGATTACATTGCACATAGCTTGAACATACTAGAGTGGTATCTCGCTAGCCTCCATGAGTGAAGCAAAACATAAATGCAGAAACTCCTCCAGAGTTTTAAAGGAGACTAGAACTAAGAATTTCAGAATAAATAATACCACAAGCATGCAAAATACAATGTAATACTTTGGGACAATGCACATTACACTCAGAATGACAATTATGCTCTCCTAGTTGGTTCTTTTGAAGAAAGAAGGTGGAGACTCTTGAACCGTGGAATTTGATGGCGAGGTTGAAAACCCGTGGTTGGAAGCAAAGACTAACATGTACCAGAGCTCTTGGTTTTGAAAACAGAGGTAAAAATGATTTTGGGAGGTGCATATTTCGTCAACGAATGTTAGTAGACAACCCAATCACTTCCCGAACTGGACAAGTTTCGAGGAACGGCTCCCGCACGGGGACGACCACATCCCCTTAATCTCCTTTGTTTATCACTGCCAAAAGTTTTCTGATTTCTCATGAACAAAGCGTGAAGGAGGGTTTGTTTGTTGTATTATCTTTTATGAGCCGGGCGCACTCATGGCAGTTCCTCCTCGTATTAGGGTTTTGCAGATTAGACATGCAATCCCGGGATAAAACTTGTCCAACTTAAAAAGATCATGAATTAACTACTACTTCCTCATGAGCTAAAACAGGGGCACAAAATAGAAGATTTTGAACAATTTCGAGATGGTACAAGAAAGTCTTCGTTAGGATGGCAGGTAAATACCACATAGGAAGGTATGGTGGACTCATATGAAATAACTGGTTTGAAAGGATTTGGATGCACAAGCAGAATTCCGCTTAGTGCGAGTGAAGGCTAGCAAGAGACTGGGAAGCGACCAACTAGAGAGCAATAACGGTCATAATCATGCAGAGCGACAAAGCAACATTGAATTGGGCATGAAAGTGATATAACTATTCTGAAACTCAAAGATCATCAAGGCAAAGTAGACTTTTTAGTCTTAAACATGTGTAAACATGTGCCAAGTCAATCCAAGAATTCTCCAAAGGGAAATACCACCTAGTATACCAAACCATGAACAATGCAATGCATGTAAATCATTTCAATAACACATTATATACTCTAGCTATTTGAGATTAGCCACAAGGAAAGCATGAACCACTAGGAAAGCATTGTAAACATAGCACTATGTCGCTACAAGCTGGTCTCTAGATCATAAGTACAGGCATATGTACAAAAGTAGAAACAAGAAGAGTTCATACCGGTTTTCCTTGTTGCTTCCCTTCCGTCGATCTTCGTCATTACTGCCTTGTCACTTGCACGATCGAACGTAGGAAATATAATTAAATGCCATCACGGACTCGAGCTGAACTCTGAAAACAAAGCAAACTAAAGAGAGAAAGGAAATCTTTATGGTTTTTTCAAAGGTTGAACGAAAGCAAAAGAAAGAGAAAATCTTTTTGTTGTTTTTGCAAAGAAAGAAACAAAGAAGAACGGGCAAAAACTTCGGAAGGATCAAAGCGAACAAAAATAAAACGGATAATACAATGGAAAAGTGAGAAGGGCACGTACTCCCCCAAGCTTAGGCTTTTGGCCTAAGTTGGTAGTAGCTACTGCCCCCAGGAGCCTCCTGCTCCGGGGTGGTACTGGTGAGTCCAAGGGTCGTATAAGGATTCCGGCACGAACACTGAAGTCCTCGGATCCTCCCACGAAGAGGGGTCCGCACTCCAAGCTGAGGAAGGCCCTTCACCAAACTGGGTGACGGTCTCCCCCTGAAAAGGTGGTAACTCACCGTGCTCCTCCTCGTCGGGCACAACCCCCTCCATGGGGTTATGAAACTGATGTTGGACCATGAACTCATCAAACTGGATAACATCAAAGGACCATCCGTTCCTGCGAGAAAAATCAAACAAAAGAGGTGCAGGTAGACGGATCTTGCGTCCCGCGGTAGTTCCGAAACGCAAGATATAAACAAGGTTACCAAACTCAGAAGTCATGGTAACAAACTTATGCCTTTTCATAGCAGCAAGGTCAAAACTTAAATAAGTAAAAGGCTTATCATCAGGGTGTGGGGTGCCTTTAAGATACTCTAAGATAAGTGTGGCATAAACGCCACCAAATAAATCTCCCCTGTTACCGTTCATAGCAAGGCGTCGAGCAATTAAGGCACCCAAATTATAATCAAACCTCCCTGAGAGGGCGGTTTCCAGGATAGCAATATCCGGCGCAGAAATGTTGCTCGTGTTGTCACGAGCTAACACCCCTCTAGCAACATAATACGCAAAATACCTGAGGTGAGGGAATAAGATGCTGGAGATTTTTGACCGATGAATATCCCTCGTATCCATGCTGCAGAGAGAGTTGAAGACGGTTTTCAGCTCGGAGGGCTGAGAGGTCATCTTCGCCGTCCGCTCAACGTTTGGCACACCTATTATTTCACAAAACTTTTCCAAGGGCATGGTCAAAAGATCATTGTAAATTTTAAACTCAATAGAACCAGTATCAAGGTTATATCTAAAACTGTTAATGAAATCGGAGGTGAGTTTTTGATACTGAGCAACACGGCACGTGACGAGCCGTGTCAGACCTGCATTAGCACAAAGGTTATAAAACTCATCCTTAATTCCTGCAGCTTCAAGGAATTCATCACATGGGAACATCATCGCATGTGCTGGATTTGTGTCTTCCAACAACTCTAGGGGCACATGATCTTCATTGTAGCTCACCCTAGCAGTCGAGGGTGAAGCTGCGGCTCTAGTAACTCGATCGGAGCGCGTGGGCTTCTTCTTCTCAAGCCACCCCTTTGCCCTTCCTAACAAACTCATTTCTGAAATTTTTGGCAAATTACAAAAACAAGGATTTAAACAAAGTGGATTAAGGCAAACTACTCAACTTACTTACCTAAGGCATAAACTTGCATCAAAACTTGGAAAATAAATTTCTACACATGCATGCAAGCTCATCTACACAGCCCCAAGAACTACTAAATACTCACAAATGAAGCCACCAACCAAAAATCTAATAGGAGGGGTGGAGGAGTTACATACCAGGGAGTATTTGTTCAAAATCTCAGCTCGAATGATAGGCTGTAGAGAGAGATCGAAAATTGCCTCCAAGAATAGCAGGAACGCAAGAACAGGTGCAGAACTCGTGTTTTCGGAGAGAAAGAGAGAGAGAGGAAGAAGACTCACCTGGAGGCGGGACCTGTGGGCCCCAGGCGCCCTATGGGCGCGGCCAGGGGGTAGGCCGCGCCAGCTGGCCGCCTGGGCCACTGGTGGCCGCCCTGGTCAGCCCCAGGTACCTCTGGGTCACTCCCGGCATGGAAATTTTAATTTTAATTTTTCTGGAATTTTTCTGAAAACTTCACTGTTGAATTTTTTTCCAAGTTCAAAAAGCTGCAAAACTTTCTGAAAACTTAAAGTAGTGATTAGAATTGTGAAGCTTCAAAAACACAAACACTTGGTATAGCAGAGAGAACAAAAGCTAAAACAAATGAAAACATAACAAGCTCAACTTTTTACCTACATAAAACATGCTCAATAGTAAGGTTGATCAAGTCTTACCAACAAACCGGCGATATATAGAGCAAAAAGTCCCACCTCTTATGAAGTGATCATTGCACCTTTACTTTAATGGACAATGTCCCCACCATAATAGTTTTGTATTTGTGGTGCACATGTAGTGGCCAGTCCCATTCTCCAATCTTCACGGTCTCGATATTTTGTATAGAGTTGAGGCCATGCCTCTTGTCGGTCTTCTTTGGAAAATACACCGTGTGTTTTTTATCATTCACATTGAAGGTAACCTTCCCTTTATTGCAATCAATAATAGCACCTGCGGTGTTAAGAAAAGGTCTACCAAGAATAATGGACATGCTCCCATCCTCGGGCATGTCAAGCACGACAAAATCAGTAAGGATCAAACAATTAGCAACTTCTACGGGAACATCCTCACAAATACCTATCGGGACGGCGGTTGACTTGTCAGCCATCTGAAGAGAGATATCTGTAGGGATTAGCTTCTCTAAACAAAGCGTCTTGTAAAGAGAGAAAGGCATAACACTCACTCCTGCTCCAAGATCACATAAGGCAATTTTGACCTAATTATTCTTTATGGAGCAAGGAATGGTGGGTATACCTGGATCACCAAGCTTCTCAGGAATGTTGCCACTGAAAGAGTAGTTAGCAAGCATAGTAGATATTGCTTCATTAGGAACTTTTCTTTTATTAGTAACAATATCTTTCATATATTTTGAATAGGGAGGTAACGTAATAGCATCAGTCAAAGGGATTTGAAGAAAAATAGGTTTCATCCACTCACAAAACTTATTGTAATGCTCTTCTTCTTTAGATTTGAGAGACTTACCTGGAAAGGGCATGGGTTTCTGTATCCATGGCTCTCTTTCCTTCCCATGTCTTCTTGCGACGAAATCTTCTCTAGTGTACTTCTTGCGTTTGTCAGGTGCTTCTTCTTCTCGAACTTCAGGCGGATCATTCTTTTCCTTATCCTTATCTTCAGGTTCGGCATCGTCTTCAGTCTCAGCATCGGAGGTAGATATACTGTTGGGATCAATAGCTGGCTCTTCACTTGTAATAGGATCATTGGAATTGTCAGCCTCCTTGTGTTTCTTCTTCTTCTTCTTTGGAGAGCCAACAATTTCTTCTTCCTGCATTTGAGAATCTTGCTCGATTCTCCTCGGATGCCCCTCTGGATAGAGAGGATCTTGAGTGCTAGTTCATCCTCGGGTCTTAATCCCGAAGGCCTGTAAATCATCTTGTTTGGCATTGTTAGCAAGCAAATCTTTTTGCACATTAGAAATTTGTTCAAGCTGAGTTTGAACCATATGAAAATGCTTCACAAGACATTTAACATCATTAACTGTTCTACCTAGAACATCAAGCAAACTTTTGATAGCAAGGGAATTATCATGCAATTGACTTTGTATCCTCTCATTAAAATGACTTTTCTTCATAATAAAATTATCAAGCTCATCTAAACATTGATCAGGAGGCTTACCATGAGGGATGTCACTTGCGTTGAAATCTAAAAGAGAGTGTACCTCTACCATAGGAGGGTGAGTGGTAGGCTCACACAACTTCTCAATAGGGGGTAGATTCTTCACGTCTTCAGTTTTAATACCCTTCTCTTTAATAGACTTCTTTGCTTCTTGCATATCTTCGGGGCTTAGAACAAGCATGCCCCTCTTTCTTTGGTGGTGGAGGTGGTTTAGGGATGGACCAATCTTCATGGTTTTTGGCAATCCTGCCCATCAATTCTTCTGCATCATCCGGTGTTCTTTTCCTGAAAACACAACCATCACAACTATCCAAATAGGACCTGGATTCATCAGTTAGACCAGCATAAAATATATCGATTAATTCATTCTTAGGGACTCCATGTCCAGGTCTAGCCTGGATCAGACAACAGTACCTCCCCCAAGCTTTAGGGAGGTGCTCATCCTGCAACTGTTTAAAGTTATAAATTCTTTGTAAAGCAGTATGTTGCATATGAGCAGGAAAGTACTTATCAACAAAAGAGTGAGCTAAGTCTTGAGGACTCTTAATGGAACCACATGGTAGTGCACCATACCATGTTTTAGCACCTTCCTTCAAAGAGAAAGGAAGAAGCTTAGTCACATAAAAGTTTCGTATCTTTTCATTCGTGGTAAACAAGCCACCCAACTCAGTGAGTTTGGTCAGGTGTGCAATAGCATCATCATTTTCTCTGCCATAAAAGGGGTCAGCTTCAACCATAGATATAAGTGAAAGATCAACAGAGAAATCATAATCAGGATCATTGATGCATATAGGAGATGTAGCAAATTCAGGATCAGGAACAATCTTGTTCTTCAAGGAGTGTTTTTCAAGCAGCTTCTTAATAGCTTCAGGGTCAGAGTCGGCAAACTCTGTCAGTTCCTTGCATAAATCATCATCAAGCATAATGTAATCATCATCAAGGAGTCTCTCCTTGAGTTTACTCAAATCAGGATAATCATAAGCTCCACCAATAGGGTAGCGAGTAACAGGAATTTCAATTCCAGATTTTTTTGCAGCAGCAGCGATCTGTTTCTCAAGAGCATAACCAAGTGAACCAATATCATCAAGAGTAGTAGAAGCATCATCAAAAGTATCGTACATAGTAACAGATTCAGTAGAAGCATCATGTGGTGGTGGTGAGGCAAACTTATTCATAACAGAAGGTGAATCAAGTGTAGCACTAGTGTTCAGAACAGTACCTCTTCTTGTAGTGGATAGTAAGATCGGAACCTTGGGGTCTCCTTTCTTACCCATAGCGGATGAAGTGCAGCAGGTAGGATACTTCAAGTAGACTTGTAAATATTGCTATGCTCCCCGGCAACGGCGCCAGAAAACGGTACTTGATAACCCTCAACCGTAAGGGATCGAGATAGTCTTCGCGGGTAAGAATAACCCAATTTATAGATTCGACACACGGGGAGCCAAAGAGTATTTATAAGCTTTGACAGTTAAGTTGTCAATTCAACCGCACCTGAAATATACTTACTTGCAACAAAAGATAAGTGGTAACAGTGATATGATAGTGATGGTGGTGACAGCAAAAGTAAACATCAAAAGTAACAACTAATAATCAACAGGATTGAAACACTGTAGGCTAGGGAGATGGATGGTTGGGCGCTGCATGGATGAGATACATCATGAATCTAACTTGGGGCAAGGCACACAGAAAAGTAATGATCATCTAGGCAAATATCAAACATTAGGCATGTATCCCATAGGTAGTTGTACGTGCTTGCAATAAGAACTTGCACAACATCTTTTGTCCTACCATCCCGCTACGAACGGGGCCAAAAGGAACTTATGGAGATTAAGGTGCTCCTGTCAAAGAGCACCGGAACAAAGCAATAAACTCAATGGATACATGGAATCCTCAAATTATGGACCATCCCCTTTGGTGTCCCAACCTGTCACCTTTGGGATCGCCGGTTCCGGAACATTATAGGTGCAAACAACTCATAGATAGGATCAAGAACACAAATATATTCATGCAAACACATATGGTTCAGATCTGAAATCATGGCACTCGGGCCCTAAGTGACAAGCATTAAGAGCAACAAGTTGAAGCAAAGATGATAAACACCAAAGTAGATGATAGGCAACATGCCCCCAACAATCTGATAAACTATTACATGATCTAACTCATCCAATCCCTACCATCCCCTTTGCCTACAACAGGGAATTACTCACACATGGAAGGAGAAGTCATGGAGGGAGGATGGAGTGGTGATGATGATGATGATGATGGCGACGATCTCCCCTCTCCGGAGGCAAAATCAGCCTCCAGATTAGCCCTCCCGAAGAAGAACAGAGGGTGGCGGCGGCTCCGCGACGGAAACTGGAAAAACGACTTCTGTTCTGGGGTTTTCTCGTCACGGGGATAAATAGGAGACAAAGTAGGGCACCAGAGGGGGGAGGACCCTCCCAGGCGGCCTCCCAGCGCGGCCAGGGGTGGGGCCGCGCCAGCAGGGCGCCTGGGCCCCCCTGGCTGCCCTCTGGCCCCACTTCTGGCACAATGACCCTTCGGGTGCGTGGATTTTCTGTGATTTTTCTTGGAATTTTCTGAGACACCTAAAAATCCGTTTTCCTGCACACAATAAAACCATACAGGCAGCTCTGCTGAAAACAGCGTCAGTCCGGGTTAGTTTAGTTCAAATCATGCAAGAATGAGGTCAAAACAATAGCAAAAGTGTTTGGAAAAGTAGATACGTTTGAGACGTATCAGCATCTCGGAGTTGGAATATACAGTTTGATGAGGTGATCAAAGCATATGGTTTTATACAGACTTTTGGAGAAGCCTGTATTTACAAGAAAGTGGGTGGGAGCTATGTAGCATTTCTGATATTATATGTGGATGACATATTGTTGATTGGAAATAATATAGAATTTCTGGATAGTATAAAAGGATACTTGAAAAAGAAATTTTCAATGAAAGACCTCGGTGAAGCTGCTTACATATTAGGCATCAAGATCTATTGAGATAGATCAAGACGCTTAATTGGACTTTCACAAAGCACATACCTTGATAAAGTTTTGAAGAAGTTCAAAATGCACTACTAGAAAAAGGGCTATAGATGGGATTGACACTAATGCCGGACCAGACATGCGGTGCGCCATTAGTATATACTAATGGCGCACCACTTGCTGGTACGCCATTAGAGTGGAATACACTAATGGCGCACCTGGCTCAGGGTACGCCATTAGTATCATTTTTTTCCTTTTCCAAACATACAAATGGCGCATCCAAACACAGTGCGCCATTACTAGTTGTAACTAGTAATGGCGCACCACTCACAGAGTGCGCCACTACTGTTGTTTTTTTATTATATTTTTTATTCTTTTTTTTGCAAAACTACTAATGGCGCACTGTGCCACAGTGCGCCATTACTAGTTTAAACTAGTAATGGCGCACTTTGGCACAGTGCGCCATTAGTATGTTTTTTTTTGCAAAACTACTAATGGCGCACCACCAGCAGGTGCGCCATTAGTAACCTGGGTTACTAATGGCGCATTTGGAGGTGGTGCGCCATTAGTAAGTGGGCACCAACAAGATATTTTCGACAGCCACTCCTACCCACTCACTTTCTCCCCACTTCATTCTCTCCACCTCCTCCTCCACAGCTTGTCTCGGGTGCCTCCTCTTTGTCACCTCATTTCCACCATAGATTCATTCAAATTAAGTGGTTAAATTACCTTTTTTTGATAGGTAAGTAAGGGGGGAAGCTATATTTATGTTGTTCTCCCTACAACAATGTGCACATGCACTTTTTATGGCATAGCTAGATCTATGTATGTTCGTGGTGTTGCATATGTTTGTGGTGTTGCATATGTGTTTGTGTTTGCAGGTGTACCGGTATTTGAAATGCGATAGTTGCCAATATTTTGCCAGAATGTTGATTCATTTCTGTTTCGGCGAGAATTTTGGCATTAAGCATTCTTTTTGGTCCTATTTTTAGGGAAAGTCATGCCAAATTTTTTATTGGTTCTAAAATATCGTTTTGCTCTACCCCGCAGGCGACCATGGTCCGCACGATGACCGAAGGCATCGTGAATAGGTTTTTGAGCTCCGCGAAGGCCGAGATGCTTCAAAAGAACGAGACCGAGATAAGATGTCCGTGTCGAAGATGCAAGCTGAAGAGCCTTATTGCGGACCCGGATTCCGGGCAGGTGCGGGACCACCTGCTCTTGCGTGGTTTCATGGATGGCTATCGGTGGCAAGGTGATGAAGATGACTACGAAGTCGTCCATGGGGGCTGGGCAAGAAATGAGGAAGGGCAGCAAGACAACCACCGCGGCTCGGGCGGGCGAGAAGACGAAGAATCCCCAGGAGATGATCACGATGGTGATGCTGTGCATAGTCATCATGTACAAGATGCACGACATGATGATGAGGAAGATGCCGGAGCAGACAACGGGCATGATCATGAAGATGATGATGCCGGCGGAGCAGACGACGCTGGACCATCGATGGGCTGGGTGCAGGACCCTCATATTCAAGAGCCGCTTCTCAAGAAGACGGATAACGCAAGAGCTGCCGCCCGAGAGAAAGCCAAGATGGATCAACTAGAGATAGACGCGGTTACTCCATTGTATGAAGGATGCAGGCCCGAGGATACCTGCCTGAAAGTAACGCTCATGGCTCTGGAGATGAAGGTAAAACACAAAATGACCGACGCATGCTTCGACGAGAACATGTCATTCTGGCACGAACGTCTTCCCAAGGGGAACAAGTGCCCGACCAGTTTCGAGGAGGCGAAGAAAATCGTGTGTCCTCTGGATTTACCGCACGTGAAATACCATGTGTGCATGAACAATTGCATCATTTATCGGGACGAGCACGCGGAGTCTACCATATGTCCGGTGTGCGGCGTCACTCGATACAAGAAGAGGAAGAAAGCTCCTCGAAAAGTGGTGTGGTACTTTCCGATCACTCCTCGTCTGCAGCGGTATTTCACGGACCCTAAGGTAGCAAAGCTCCTGCGTTGGCACGCGGATAGGGAGGAGAAGAAGCGAGAAGATGATGCAAATGATCCGGAGATAGATAAAAAAGACAAGATGCTGAGTCACCCTAAGGATGCGAGCCAGTGGCAAGCATTGAACTTCGAAGACGTAGAATTTGGGAACGATCCAAGGAACATCGTGCTGGGCGCGAGCATCGATGGAGTCAATCCGTTTGGTAGCCAGAGAAGCACACATAGCACCTGGCCTGTGTTTGTGTGGATGTACAACCTCCCCCCCTGGTTGTGCATGAAGAGGAAGTACATTCACATGAGTATGCTAATTGAAGGACCGAAACAACGAGGGAACGACATCAATTTGTATCTGGGGCTGCTGAAAGAGGAGCTAGACACGCTGTGGAAAACGCCAGCTAATACGTGGGACGCCGCAGAGAAAGAATATTTCCCTATGAGAGCCGCATTGCTCATGATGGTGCACGACTATCTCGGTTACGGATATGTCGCGGGGCAGGTGGTCCACGGATTTTCTGGATGCGTCAGGTGCATGGATGACACAACGTATCGCCAGCTAGATAGAGATCCCGGGTCTTCGAAAACCGTGTTCATGGGACATCGAAGGTGGCTTCGTGACGATGACCTGTGGAGAAAACGCAAGGATCTGTTCGATGGTGAAACCGAACCCCGAGGACGCCCGCGTACGAGGAGCGACGAGGAAATAGACGAGCTGTTAAAAAATTGGAAATATTGCCCATTGTCGGGAAAGAAGCAAAAGGCGCCAGAGCCGGGAAAGAAGCGAAAGGCGCCAGAGCCGCTGCTGAAGGTATGGAAAACGAGGTTTTTTTTCTGGGACTTGCCGTACTGGAAGATCCACCGTGTGCCTCATAGCCTTGATGTCATGCATATCACGAAGAACGTGTGCAAGAGTCTGCTTGGTACCCTGCTCAACATGCCAGAGAGGACCAAAGATGGGCCGAAAGCAAGGGCAGACTTGAAATCAATGGGCATCAGGCAGGAGCTTCACGCTAATGATGATGATGAGGCGAAGCAGGACACGGAAAGTCGTCACAAAGGCAAAAAGGCCAAGAAGACAGGAAATGACTACCCTCCCGCGTGCTTCACTCTATGTCAGGAGGAGATCGAGCAGTTTTTCACCTGCCTCGTAGGAGTAAAACTTCCTTACGGTTACGCTCGGAAGATAAGCAGATACCTAGACGTAGCGAAGCAGAAGTTCAGCGGGATGAAGTCTCACGACTGTCACGTGCTGATGACGTAGATACTTCCAGTTGCAATCCGTGGGATCATGGACGCGCACGTCCGTGAAACGCTATTTGTCCTATGCAACTTTTTCGACGTCATCTCTCGGAAGTCGGTTGGCGTGAGGCAGCTCAGAAGGCTACAGGAAGAGATCGTGGTGATACTATGTGAACTTGAGATGTACTTCCCGCCCGCATTCTTCGACGTTATGGTGCATCTGATGGTCCATATCGTGGATGATATCATCTAACTCGGGCCGACGTTCCTGCACAGCATGATGCCGTTCGAAAGGATGAATGGTGTCATCAAAGGATACATTCGCAACATGTCACGTCCAGAGGGAAGCATAGCCAGTGGCTTTCTGACCGAAGAGTGCATCTTCTACTGCACGAATTACCTAGGCATCGAGAACCCCGTTGGTCTGCCCGTCAACAGGCACCTCGGCAGGCTCGCTGGATGGGGTCACCGTGAGGGTCGCCGCGAAATGCATGTCGACTTCGAGGGTCGACTCGACGACTTTGAAAGAGCAAACCTAGCCGCGCTACAACACATAGACGTGGTCGATCCTTGGGTGGCAGAGCACAAAACCTTTATTGAGAAGACGTACAATGACCGAGGCCAACAGTGGACGGACGGAGATATAATCAAACAACACAACTCATGTTTCACGCGTTGGTTCAAGCAGAAGCTTCTGTCGTACCCTTTACATGAGGATTCTTCCGCGGAAGAACAACTCATATTCGCCTTGTCACAGGGCGCCGAGCACAACCTGATGACCTATGAGACGTACGATATCAACGGCTACACATTCTACACCGAGGCCAAGGACATGAAGAGCGATGGTTATCAGAACTGTGGGGTAATGATGGAATCCTACACCGGTAACGACAAGCACAGATACTACGGAAGGATCGAGGAGATCTGGGAGCTGAGCTACGCTGGAGAGAAGGTCCCGATGTTCCGTGTCAGATGGGCCAAGAGCGTCCTAAAAGAAGACCGGTATTTCACCACCATGGTTATACCCGAAGCCAAATCCAAGACCGCGGGCGCAAACGTCACCGCGAAAAATGAGCCATGGGTACTGGCTTCCCAATTTGACCAATGCTTCTTCATTACCGACCCGTCAAAGCCCAGTCGTGTTGTCGTGAGGAGAGGCAAAAGGAAGATCATCAGAATGGATGGAGTAGCCAGTGAGCAAGACTTCGACAAGTACGGCGACCCGAAGATCGAACATGACGACGATGATGAAGTAGCAGCATACACCACAAGAAGAAGCAGGACCACCCTACCTAAAGGACGTCCGTTCCACAGAAGAACTCCATTTGCGAAAAAGAAGGGCAAGAAGATTGTGAACAGATAGCTAGCTAAGATCGATTGTATTTAAATTGTAATCTTCATTTCTCGATTGTATTTCATGGGCACTTTTTGAACTATCATGAATATTTTTAAATTTCATGGGCACTTTTTGAATTCATGAAAAAATATTGAATATTCATGAGGACACTCGATCTCGATCCCCCTCCATCTCAATCGTTATCCACCCTCGCCAGATTCCCCTTACCAGATCCCCCTCGCCGCCGAGCACCCCCCGCACCCTCCCCCGCTCCACCACCACCGACGACCCCCGCACCCTCCCCCGCTCCACCGTCACAAATGAATGCAACTAAAAAAATTTGATTATATTTTCAAAAAAGAAATTTGATTATATTTTCAAAATAACAAATTTGATGATATTTTCAAATAACAAATTTGATGATATTTTTTTTTATATTCATATATATTTTCAAATAAAAAAATCTAATGATATTTTTTTAAAAAATATTACTGTTTTTATAAAAATTTATTACTGTTTCATATTCATATTCCTTTTCTAAAAAACTATTAGATGCAACAAAAAAATAAAAAAATTACTTATGCCGCACCGCTGGCTGGTGCACCATTGCTATCTAAAAAAAATTACTTAAGGCGCACCGTCCCCCTGGTGCGCCATTGCTATCACATTCTAATGGCGCACCGCCAGGGGGTGCGCCATTAGTATTCTCCCCCACTCCATCTATTCCCCGTGGCTGCCTCACTCTCCCTCCCTCCCTCGCCAGATCCCCCACTCCATCTATTCTCTCCGCCTCTCTCGCCGCCGTCCCGCCTTGCTCCGCCCCCTCCGTCCACCGCGCCTCCCTCACCGCCTCACACCGCCGCCGTAGGTTCCCAGCCCCTCCTCGCACCGTCGCCGTCGCAGGTTCTCCCAGGTGGCAAGGCCATCCACCACCACGACACCACCGTCGCCGCAGGTGCTCCTCGCACCGTCGCCGGATTCCTCTTCATGGCCGGATTCCTCCTCTGCGTCGGCCCCTCCCCGCATCGCCCCTTCCCTGCGTCAGCCCCTCCCCGCGTCGGCCCGTGCCCTGCGTCGGCCCCTGCCCTGCGCCGCCGCCCTCGAGCCATCCCTTCGACGCCGCCGCCGCCGCCGCCGCCGACCCCGACCCCGATGATGACCGGCCGCACCCGCCCAGGTACCTCTCCTCCTTCCTCTTATGTTGCTGTAATGAATGCTTTGTGCTTGTCGTAAGGAAGCTAAACATTCAGTTGAGCAGTGGAGAGATTTACTCCAGCATCAGGTTCAATATAGCTTCAGAGTAACCTCTGTACAAATTACTCCAGCACCAGAGATTTACTCAGTCTGTACAAATTACTCAAGTTGAATAAAGCTTCAGTTCAGCTTAGCTTCGTGAGGCCAATGGGGATTTTTCTTGTAGTCCAGCTTGACAACACTCCAGAGGTTGAATGGATGGGTGGAGTAGGATTAGTTAGTGGTTGCATTCAGTAAGATGAGTAAAATACAGTAAGATGTGTATTTGAACTCGGAACTCTGAAATTTCTAATGCAGTCAAAATTCAGCAAGATTTGTACTGTACTTGAAGTCTGAAATTTGGTTTTGACTGAAGATCTGTAAGATTCACAGTTTGTGCTGTTCTGAACAAGGGTTTATCTATCTTTATCAACTTGAGCATATCTATTTTCAACATATAAAAAAAATCACTGTGTCGGCACATCTATCTTAAGCATACATTACACCTAGGTAGTTTTGCTAAAACTGAGAAAAACTATGGTTTGAAGAAACTGTAGTATTCACTGTGTACACATCTGAATACTGTGGTTTTCAATTACCATGGTTCTCTAAAAACTTTGTTGCCAAACTAGGCCCAATGATGTGCTATACTGAGTGCACAATTATGATTTTTTTACAACCAATGAGTCCCCTGCATATATTTGAGAAGTGGGTACGATCATCTTAGTTCAACTTGTCTACTGTTCTACCGTATGTTACTCCCTCCGTAAAGAATATAAGAGCGTTTAGATAACTAAAGTAGTGATCCAAACGCTCTTATATTTGTTTACAGAGGGAGTGCCTTCGATTTCTTCTTCTTTTTCATCAAAAACCTCTTATTCCTTGTAGAACTGAAATAAAAGAAGCTTTCAACTACATGTGTTCTTTCAGAACTAAAATTTGACAGTCATGCTTTTAGCTTAACATTGAAATGTTTCTGGCCATGATCATCAATAATTACTATAACAACTACGTACTGAATAGTTAGATCTCACTATGTTTGTTGAAAGGTGGCCTAACAGCAATTCTGAAACACTGAGAGCAGAAACACTTACTACATACATATGCTCAAGAAAACTATTGTTTTCCCCTGCTAAAAAGGGATGAATAATTCTATATTTTGTGACCTAAAAAATACAAATCCAAGTTGCATCTCCTGAAGAATACAGTATTCATAAGGTGTTTAGTCAGCCTCACAGGAATCCACGTGTGAGAAAAATCTGGCTAATTCACGTCTAAGAAAAGCATAAGTGACCATGTACTATACCCGAAGTTCATAGGCATGTTTTTACAGAAACAATTCTTAATTGCTGGGCGAAAATAGTGATAAAAATACTTTTGGTTGATTCGAGTTCAAGTGTCGACAAGCTTTATCGTCACAGAACGTTAAGCTTGTTATATCTTTTGGTTGAAATCATGGAATTCAGTACTGAGGTTCCTTTTTGCATTGTGACTAGCAGCCATTCCGAAGTTGGTCCAGTCCCTTGCAGACAGGGATTGACCCTTGGGGGTGGGGGGGGGCAATGGCACTAACCAGAAAAGGTTTTGACTTGAACTTGGTGTATTGGGCAAAAGATCCAGGGAAACATTTATTGTTCAGTAAATGTAGGGTATGTTATGTGTCATGCCCTGAAGTAGTACTATCCTGATGCTTCAACCTGTTATTATTGCTGCTACTTTAATTTGTTTGTACTGTAACATCTTATAGCTTCATTGGTCCAATCAGCTACTGGAAATATCCATGTTTAGACATGGCAGATTTCCCCACTTTGCACTGCTGGGTTTTGTCTCCGACCATCGTGTCGTGATGATTTTGCAGGTACCCCGAGAGGCCCTTGAGTTTGCTGGAATGTCAATTAACTTTCGTTCCGGCAAATTCGGGTACTCCATATGTCCTATTTTCAGCAAAGGTCATGCTGAAATTTTCCGTGAATTTTAGCATAACTTTTCTAAAAATAGGACATATGGGGTACTTGTGACTAATGCATGGGCCGGGGTATCTTAGTAGTTAATTAAGTAGGATTAACTGCCCCTTTATTCTTGCTGCATTAAACCATAGGCGGCAATAGAGCCAAGTGATTAGGCCCAACTTAGAATTCTCCTTCCCAGCTTAGCTTTTAGGATGCCTTGGTGTCGACAAACCATAAATTATAAAACCTTGGCTTTTAGGGTGCCTCGGTGTCGATAAAAACCTAAATGATGAAAGCTTAGGCTTTTAGGGTGCCTCGGCATCGAAAAACCCTTAATGATAAAAGCTTAGCTTTTAGGATGCCTCGGTGTCGACAAACCCTAAATGATGAGACCATGATCTTGTTCCTTGACAATAACCAACTTTTTGAGCAAACTTTTTTCCTATTTAGAGAGAAACATGGCCCACAACGATGAGGCCGGGGGTTCGGGCGGCAAGGCATTTTGGGAGCAATCCCAGGAGATGGAGGAACAACCTCACTTGTATAAGGACGCCGCCTTCCACATCGATCCTGACACCACTGATGGTACCGCCGAGGATGACCCCACTGATGGTGCCGTCGGGGATGACACTACTGATGGTGCCACCGAGGATGCCACCACTGATGATGGCAGCGCACGCACAGATGGCAGCCAACCAAAGAGGCAACGGAAGGACCGGCGCCCGACCGTGCTCCACACCATCAAGGAGGAATTTACTGAAGTGGACTCCGACGGGAATCCAACGGCGCCCGAACGAATAGTCAAGGGGTACTCACTTCAGCTCAGGTGCATTCTCCGGAGCACCTTCTCGATCAATACCGAGAACTTGAGGCATCCTGACCGAGGGAATTTGAGCAACCTCCTCTTCGCGAAGCTGCACGAACGATACAAGTTCCCCGCTGAATTTGAAAACACAAGCCTCAAAGGGAATAAAGTGAACAATGCCGCCCTCACGAAGATGAGCACGGCCCTGTCTACTTGGAAAAGCACGGTGAAGAGAATGATTGACAAAGGTGATAGTTATGAGAAGATCAAGGAGAAAAATCCTTCGATCATCGAAGATGATTACAACGACTTCAAGATCAAGTGCTCGAGCACCGCAACCTCCGAATCAAGTCAGTGGGGGAAAGAAATGTGGGAGCTGAACTTAGGGGAACACACACTCGGTCCCGGCGGTTACAGAGTGGCGGAGCCTATATGGGACAAGGAGGAGGCGGACCGTGCCGAGCAAGGCCTACAGCCCCTCTTCGATAAATACGGTGACAAGCAGACCAGGAACTTTGTCAGCGCCCGGTACAAGAAGGACCCGAAAACAAAGGAGCTTACCACGGATCCGAAGACCAGGGCGCTTGAGCTTGCTCTGGTAAGGAATACACCCCCGCGTAATTAGCTCCATATGGTTGCATTCTAATTAATGAAGCCAAATTTCTAAATGGTTCACATTCCTTCCGTAGGCGACTGAAAGCAGTAGCGCGGGGTCGACTAAGAGCAACCCTTGGGACACCACTTTAAATAGGGCGTTGAATGTAATGAAGAAAAAGGATAAGCTCAGTAAGCCGTCATCAGCTGGTCGTGTGGCCGGCAAAGGCTTGTCCACAAAATGGTCGTCATACTATAACACTGGTGGGCGAAAGGAGAAAAAGAACAGCTCGGAAAGCCAGTCGCGCGAGGTTCAAGAACTCAAGGCACAAGTGGTGCGGATTCCGGAGATTGTCCAAGAGCAAGTGCAACAACAACTAGGAGCGACGATCACCGCCATTGTGCCTACCTTGATTGAGGGGTTGCAGGCGTGGATTGCGGGCGGCCAACAGGGGCTGCCCTCGATTCCCAGCTTCACGGCCAACAACTCGCAGAACGCGATGGCGGGGCCATTGGTGTCTCCGGCGGAGGCGCCATTGGTGTCTCCGACGCTAGCATGGGAGCTTAATGCATCCGCGTGTACGCCGGCCGGCACCTCTGCAGCAAGCGGCCCCTCCGTCAACTGCACGCCTGCCGTTGGCGGTGCCTCGACATTAGCCGAGCTCGACGCCATCATCACGGTAACTAATTAAGCCTCTCTCGGCCGAGGACTTCATCTCCTTGCCTTTGACTGGGCATCCATGACGCCCTACATGTTTTCGCAGGGCGCCGCCGACGTTCCGTGCACTCTCCTGCACTTCGTGAACAACGAGTTGGTTGATGTCACCAAGGGCAAAATCGTTCAACCGGGCAACCCCGTGTTCCACGGTACTAGGATGCCACCCAACTTGTATAGGGTTCAACTGGTTCGGGTGCTGCCAGGCTGCGACGAGTTGTTACCTCCGATTCGACCTGTCGGGGCCGACAAAGATGATATGATGACCCTCAGCGCCTGCCTAAGCTGGCCCCTGCTTTGGCCGAAGAGCCAGATTCGTTTGGGGGCGGGGGACACCACCCCAAAGACAACACCGCCAGTCGTGCCGGCGCCAAGCCATGGCAAGACCGCCGCAACGGTGCCGGACATCCCTATGCCACTGGATCCTAACATGCATATGGCACAGGATCCGAACGACGACGACGACAACAACGACGATACATTTGCCAACGTCGATCAGTACTTTGCCGATCATGGGTACGGTGGCGACTTCATGGGGCCTCCTTCTCAAGAACCCAACCCTACAAAAGACGTGCGCGATCTAGCTGGTACCGGGGAGAAACCAAGTTGCAACAGGCGTCGTCTGCCGTTCAGTTCTCAGGAGACGCCTCCAGCTGCCGACTTCACCGAGCCTCAGATAGGCGAGGTGCGAAATATTATCAGCCCCAACACACTCAAGAAGGCGGTCTGTGAGCAGAACTCGGTCCCATTACAGGAGAAGAAGAAGGCACGAAAAAGAAAGACTAACAAGGGTGCGAGCCAGCCGGCACCGAGTACGATCCGTGCTCAGGACGGGCCACCTTCACCTGAGGATGTAATGAGAAGGGTGCATGTGGCAGGTAGGCCAATGCTACCGAGTAATATGCTCAATGCTGCAACTGGTGCTATGCGGAGTCTGCATGACAGTGTTCTTTCTTTGGAGAAGCGGCATCTCAGAGAGAAGGATGTGGCATACCTGGTTTTCGCGGCCAAGGTGCCAGAGGGCAAGGGCTTTGTGGATAACTCCATCGGGGGTACGACCGTCCTGCGGTTTGATGACATCTACGCTATGTTGAACCTTCATCCGCTACACTACACCTTCGTTCGGCTATTTTCACTAAGTATGGAGATGCGTATCATTCGCGACAAGACCCCGGACATCGTGATAGTCGACCCCTTCTACATGCATGCCAAGATCTTGGGCAGCGCTGGGGGCCGGCAGGTCGCGAGTTCTTACCTCGAAGGCGTCATTCTGGCAAACCGAGATAAGGATAACTTCCTCGTGCCTTACTTTCCCGAGTAAGTCCTCCCCTCCACTGCCCCGTAACATATGAATTCTTAGATTTCGATCGTTTTTCTTTTAACATTCCATGTTTTGTGCAGTGACACACATTGCACACTCATCCTCCTAAGCCCCAAATATTCCATGGCCTCCTTTTTCGACTCAGACCGTCAGTCGAAGGTAGACTACAAAAATGTCAAGAATGTTCTTGATGATGTTCTCCCCGGCTACGCCAAATCTGGAGGCACCTTCACCAGGCCTATTCGTAAGTATGGCAAGCACGTGTTCTCCCACAATACGACGTTCTGCTGCGTCAAGCAGCCGCCTGGCGGTCAGAAGGGTGCCTACTACGCCATCCATCACATGCGGGCGATCGTATGGGACCATCATCACCTTCTGCTACCGAGTAAACTCAAAGATTGGGCCGCGAGCGTGTCGGCAATCCAGGACGCGGACATCAGACCATAATTCTTTCGCATCTAGTCGGAGTTTGCGAAAATCATCCATCAAGATGTCCTTCGTACCTCGGGGCAGTTCTACCTCAGAAATCAACCGTCCAACAGTGACATCGACATAATGCTACAAATGCAGGCTGACAACGCCCGCGATTTCATGACTCCCACGATAGACGGCGGCTTCATCCATGCTCCGGTCCCTTGAGTCGAGTCGAAAGTAGTGATGCTGTGTCTAGTTCTGAAACATCGATTGGCTCATGTTGTAATTAAACTTTAATGAACTTGTAGTATGTCTCTTTGGTTTAGACAGTCGTTCAACTTAGATGTAATCGATGATATTAATGTCTTGCTTTTCTCTTCCGATCGTTCTGTTGCATACTTATATATTGCTTATGTATTGTCTGTGAATTAGTACTAACGTTTAGTTTGGTTAGTGCATAGCGATGCCTTCATATGTCGTGTACAAGGGTAATGTTCCCGGAGTCTACGATGACTGGGAGGAGTGTCGGAGACAGGTTCACCGATTCAGCGGTAACAGTTACAAAGGGTACACCACTAGGGTCGAGGCGAAATCTAGATACGCCCGCTATCTAGCGGGAGAGGGGAGGGAGCGTTGGAGGAACCGGATGAAGACGAGTTTCATCGTGATGATGCTCATCGTGATGACCACAGCTCTCTTCTATGTGATGGTAGTTTAGATGATCGATATCGACTTGTAATGTGAAGACAAACTCGCTACTCGCGGTCTCGAGACTTGTAATATAATGTTCTATCTTTGTTCGGTCTTTTGAATTCGGAGACTAATATGATGAATTGTATTCGGAGACTAATATGATGAATTGTATTCATAGACTAATCTTCTATTGTATTCGATGAATCTGTCGTTGCTGTGTGCTGCTGTCTATATTCTGTCCAATAATACATTTTGTAACCTGTGCAAAAACAGAAAATTAAAAAATAAATAAATAAACCTAATATTCATACTAATGGCGCATCACATCACAGTGCGCCATTAGTATGCCAAAGGATACTAATGGCGCATCATCCAACAGTGCGCCATTAGTATGCCAAAGTTACTAATGGCGCATCAGGCAAGAGTGCGGCATTAGTATGCCAAAGCACCTGGGTATATATGGCCCCCTGGGAGGCATACTAATGGCACACCATGGTATATACTAATGTCGCATCTGTGATGCGCCATTAGTAAAATATACTAATGGCGTGGCACTATTGGCGCACCACTAATACGCCATTAATGTGTCACATCCCTAGATTAACCCCTGTGGTCCTTGCCTGATCATCATGTCATCATGTTTAAATTTTGTTAAACTGGAATTGGGGATTGATCAAACCCTAGCACTAAATGAACTCAAATAGGTTCAAATAAAAATCCTTTTAAATAAACCCAAAAATGCCTTCATCAATGGGTGATAATTTTGGCAAGGGTTTTGATCCAAACCAAAAATATTGAACATTTTTAGGGAATTTTTGGGCTTTGAATTAAATCATAAGTATTTGAATTGGGGCCATTTAAATGCTATATATTTTTAAATTGCTCCAATAATTCTGGAAAATTGTGAGGGGCTTTGAAATAATTCTTTTAGCCCCTACAAATTTATCAGAAGAAAATAAATTGATTTAGTATTTTTTTTACTAAATCAGAAACAAATTACAGAATAGAAAAAATTTAGAAAACATAAATAAGAGAGAGAGAAGAACTAACCTGGCCTTACCTGAGAGGCCCAGCAGCAGTCAGCCCAACAGAGCCCAACCGCCAGTCATCCCCTTCCTCTGGACAGAAGGACGCCGGGCGTGTGCCTCGCGCGCGCGACCACGCGCCCCGCCACCTCCTGCTTCCGCCGCTTTCCCGACGCGCCCAGGCGACGCCACGCACCTCTCTGGCTCTCTCCCTCACCCCCCCGTGCTTCTCCTCTCCCCTGGTGCTCTCTCTCTCGCAACCACCGAACGCCATCGCCGCCGCGCTCGCTGCCACCGCGGCCAGTGCCACCGTCTCGCCTCGCCAGCACGTCCACGAGCTTCGCCTCCGTCGCCTACGCCTTCTACACCGAGACAATCAACGCTGGAAGCCCCGAATCGCCCTCCCCAACATCTCCTTCCTCCTCGGCTGCCGGAGATCCCCCTCGCCGCCCCGACTGCTCCGGTTCTTCTTCAGGCTCGCCGTCAGCACCATCATGATCGCCGTGAGCCTCTCCCTCGAACCACCTTCTTCGTTGTCTCTTTTTCACGCTGTAGCTGCCACTTCGCCGATGACCGAAACCCGCCGCCGCCCGTGTTCACCGCCGGCGATGCTCCGGTGACCATTTGGTCCCGGGCGCACGTCCAACTTGCTCGTCACAGCGCGTAGATGGTTTAGGTGTCGCGTACGCATCGCCTAGGCTACCACAACCCCAAACCCGTACAGACCCGAGCTCCGGCCGCCGCGGCCGAGCTCATCACTCTCGCCTCCGGCCACCCCAGGCCCGGCTGGCGCTCCCACTCGATGCGCCCTGGTCTGGGCTCTCGAATGAGCCCAGCCACGCTGCGAACGGGGCACCACCGCCCGTTTCCGCAGCCTCCGCCGCGTTCGGTCTCAACGGCGGCGAGCCGCCGGCGCGTTTGACTTGTTTGACCGGGGGGTTAACCACCCCGGGTCACTGACGTATGGGCCCCACGCCCTTAGTCAACCACTAACTCACTGACGTGTGGGGCCAGTTCCTGCTAATTACCTAGTTAGGTTTAATTAAAGTAGGATTAGCCCTGGCTCACTAACGTGTGGGCCCAGGCCCCTAATTAATTAGAGTTAGGTTTAACTTAGTGCTAACTAATTTAGTTAATTAGTTGCGACACTGACTTGTGGGTCCCAGCCGTCAGGCTTGACCTGAGCTGGCGCCTTTGACTTGCTGACGTAGTGATGACGTCACTATGATGCCATAAAGCCTTTCTAGAATTCTAAATAAATCAAAAATGATTTATTTATTTCAGAAAATAGCCAAAACTTCTAAAAATCATAGAAAATAAACTATAGCTCAGATGAAAATAAATTATATATGAAAATTGATCAGAAAAATCCAAGGAATCTGTTTATGGCATTTTCATGCATGTTTGAACAAGTAAAACCTGCTGATCAGGTCAAATCAATTAAATGGCATTTAAATAATCATATATGGAGTTTGAATTTGAAACTTTGGTTCAAACCAACTTCATTTAATATGGTTGCTAGTTGCATTAGCTCAATCAACAGCATATTGCCATGTCATGATCATGCATCATATTGTCGCATTGCATTGATTGTGTTTCTTTCTCTGTTGCCGCTGTTGTTCCCTTTCAGTAGACGTGTTCCGACGATGAGTTCGATGACACCGATGAAGACCCAATGTTATCTTCAGAAGTGCCAGGCAAGCAAAACCCCATTGAGCATTTCGATACAATCCCACTCTCTCGCTCTTGCTCTCTTTTACTGCATTAGGACAACAACACTTCAATTGTTACCTGCTGCGGTAGTTGAACCCCTTTCCACTGCATGACCCGTCATTGCCACAGTAAATAGTTGAAACCCACTAGTATGAGTAGGAGTTGTTTGAGCCATGTTGTGCCTACTCATTGATGCTTTCTGGTTATGCCTGCTATTGCTTAGAGTTGTGTCAGGTCTGATTCATCGGGGATGAATTGGAATGTGATGAACATGTCCTACTTTGTGTGAGCTAATTATGTGAACACGATTTGGTAAAGGTAGCGATGAGAGGCCATGTAGGAGTACATGGTGGGTTGTCTCGTTGCAGCCGTCCTCAGGAACTGAGTTCTGTGTTGGTTGGTCCATGAAACAGCTACTACCACACATTGGGATCCTTAATTGACTCTCTCGACTTATTAATCAACATGATCTCTGTCCAGGAGTTGTAACTAGTTTC
This sequence comes from Secale cereale, assembly GCA_902687465.1. NCBI lineage: Eukaryota > Viridiplantae > Streptophyta > Magnoliopsida > Poales > Poaceae > Secale > Secale cereale. Next base: position 460,458,014 of record LR738713.1, on the reverse strand, counting down.
TGGTGTTTGTAGTTTACTGGAGGTCGTGCGCAGCGCTGACCCTCGGGGTGGGTTGTGACGCGGCAGGTACGTGGCACGGTGTACCGATTGCCCGTTTGGTGATGCGGGAACCCTGTACACATCGTTTGGGGCCGTGAGCGACACCCCGGCCGGATCTCCCCACGGATGGAACCCAAATAGGCGATAAACTTGGACGAGAGACTTGTGTGGTTAGTCAGGTCGTCGCCGACACCCTCGCTGGGCCTCCGCTTGAAGGTTGCCGAGTACATGTCGTGTAAACGGCGGTAAGTGGTGAGAGCGTGTGTGAAGAAGTACACCCCTGCAGGGTTATATATAATCTATTCGAATAGCCGTGTCCGCGGAAATGGACTTCTGGGTTGCCTATTACAGTTCATAGACAAGTGGAAGTGAACACTCTAAAACGCTCAAGATAAGTGTGAGTGCTATGGATGGCCTTCTCGTAGGGAGACGGGAGCGGATCCATAGTGGTGTATTGATTGGGGAATATGTGGACTCGTGTGCGCCACCTCAAAATAGTTACTTGCAGTCGTAGTTCAGGATAGCCACTGAGTCAAAGCTGGCTTGCTGCAGTCAAACTCCACCACCCCTTTGTTGATACTGATGCATATGTAGTTAGTTCTGATGTAAGTCTTGCTGAGTACCTTTGTACTCACGTTTGCTTAATTTATGTTTTGCAGAGAGACTTCAGTCTCGCTAGGGTTCCGCGTGGACTTCGAAGTTTAGCTTGTTACCTCAGCTACGATCTTGTACCCTTGTAGGATCTTATAGATAGTCAGGCTTCCCAGCCTTTTTCATTTGTATTTGTCTGTACTCAGACATGTTATGCTTCCGTTGCCTGTATGCTCTGTATGTTGGGTCATGTGACCTCTGTTTGTAATAAATGCTATGATGGCTCTTCTGGGCCTTTATCTATATGAGTTGTTGAGTTATGTTGTGATGCCATGTTGTATAGCACATACTTGCATGTTATGCGTACGTGTAATGTGTATTGCTATGTGTGGGATCCGACACCTAGTTGTTTACCCTTGGTAGCCTATCTTACAGGGAAATGTCTCTTAGTGCTTCCACTGAGCCTTGGTAGCTTGCTACTGCTCCGGAACACTTAGGTTGGCCGGCATGTGTCCTTCTTCGTTCCTGTGTCTGTCCCTTAGGGGAAATGTCACGCGTTGTTCCTTTAAGTCCTTGTAGCTTGCTATGACTTGGGTTCATACGTTGATGACCGACACGTTCGTTGCTGGGTCATGTATGCCTGTCTCTGTAATTTAGTGCCACTTTTGGTTTATAACTGGTCATGTCGGCCCGGGTTCTCTGTCATATGGATGCTAGCAACACTATCATATACGTGTGCCAAAATGCGCAAACGGTCCCGGGCCAGGTAAGGTGGCACCCGTGGGGATACCGTGCGTGTGGCCGCAAAGTGATATGGTGTGTTACAGGCTAGACCTTTGTGACTTAGGATCGGGGTCCCGACAGCTTTGGTATCAGAGCCTGACTGCCTGTAGGATTAGTAAGCCAAACTGGTCAAAGTCGTGTCTAGAAACTCTTTAGTTATGTAAGGGAATTGTTTGTGAAAGGGAACGTAAGGCTCTTTTTACTCCTTTACCTTATGACTTTCTGATCTGATTCATCCTCTTCTTTTCTACAGGGTTAAGAAACTAGGATTCTCATTCTATTTATCAGGATCACGTTAATGGTGGATTCAACCTCAGTTCAGTTCCTACTACTTCTGTTTGATAAACTGTTGGTCTCAGAACCTTGACATTATGATGTTGAGTGGTTATGCTATCTTTGTGCATGAGTCTCAAAGGTATTATTGAGCATTTGCAGCCGTTATGCTGTCCGAGTCATTCCAGGTTTCTAAATAATTTGATGCATTTGCAAACTTTTCTTTCATGTTCCGATGTACCTTTAGGCCAAATTAACCACACTAGTCGGTGTGTTGAGGCACTCTGTTACCTCGACATATATGTTGGACTTATTATTATGACCCTAGGTGTCTTAGAGGATCACCCAGTAATCTAGCAATGCTTTATATTCTCAGTGTGATGATTCTGGCCATTGTCCTCGAAAGCATCCCGTGATGCCATTTAGTTAGTAGGCATTCTACTCCTGGGTACTTGAACCCAAGATTCTTTCTACCTACTTCATGTTGGTAGTATTTGCTCGTCCCTTTAGGATATTAGTAACCTTGTGATAGTCCTCGAGGGTCCGTGGTATATCCTTCTTCCAAATACCATGAACCATCATGGCAGAAGTTCTTCTGAACCAAAAGATCACAACCCGAGTGCTCTTGAGTAGTACTCCATTCATACTGTGACTCTGCCAATTCTACTTTCTGCATGGGTTATCCGGAAGAAATATGCTGAACTCGTTCGACATGTTAATCTATGCATCCACAACTCAGAAGTTATATGTTCCTCTGAGTTGCCCCTTTTGGTTGTACTTTGACCCCGTCTATCAGATGATAGTCAGGAGTAGTTGTGCACTCGTGTTCATCCATGCCTTTTACTCTTGTGGTCCGTCAAGCCATTCTATTCCGGAATGACTAGGAGAAACAAACTCCAGTACCTTATCCATATCCAGGATTGGGTCAAAGAAGTTGTACTTCGCAGATGAAGAATGCTAATCCAGCTTCTAAACTGTTCTATCCTGGAGTATTACCATCCTTATGTCAAGAATGTCATGGGAATTGCACAACCTCCTATGAACTCTTGATACAGTGATACTTCTCACCATCACCGTTCATTCCTCGGTCTCCGTGTTGTTGTAACCGGAATACTGACAAGTGAATCGTGATGTGTGAAATCAATACTCCTAGCAACTTTGTTGCTTGGTAGCAAATGGACGACAATCTCATTCTTAGTGTGTTGGTTACCAAATCACCATTCTAAGATCGATCGTGCTACTAGTCCATCTTTCCTGGTGCACTCCTTGACCAATGAGTTAGGATTATTCAATCCCTTGCTTATTAGATCATATCGTCTTGCCCTGAAAAGCAAGATTGTTCTCGGACTTAGCAACATATCGGTGGTTTGTGATTTTCCGAATATCTTCTCGGAAGTATTACCAGGTTGTCACCTGACTGCTATGTTGAGTTCGTGATCAAGTTGGTTCCTTATAAACCACCACTTCTCCAAGAATCTGTGTAGGATACCCTGAACTGGTTGGTTAAGCTAAAACAATAACTGGGAGAGTTGGAAGATAAAAGTTTGCCAGCTTAGTTCATCTCAAGGGGTATGTTTGCGGGTGTTGAAGATAGATGACATCTTCATCAGTTGGTCCCTGTGATCAGTTGTTGGACCTATTGTCATATCAAAACTTTGATTTGAGTATGGGCTATCATCAAATCAAATCAGAACCAATGATATTCATAATGTTGTCTTACTCGTGGGTGTCCCTCGAGCATACCTCATTATATCTCTTGGTCTGACCAATGCTACCACCTTGTTCATATAAATTGTGGAATTCCATCTTCATGCATATCTCGATGACCCATTGTTGAGCCCATCAACATCGTTTATCTTGACCACGATTCATGCCGAACATTTAAGTTAGTATTGGAAACTTCTCAAGCATGGCCTTCGTGTTCCGTTCATGAGGTATATGTTGGAGAGAGAAGAGACTTTCCCTAATTCATGTGTAATTGATGTAAGTTGCCACCGTGAGTTTGAGAAAGTTGTTTTGCTTCCTGTGGAATCATCCCAAGTCAGTCATGCATACGTGCGAAGTATTCTGTGGTTTGGAGACTTGCAACCTTCACTCTATATGTATCCCTAGCACACCAAGCCACTGATTGATTTGTTCAAGGAGAAAAGTTCCATCATAAGAGCTAATCATATGACTTATGTAAGGACTTCGGTATCCTAGACGATGGTTCCCAACCAGAACTCGGTAGTGTTTTATCATAAGACTGCTATGTGGTCATGCTTGTCTTGGATAACGTGTTCACAGGTTTGTAGCAGAACTAGCTCATGTTTTGGAGCTTGCTATCATAGTTCACTCCCCGAGAATCTCGCAACGCCGTCTCGTCGATTTTTGTTGCAAACATTCATTTTTCCTAGACTCGATGAGTCTGGAATATCCTGACACCAACCAAAACTGAATCTCAGGCAGATATGATGGTTGGAGCCTTTCCCAAGAACTATAATATTGGTCTCTCGATAACCGGTAAAGTGGATGTCGAGGCCAACACACCTAGCCGGAAGACCTATTGTTGTAGAATCTTGATTGAAGAAGTTGGCCACCTCCCCATAAGGATTTCGTAGGATTTACTCCCTAGTTGTTCCTTATGGATTCTTGTGCTTCCGAAGTCCGACCTTTACTTGATGTTCAAGATACCAAACATATCTATGAATGGTTTACGCTAACACATCAAGGAGAACATTAGAAGCGAAGTGCTAAATGTCTCTCAGTTGATCATCCAGATTTCGTCCCCTTGGCCTCGCCAAGGTTAAATCCGAGAAGGTGTTATCTTCCTTTGCATCTACATCATCCATCATTATTCATCATGGTAGTATGTGATGTTGCCAGGATCCTTGACACGGATATTGGTAAAACCTTGATGAATATGGCAATGCTCAAGTTCTTGAGAGCACGCACAAGCACTAGGTGTTACCCTCGACACCAACCGGGATTGCTCCCAGTGCTCTTGGTTATGCTATAACCCCTCAAGAGTAGATTTACTCTCTACTGTTGGGATTCTTCCCAGTTACCAGAATCATTCCCAGCATTTGCATTTTATTCCCAGCTTGCACCGCCAATGTGCCAATTCTCCATAGGTTACCGTTCTCAATCACTGCTGTTCAGGATTATCTTCAGAGTGAACTTGCCATGGGCCCCATCCATCTCTGGTGATAACCAAAATCATCCCCTGTGTTGTCTTCAACAAGGTAGTCCACATCATCCATTTTGGCCGAGAATGTCATTCTCTCGAACTCCGTCAAACGATCGATTGTGTTGCCTTAGGCTGGTATAGGGAATTCCAATGATCTCTATATCAAAAGTAATTCTTTTTGCCACTTAAGGGAATAACTCTACGAGTCATCTTCTTTAAAGGTGCCCCGTTTAGTGACATCGATCACCATCTTCTTAGGTGTGGAATTATTGCCATCAGGTGAACCTTCATCATTTGTTTCACTCCATCCCCCTGGAGGTGTACTCCGTGTCTCAGCTCAAGAGATGTTTCGACGTCTCAATCCATGAGTTGATCTTGAATTGCTCGATCTTCGAGAAGATCAAATCCTGTAGAATTCACGTTCTTTTGTTGTCGTGTTGGATGAAGCTTTGAAATCAAGGATGCCAAGATCTACATGATGCAATGAATCAACAATTTCGAGGAGGAAAACTGGATCAAGAAGATTGTGTTAGATAATGGCCCCTCCGATTTCTTATCTCACGTCTTGAATCTCGGGACGAGATTCTTGTTTAGTAGGGGTGAGTTGTCACATCCCTAGATCAACCCCTGTGGTCCTTGCCTGATCATCATGTCATCATGTTTAAATTTTGTTAAACTGGAATTGGGGATTGATCAAACCCTAGCACTAAATGAACTCAAATAGGTTCAAATAAAAATCCTTTTAAATAAACCCAAAAATGCCTACATCAATGGGTGATAATTTTGGCAAGGGTTTTGATCCAAACCAAAAATATTGAACATTTTTAGGGAATTTTTGGGCTTTGAATTAAATCATAAGTATTTGAATTGGGGCCATTTAAATGCTATATATTTTTAAATTGCTCCAATAATTCTGGAGAATTGTGAGGGGCTTTGAAATAATTCTTTTAGCCCCTACAAATTTATCACAAGAAAATAAATTGATTTAGTATTTTTTTTACTAAATCAGAAACAAATTACAGAATAGAAAACAATTAGAAAACAGAAATAAGAGAGAGAGAAGAACTCACCTGGCCTTACCTAAGAGGCCCAGCAGCAGTCAGCCCAACAGAGCCCAACCGCCAGTCATCCCCTTCCTCTGGACAGAAGGACGCAGGGCGTGTGCCTCGCGCGCGCGACCACGCGCCCCGCCACCTCCTGCTTCCGCCGCTTTCCCGACGCGCCCAGGCGACGCCACGCACCTCTCTAGCTCTCTCCCTCACCCCCCCGTCCTTCTCCTCTCCCCTGGTGCTCTCTCTCTCGCAACCACCGAACGCCATCGCCGCCGCGCTCGCTGCCACCGCGGCCAGTGCCATCGTCTCGCCTCGCCAGCACGTCCACGAGCTTCGCCTCCGTCGCCTACGTCTTCTACACCGAGCCAATCAACGCTGGAAGCCCCAAATCGCCCTCCCCAACATCTCCTTCCTCCTCGACTGCCGGAGATCCCCCTCGCCGCCCCGAGTGCTCCGGTTCTTCTTCGGGCTCGCCGTCAGCACCATCATGATCGCCGTGAGCCTCTCCCTCGAACCACCTTCTTCGTTGTCTCTTTTTCACGCCGTAGCTGCCACTTCACCGATGACCGAAACCTGCCGCCGCCCGTGTTCACCGCCGGCGATGCTCCGGTGACCATTTGGTCCCGGGCGCACGTCCAACTTGCTCGTCACAGCGCGTAGATGGTTTAGGTGTCGCGCACGCATCGCCTAGGCTACCACAACCCCAAACCCGTACAGACCCGAGCTCCGGCCGCCGCGGCCGAGCTCATCGCTCTCGCCTCCGGCCACCCCAGGCCCGGCTGGTGCTCCCACTCGATGCGCGCTGGTCTGGGCTCTCGAATGAGCCCAGCCACGCTGCGAATGGGGCACCACAACCCGTTTCCGCAGCCTCCGCCGCGTTCTGTCTCAACGGCGGCGAGCTGCCGGCGCGTTTGACTTATTTGACCAGGGGGTTGACCACCCCGGGTCACTGACGTATGGGCCCCACGCCCTTAGTAAACCACTAACTCACTGACGTGTGGGGCCAGTTCCTGCTAATTACCTAGTTAGGTTTAATTAAAGTAGGATTAGCCCTAGCTCACTGACATGTGGGCCCAGGCCCCTAATTAATTAGAGTTAGGTTTAACTTAGTGCTAACTAATTTAGTTAATTAGTTGAGACACTGACTTGTGGGTCCCAGCCGTCAGGTTTGACCTGGGCTGGCGCCTTTGACTTGCTGACGTAGTGATGATGTTACTATGATGTCATAAAGCCTTTCTGGAATTCTAAATAAATCAAAAATGATTTATTTATTTCAGAAAATAGCCAAAACTTCTAAAAATCATAGAAAATAAACTATAGCTCAGATGAAAATAAATTATATATGAAAATTGATCAGAAAAATCCAAGGAATCTGTTTATGGCATTTTCATGCATGGTTGAACAAGTTAAACCTGCTGATCAGGTCAAATCAATTAAATGGCATTTAAATAATCACATATGGAGTTTGAATTTGAACCTTTGGTTCAAACCAACTTCATTTAATATGGTTGCTAGTTGCATTAGCTCAATCAACAGAATATTGCCATGTCATGATCATGCATCATATTGTCACATTGCATTGATTGTGTTTCTTTCTCTGTTGCCGGTGTTGTTCCCTTTCAGTAGACGTGTTCCGACGATGAGTTCGATGACACCGATGAAGACCCAATGTTATCTTCAGAAGTGCCAGGCAAGCAAAACCCCATTGAGCATTCCGATACAATCCCACTCTCTCGCTCTTGCTCTCTTTTACTGCATTAGGACAACAACGCTTCAATTGTTACCTGCTGCGGTAGTTGAACCCCTTTCCACTGCATGACCCGTCATTGCCACAGTAAATAGTTGAAACCCACTAGTATGAGTAGGAGTTGTTTGAGCCATGTTGTGCCTACTCATTGATGCTTTCTGGTTATGCCTGCTATTGCTTAGAGTTGTGTCAGGTCTGATTCATCGGGGATGAATTGGAATGTGATGAACATGTCCTACTGTGTGTGAGCTAATTATGTGAACACGATTTAGTAAAGGTAGCGATGAGAGGCCATGTAGGAGTACATGGTGGGTTGTCTCGTTGCAGCCGTCCTCAGGAACTGAGTTCTGTGTTGGTTGGTCCATGAAACAGCTACTACCACACATTGGGATCCTTAATTGACTCTCTCGACTTATTAATCAACATGATCTCTGTCCAGGAGTTGCAACTAGTTTCTAGTGTTTGTAGTTTACTGGAGGTCGTGCGCAGCGCTGACCCTCGGGGTGGGTTGTGACGCGGCAGGTACGTGGCACGGTGTACCGATTGCCCGTTTGGTGATGCGGGAACCCTGTACACATCGTTTGGGGCCGTGAGCGACACCCCGGCCGGATCTCCCCACGGATGGAACCCAAATAGGCGATAAACCTGGACGAGAGACTTGTGTGGTTAGTCAGGTCGTGGCCGACACCCTCGCTGGGCCTCCGCTTGAAGGTTGCCAAGTACATGTCGTGTAAACGGCGGTAAGTGGTGAGAGCGTGTGTGAAGAAGTACACCCCTGCAGGGTTATATATAATCTATTCGAATAGCCGTGTCCGCGGAAATGGACTTCTGGGTTGCCTATTACAGTTCATAGACAAGTGGAAGTGAACACTCTAAAACGCTCAAGATAAGTGTGAGTGCTATGGATGGCCTTCTCGTAGGGAGACGGGAGCGGATCCATAGTGGTGTATTGATTGGTGAATATGTGGACTCGTGTGCGCCACCTCAAAATAGTTACTTGCAGTCGTAGTTCAGGATAGCCACCGAGTCAAAGCTGGCTTGCTGCAGTCAAACTCCACCACCCCTTTGTTGATACTGATGCATATGTAGTTAGTTCTGATGTAAGTCTTGCTGAGTACCTTTGTACTCACGTTTGCTTAATTTATGTTTTGCAGAGAGACTTCGGTCTCGCTAGGGTTCCGCGTGGACTTCGACGTTTAGCTTGTTACCTCAGCTACGATCTTGTACCCTTGTAGGATCTTGTAGATAGTCATGCTTCCCAGCCTTTTTCATTTGTATTTGTCTGTACTCAGACATGTTATGCTTCCGTTGCCTGTATGCTATGTATGTTGGGTCATGTGACCTCTGTTTGTAATAAATGCTATGATGGCTCTTCTGGGCCTTTATCTATATGAGTTGTTGAGTTATGTTATGATGCCATGTTGTACAGCACATACTTGCATGTTATGCGTACGTGTAATGTGTATTGCTATGTGTGGGATCCGACACCTAGTTGTTTACCCTTGGTAGCCTATCTTACAGGGAAATGTCTCCTAGTGCTTCCACTGAGCCTTGGTAGCTTGCTACTGCTCCGGAACACTTAGGTTGGCCGGCATGTGTCCTTCTTCGTTCCTGTGTCTGTCCCTTAGGGGAAATGTCACGCGTTGTTCCTTTAAGTCCTTGTAGCTTGCTACGACTTGGGTTCATACGTTGATGACCGACACGTTCGTTGCTGGGTCATGTATGCATGTCTCTGTAATTTAGTGCCACTTTTGGTTTATAACTGGTCATGTCGGCCCGGGTTCTCTGTCATATGGATGCTAGCGACACTATCATATACGTGTGCCAAAATGCGCAAACGGTCCTGGGCCAGGTAAGGTGGCACCCGTGGGGATACCGTGCGTGAGGCCGCAAAGTGATATGGTGTGTTACAGGCTAGACCTGTGTGACTTAGGATCGGGGTCCCGACATAATGGCCAAAATAGGTGCGCCATTAGTAGGCCTTTTCCTAGTAGTGATGGATCAGTCAAAGAAAGGGTTATTGCCTGTGTTACAAGGTGTAAAGTTGAGTAAGACTCAATGCCCGACCACTACATAAGATAGAGAGAAAATGAAAGTCATTCCCTATGCCTCTGACATAGGATCTATCATGTATGCAATGCTGTGTACCAGACCTGATGTGTGCCTTGCTATAAGTCTAGCAGGGAGGTACCAAAGTAATCTAGGAGTGGATCACTGGACAGCGGTCAAGAACATCCTGAAATACCTGAAAAGGACAAAGGATATGTTTCTCATGTATGGAGGGGACAAAGAGCTCGTCGTAAATGGTTATGTCGATTCAAGCTTTAACACTGATCCGGATGAATCTAAGTCACAAAACGGATATGTATTTTTATTAAATAGTGGAGCTGTCAGTTGGTGCAGTTCCAAGCAGTGCGTTGTGGCGGGATCTACGTGTGAAGCGGAATACATAGCTGCTTCGGAAGCAGCAAATGAAGGAGTTCATATCCGATCTAGGTGTAATACCTAGTGCATCGGGTCCAATGAAAATCTTTTGTGACAACACTGGAGCAATAGCCTTGGCGAAGGAATCCAGGTTTCACAAGAGAACAAAGCACATCAAAAGACGCTTCAATTCCATCCGTGATCTAGTCAAGGAGGGAGACATAGAGATTTGCAAGATACATACGGATCTGAATGTTGCAGACCCGTTGACTAAGCCTCTTCCACAGGCAAAACATGATCAGCACCAAGTCTCCATGGGTGTTAGGATCATTACTTTGTAATCTAGATTATTGACTCTAGTTCAAGTGGGACACTGAAGGAAATATGCCCTAGAGGCAATAATAAACATGTTATTTGTATTTCCATATATCATGATAAATGTATTTTATTCATGCTAGAATTGTATTAACCGGAAACTTAGTACATGTGTGAATACATAGACAAAACAGTATGTCCCTAGTATGCCTCTACTAGACTAGCTCATTGATCAAAGATGGTTATGTTTCCTAGCCATAGGCTTGAGTTTTTATTTGATCAATGGGATCACAACATTAGGAGAATGATGTGATGGACAAGACCCATCCGTTAGCTTAGCACTATGATCGTTTAGTTTTACTGCTATTGCTTTCTTCATGACTTATACATGTTCCTATGACTATGAGATTGTGCAACTCCCGTATACCGGAGGAACAACTTGTGTGCTATCAAACTTCACAATGTAACTGGGTGATTATAAAGATGCTCTACAGGTGTCTCCGAAGGTGTTCGTGGTGTTGGCATAGATCAAGAATAGGATTTGTCACTCCGAGTGTCGGAGAGGTATCTCTGGGCCCTCTCGGTAATACACATCATAATAAGCCTTGCGAGCAAATGACTAATGAGTTAGTCATGGGATGATGTATTACGGAACGAGTAAAGAGACTTGCCGGTAATGCTATTGAACTAGGTATTAAGATACCGACGATCGGATCTCGGGCAAGTAACATACCGATGACAAAGGGAACAATGTATGTTGTTATGCGGTTTGACCGATAAAGATCTTCGTAGAATATGTAGGAGTAAATATGAGCATCCAGGTTCGGCTATTGGTTATTGACCGGAGATGAGTCTCGGTCATGTCTACATAGTTCTCGAACCCGTAGGGTCCCCATGCTTAACGTTTGATGACGATCGGTATTATGAGTTTATGAGTTTTGATGTACCAAAGGTAGTTCGGAGTCCCGGATAAGATCATGGACATGACGAGGAGTCTCGGAATGTCTGAGACATAAAGATTGATATATCAGACGACTATATTCGGGCACCGGAAGTGTTCCGAAAAGTTTTGGAATTAACCGGAGTGCCGGGAGGGTTACCGGAACCCCCATGGGAAGTTATGGGCCCTAATGGGCTTTAGTGGAAAGAGAGAGGGCCGTCCAGGGCTGGGCCGCGCGTCCCTTCCCCTTGGTTCAAATTGGACAAGGAAAGGAGGGGGCGGCGCCCCTTTCCTTCTCCCTCTCCCTCTCCTAACTTCCCCCTCTCTCCCACTTGGTGATTCCTACTAGGAATAGGATTGCAGTCGTATTCCTAGTAGGATTGCTCCTCTAGGCGCACCATAGGAGGGCCGGCCGGCCTCCCCCTTGCTCCTTTATATACAGGGGCAGGGGGGCACCCTAGAACACACAAGTTGATCTCTCCAGCCGTGTGCGGTGCCCCCCTCCATAGAAACACACCTCGGTCATACCGTTGCAGTGCTTAGGCGAAGCCCTGCGCCGGTAACTTCATCATATCTGTCACCACGCCGTCGTGCTGAAGAAACTCTCTCGTGAAGCTCAACTGGATCAAGAGCTCGTGGGACGTCATCAAGCTGAACGTGTGCTGAACGCGGAGGTGCCATACGTTCGGTGCTTGATCGGTTGAATCGCGAAGAAGTTTGACTACATCAACCGCGTCACTTGACGCTTCCGCTTTCGTTCTACAAGGGTACGTAGACACACTCTCCCCTCTCGTTGCTATGCATCTGGTAGATAGATCTTGCGTGATCGTAGGAAAATTTTAAAATACTACGTTCCCCAACAATTACAAGGCGATTGTATTTCATACAATAAAGCGACAACCATATGGCTCCTGCCAGTTGCCGATAACTTTACAAAACATTATCATCTCATACAATAACGTATAACTCATCATGTGTTGACCATATCACATCACAACATGACCTGCAAAAACAAGTTAGACGTCCTCTACTTTGGCTGCTACGAGCTTAGAAAGAACCGTTCTTACCTACGCATACAAAACCACAACGATTTTTTGTCAAGTATGTGCTATTTTAACCTTCACAAGGACCGGGCGTAGCCACACTCGATTCAGCTAAAGTGAGAGAGACACACACCCGCCAGTCACCTTTAAGCAACGAGTGCTCGTAATGGTGAAATCAGTCTCACGTAAGTGTACGTGTAATGTCGGTCTGGGCCGCTTCATCTCACAGTACCGCCGAATCAAAGTATGACATGCTGGTAAGCAGTATGACTACTATCATCCACAATTCACTTGTGTTCTACTCGTGCATATAATCTACGCATAGACCTGGCTCATGATGCCACTGTTGGGTAACGTAGTATTTCAACAAAAAATTCTACGATCACGCAAGATCTATCTACTAGATGCATAGCAACGAGAGGGGAGAGTGTGTCTACGTACCCTTGTAGACGGAAAGCGGAAGCGTCTAGTGACGCGGTTGATGTAGTTGAACTTCTTCGCAATCCAACCGATCAAGCACCGAACGTACGGCACCTCCACGTTTAGCACACATTCAGCTTGATGACGTCCCACGAGCTCTTGATCCAGTTGAGCTTCACGGGATAGTTTCGTCAGCATGATGGCGTGGTGACAGAGTTGATGAAGTTACCGACGCAGGGCTTCGCCTAAGCACCGCTACGATATGACCGAGGTGGATTTTGGTGGACGGGGGCACCGCACATGGTTGGGAGAGATCAACTGATCAACTTATGTGTTTAGAGGTGCCCCCTGTCCCCATATATAAAGGATCTAGGGGGGAGGCGGCCGGCCAGGAGGAGGGCGCGCCAAGGGAGGAGTCCAACTCCCACCGGGAGTAGGACTCCCTCTTTTCCTAGTTGGAGTAGGAGGGGCGAAGGAAGGGAGAGAGGAAGAGAAGGAAAGGGGGGCTGTAATGCCCAGGATGGAGTTATACCTCCTACGTGTCGAGGCACGACTTAAAGGCATAAATCCATCTTAGAATGATCTCAAGTTCGGTAATCTTTGCACATCTCATGTAAAAGAGGGGATTGTAAACAGAAAATAGTTGGCTTACACTCGCCACGTCACCCAATACATTACAAGTCTCAAACATCATACATTAAGAACATCACAACCCTCTAAGGGCAAAATCCAAATGCAAGATACCAAACTTAAATAAAAAAAACCACAGGCGGATCGAAACCTAGTAAGAGTCTCCACTACTGATCATCCGGGTATCGCACATAGTACCGACTACGCTCCTCGTCGTACTCCCAATCCAGCTCGGTGCCATCACCTGGATAGCTCACAGCTGGACCTGCATCTGGTGTGGTGAAGTAACTGTGAGCCACAGAGGACTCAGCAATCCCGTTTCCAGGTAACAAGACTATTTAAGCCTTTGGGAGAGGATAAAGGCTGAAGAAAAGAATAAGTGTCTGCAGTAGCAACTAGCAACTAGCTTACGTGAGTGAGAGCGAGAAGAGGAAGCCTCAGACGAGAAGTGATCACGAAGTGATCCTAGCTACAAGCTCAACAAGCATAACCCCTCCGTGTTCAACTCCCGAATCCCTATTCGGAAATTGACGGTCACGGAACACACGCTGGTAGTGTATTAGAAACATTGTGTCAAGTTATCTACAACCGGAATTAACAAGCTCCCATCTGCCACATAACCGCGGGCACGGCTTTCGAAAGTTCAAACCCTGCAGGGGTGTTCCAACTTGACCCATTACAAGCCCACGATCCGCGGAGTCGCAACTCCAAAGTGGGAAGACCCGAGTATTCTCGGAATCCCGTGCTCAAGATATACCGAACTAAGGTAAGGCTAATCTAGCAAATCCTCCCGGCGTGCCGACACCCTAATAGTAGCCGCGCGTATCTCGTCTCAGGCCACGACCGGATGGGACAAGCTACGGGTTTTTACCAGACCTTGAGTTTCCTCGAGGTGGCCCCGCGTAACCCCCAGTTTGGACCAACACTCATGTGGAGCACTGGCCCGGGTTGTTGAATTAAGAAAAAGGGTTTATAACTCCCTATGCAAGTTTAGTTTGTTATTAGGCAAATAGTACCAATGTTGGGACTTGCTGGAAAAGACTTAGCACTTAGCGGTTTATCGAGGGGGTCCCATACACCCCAACTGTGTTAGGAACGCATAATCAAGGAACATAACACCGGTTTATACGGTTCCTAACGGCATGAGTGGAACAAATCACCAAGCAAAAGGCTTAGCCGTCCACCCTTGCCAATATATTGATTATTTCATTTTAAGCATTTATATAGTGTGATAAAACCCAACCAAACTTCAACATGAAGCAAGCATCTTCGATCTTCACCTGCAACTAGCAATGCTATAAGAAGGGCTGAGCGAAGCGTACTTAGCCAAAGAATGGTTTGCATAGGTAGGATGGTTAAACATGGCAATTGGTTACAAGTAGGAGGCTGACAAGAAGATCATGGGCATCGAGGCAAAGCTATAGATCGAGACTACTAGCAATAGGCAAAGATAGTAATGTTATCGGGGTTCGGTCATCTTGCCTGAAGAGAAGTCGTTCGGATCGTAAGGGTCCTCGTGCTCAACCTCGTTGGAAACCTCGTGCTCGTACTCGAACTCAGACTCTGCTTCCGGCTCTAAACAAAACAATCACACCAAGCACCAATCAACAAGATGCAATGCGCACTCGGAAAGGATGAATGCATGATGGATGCTCTAAGGATGCACACGGAGCACGTAAAATAGCACTCAAGCAAAACACCTCAAAACATGATAACAATCTGATATTATTAATCTACACAGAAAATCAATCAAGTTTGATATAAGATTCGCTGAAATCGGAGTTACGGGCTAAAAGTTATGCCCGAAACAAGAAATGAGCGAAAGCTGAAAATTACAGCAACATAGCATCTTCGGAGCTCAAAATAATTAAGCTACAGCACTCAAGTAACAAGGCAATGGACATGAACACAAACTAGACATATACTACAGCAACTAAGTCCAAAGGTGCACCCCAACGGAGTCACGGATCAATAGCAATGATCTTGGACATATTGAACTTGACAATAAAATTCTGGCAGCAGAATTTTATTGAAACTTTGGAGCAAAAGATAAACATGCTACAGCCACTCAAATAGACATGTGAGGACATGAATGAAAAGACAACAATATATACTACAAGGAACAATCAAGATCCACTCCAAAAATAACATGGTTTGTCCTAGAACATCACACGAACATGTCATCGGAATGTTACAGATTTCAGACTTAGTGAAAAACCACTAAGTCCTAAAACAGCAATATCATCATGGCATCTAAAAGATCAAGTTTAAGTCACCTCGAAACTAAACATGGCAAGAGGTAAGCACCTCATCAAAGTACACATGAAGGTGATACCGAAACACACAAGCATGCTTCATTGAGGTAAACACAACGATTGCAACGAGCTCAACAAGATGGCATTTCATAACAAGTGAAATAACATCACAGCCGGCACTTTGCAACGATGATAACAAGGCAAGAATAAATCTATCATGCTACCTAGCACATACAACGTGTAGAGCATGGCAAGACGAACACGTGGACATGTCATTTGCATCATTCGGACAAACGAGCTAAAAGATATCACATGGCAAAGATGGCATAAAAACATCACATAGCAGCAGTTTATATCATGATGCACTCTTGCAACAGCAAAACAAGCACCTAGATGATCTCCAACATGCATGACAACAACAGATAAAACGTAGAGCAAGTCTCCATGAACGTCTGGACATATTATATGCGCGAATCGGAGCAACACACAAAAAGATATGCATGTTTGAAAATAGCATCACAGATCAACAACAGAGACTTAGCAGAAATTAGGGTCAACCTCCACTCAGATCTGAAAAAAAAAACGAGCACGGGCCCGGTCTGGATCCGTCCCGGCTGGACGGAGGCGGCGGCCCGCGCGGAAAGGCAGCGCGGCCCAGGAGCTGGCGCGAGCGGCGGCCCGCGGGAGGAGGCGAGGCGGCGGCCTGGAGGAGGCCCGCTCGCGTTGCTGGGAGGCGGCGGCCCGGTCGCGGCGTTGGGAGGCGGCGGAGAAGCGGCCCGCGCGGGGGAGACGAAGCCGGCCTGGCGCGCTGGGCCCCTTGCGGCGGCAGCCCGCGGGAGCGGAGGCGGCCCGGTGGCGCCCGCGGCTTGGGCCGAAGGATGGCGAAGGGAGGGCGCCTCCCTGGCGCTGAACGAGGCGATGTGGTCCTGCGCGCGTAGGGGTGTACGGGCCGGCGGAGCGTTCGATCTGGCCCGAACGGCTCGACGAGGGGAGCGCCTGGATCGGTCGGTGACAGAAGGATTGAAGGGAACGGGCCGGCGCGCTGGGCGTTGACCTTGGCGCTCGAGATCTGGATCGGCTGGGCGCTGGGAAGATCGAGGCGATCGATCCCCAGGGCGGCGGCTCGGACGTTGGCTGGTTCCTCGGGAACTGGCCAAGTGGCAGTAGGTGGCTGGTGGATCTGAGAAATTTTAGGGGGAAGGAGGAGGAAGAAGATAGAGATGCCAAAATTAGACTAGGGTCTAATATATAGCAGTTATTAGGGTTCGGGGGGATTTTGGGGTGTTAGGAGCCCTCCGATCGCGATCCGACGGATCCGATCGCGGGGGTAGTCTAGAAGGGCCTAGGAGATAGTAGTAGACTGCAGTAGGGGTGTTTCCGGGACACAAAGTGAAGGCACTTTGGACTCACACGAATAACTGTTGGGATAGCACACGGAGTCCAAACGAGACGAGATTTGATAGGCAGGTTGCACACAACAAAACAACAACACACACAACAACCTCGCGGCACACCGGTAACGTTACACGCCCGAACAACAAAGTAGGCCTACGGGACGTCACGGACACGTGAGGGAGCTCCGGAACGCGAAACGGACAACGGGAAGGAACGCGTGGAACCGGATGCAACTGACAACACAAATGCAATGCAATGCACATGTCTACATGATATGAATGAATGCCACACACACTCACACAACAAAACGACGAAAACCCGAAAGACAAAGAACCCGGAATGGAAATAGATGAAGCCGGAGATATATTATTGTCACACCCTGCATTTTGTAACATGTTATTTGTAACTTTGAAGCATGAAAATTTGGACCAGCAAAAATTTTTAGCATCATTTGGCTTTTATTTGGAATTGAGTTTCTCTGCATTTGTTTTTCTTGTGCTCATTAAAGTCAACTATGACCTCTTGTAGATTTCATCTCCTTATCCAAAACTTCTGCCCAATGATCATGCCAAGTGTTATATAGCAGCATAGTATTTTCTTATAAAATTAATTTGGCCAAAAAGTATTTTATAAATTTATTTTTCCAAAAACCCCTGAATTGAGATTTGCACTGCAAGTACTTGATTAAGGGTGTGAAAACTTTTTCAAAAGGTTTATTTGAGACCTAGTAGTCATAGGACTCCCAGAAACCACAAAGGTATAATTTTAAAAGTTATTTTCCTATTTTATTTAAAAGCTTTTTCTTAAGGCCAGAAATGATCTTTAATAGGGGAAAATTATTTAACTGTTTCAAAAATATTTGCCAAAATTCAGAGAGACTCATAGGACATATATTGTCCATATATAAGAGTTTCAACACTTGGTCATGTTCAAAATATTGGGCTAAACCCTCTAAAACCCTTTCTGGATATTTCAAGCTTTTGAAATATTTACAAAGGAATTTTTCTCCAAAAATTCCAGGGAAATTCTATCATGTCATATATGACATGTTTGATGATCTTGCAAAGCCTCATGCATTGGAGATCAAGGAAACCACCTCAAACCCCTTCATAACCAATCTGTCCATATCTGAAGTTTGAGCAACTCTACATTGCCAAACTTGTCCAAGTGCTCTCAAACTTGGTGCACATGCTAGGATAGCCTAATAAGGCACCTAGACCAAATGGCACAAGATTTGGAATAGAGCAACTTGATCAGATCACCTCAAAACCCTTTCTGTTCAAATACAAATTTGAACAACTTTACATTACCAACTTTTTATCTGGAGCCTCAAACTTTGTGAGCATGATCAATACCCCAAATGAGGATGCTACACCAAGTGGTGCATCAAGGGGAGATGATTAGCTTGACTCAATCAACATGAAACTGTTTCTGTTGATTTCTAGGGTTCACCAAAGTTACATTGGCTAGTTTCTCCAAATGAGCTCAAATTTGGTGAAGCACCCTATTTTCTCATGGCTTTCAACCCTGTCAAGTGCCATGCCAATTGAACTTCATTTGCTTGATCAAACCATGATCAAACACCTTCTGCAGAAATCTTAAAACCCCTACTTTTACCACTTTCACTTTTCTCCAATGCCTCAGCTCCTTACCACAGGTGCCCTGGGTTACTAGCAAACCCCAGTAACTTCCCCAGCACCTCAGCTCTATGATTGAGGGGTGAAACCTCCACTTTACCTTGCTGGACAGCAGTTTTCACCAAGTCCCCTAGCTCTCCTCCCTCTCTCTCTGCACCCCAGAGCATCCAAGGCCTTGGGGCAATTCTATACTACTCCCTCAACACCCCAGACACTGTTGGACACGCTGGGACGAGCCAAGCCAACGAGAGCGCGACGATGCCGGTCACACGCGCGCTCTGGAGCGCATGAACAGTGCTCCCGCACGCTGGCTCGGGCCAATCATCGCCCCCCGACCACCTCGAGCCTCCCCCTCGCGCCTCCCAACGCGCCTCGACGTCCGCAGCCCCCTCCGGTGCTGTCCCCCTCCTCCTGCGCCCTCCAGTGGCCGTCGCCGCACGCGCGCTGGCCGCCCGCGGCGGCCACTCCTCTGGCTCACACGCGCGCACGCCCCTGCTGCTTCCCCGCTCTTCTTGTCCCCTCGGCTGGACGTGGAGCAAGTCCACGAACCTCCCCGGCATGTTCCCAGACCCCAGAACCCTCCACAGCCTCGCCTGCAACCTCGCCGGCGCACGGGTCCACGGTGAACCACGGGCGCGCCTATTTAAGACCTCCCCGAGCTCTCCCAACTCCATCACCAGCTCCACCACACCTCACTAGCCCCTCCTGCACCCTCAGATCAGCCCCGGAGCGCCCCAGTGCTCGGGATCGACCGGAGCTCCGCCGCGTCGGGCCGCCGGCGATCTCGAGGTACAGGCCTCCCCTGCTCCTCCCTCCGCCTGTTTTGGAACCGCAGCACACCCCTGACCATTTCCCCTCTCTTTCCCCTTCTGTTTGCAGTCGAAAACAACCCCGACCACCGACCTCCGACGAGCTTCCGCCGTCGCACCTCGTCGCCGGCGAACCAGAGCTCCCCGCCGTGCCGCGATACCACCACCGCATCCGCCACTCGACGCTGAACCTGACCCTGCCCTCCGTTGCCGTCGCCGTGGCCGGAGTCGTCGCCGGTGAGCTCGCCGCCGCCGTGGTCGTAGGGTTGAAGATGACAGGCGGGCCCCGCCTGTCATCCACCCGCCTCTCTCCTCTCCTCTGGGCCACTGACCCACGGGCCCCGCCCGTCAGGTTTGAAACCTGACGTGCGCGCGCGCTGGCCCGTGCGGCTGGGCTAGTCAGCCCTGGGCCGTGCACTGTGGCCCTTTGGCCCAGTTGCACAGGGACCCTTTTTCTTTTTCTTTTCTGTTAATGTTTCAAACATTTTACAGAAAAGAATATTGATCCAAATTAATTATTTCCAACTCCTAAAATCTTGTAATATTCCAACCTATTTAATGGTACTACTTTCATTCAAATCCATGAAACTTTCCTGTACTGTTTAAATTTAAATTCAAATTTAAGCAGTATAACTCCTGTTCAAAAATCAATATATCCTATTCTGTGACTCCAAAACTCCAACTAAGATTTTTCCCCATCTTAGCAAACTCTCTAGTATTTTACAAAAATAAGTTGACATTTTTCTGAGCACTTTGGTTTTTCTGTCTTATTTGTATTCTTATTTTTCCGTTATTATTATGCGACGTATAGATCCCGTATTCGAAGAAGTTGCTGTGGAAGAAGAAGGAGAAGGACTAGAAGACTTTGAAGACCAAGCCATTCCAGGCAAGCAGCCCTTTGACCATGATACACTTGTTCCTCGGAACCCGTTTGTTTCCGACGCATAACGATTAGGGTTACGATGGTAACCTGGATGAACCACCACATGATGCATGCTTTATCCTTGATCTTGCTATATGATAGACAACATGCAATAGGTGGCCATGATGCTTATATGATGCATGACATGCACTTGATCTTGCTATGTGCAAGATGACTTGCATATGATTAATAGTTATGGGAGTGATGCATGAGTGACATAAACCTTCATGGTTGAAGTCTTTGCATGAAACCCCGTCGGGTGCCATTTATGCCCGAGGGTGATGATGATGATGAGTTGGGTGACCACTTGATGACGAAGTGGTGTGCCAAGGCAAGTGTGTGTGTTTTTCAAACGGATTGGTTGAAGTTGCGACCGTTATTCCAACCATACATGTGCAACCACACTACCCCTTATGGGACGGGGCTTTATTGATTACTTAGGTCGATACTAGCATAGTGCCCGCATTACTAGTGACGGGAAGACTTGAGGTCTTTCCCGGGACGGGGTCGTGCTTGGATAGGCGGCCATGACTGTTTTTACAGGGCACCGGACACACCGTTGGTCCCTTCGGGTACGCGTAAACATTGAATTAGGGCATGTCCCGTGATCTATTGTTTGTACCCCAAGGCCGTGTGCCAACGAGTGGACTCTATGTTAATGTCGTCTAAGGAAAGGTAATGACCGGGTGCTTACCCCGGGTACTTGAGGTACCGCGGGTCGTGGATGACACGGAAGTTCCCCCGGATCTTGTGGGTAAAGTGCGCAACCTCTGCAGAGTGTAAAACTATTCGAATAGCCGTGTCCACGGTCATGGACAGTTGGGTGGTGCTACTTAAACTATGTCCAGAATTTTACTTCTTTGGTGATACATTGTGTGTGATGAGTCAAGATGGTGACTTGACTCAGTGAGATGAATTATATTCATGTTGATGTCGGTAACCTGTCTTCGAGGTTACGCGAGGTTATTGATGCATAAGCTTGATGATATCATATTATTCTAGCCTCTTGCTAGGTCGTTCATTATTATCCAAATTGCATTGTTACTTGAACCACATCATGGGTTGCTTGCGAGTACATTCAACGTACTCATTGGCTTGCCACTGGTTATTTAATTGGCCAGGCATGGAAGAGCAGGATTATGAGGAAGAGTTCTTTAGAGACGACCATGCGAACTAGGACGCTATCCCAGTCAGAATGCCTGTAGGGTTAAGGCAGATGGCATGGGTTCTACCCGTTTTATCGAAGACTTCCGCTATTTGAATATTTGCTATTCAGCCCGTGAGGCTCTATCTATGTAAGACTTGGCCATAATGGCCTTAATTCGTGTAAGACTATTTGTATGGATGTAAGACTCTTGTTATTTCAGCTTCTGTGTGTTCAGTGAGCATTAATCTCTGGGATCACTGTACACGTGCATTCGGTGATCTCGACTTCCAAGTCGGGGTCCCCACAGAGCTGGTATCAGAGCCATCCTGACTGTAGGAAGCCTTAGTTAGCATGGGCGTTAGTTAGTTGAGACCCCTTTTTCAAAACCTTCTGAACCTCTCTTCTTTTCTAAACCTGAGATTTCCTCAGCTTATTAACCCCTCCTATTCCACCTTTGTAGATGGCCGCTGTTCCCGAAGAGCACCTGACCACTGGGTTTCCCCTGCTTCTCGAGGATAGCCTCCAGGAGTGTCAGTTCCACCGAGCACCCATCCTCACCTACCACGAGCATTGGGTGAGCGATACTGAGGTGGAGTACCATGTGGAAGTGATCGTGAGGGCAAACGATCCTCCCACAAGTTGGTTCTTCGAGGGACCCCAGATGACGACACTACCACTCGCTGCCGAGGCTGCTGCACTCAAGGCACTAACCCGTCTCCGCGAGCTTCTTCCGGAGATGGCCGCCAAGATGGCAACACGCTTCTTACCTTACCGGAAGGAAGGTGACGAAGAAAGCAGCGCACTAGCCCCTCCACTGAAGGATGGACTCTCGCTTCGGTTCCAGACCTACTTCAGTCTATGTGCCGACAGCTTGGCACAAGACTTGGCCTCGGAATCAATGAAGCTTCGAGAAGAACTTTACAAGACCAAGGCACTTCTTCGTCGAGCTCAAGAGAAGGCAAACAGGATTAAGAAGGAAGGAGCACCTTCTGGACAATCCGCTATCGCATATCGAGGTGGAAGGCCCTCCGAGGATGTGTCTTCCAAGGGGGAAGAACCACCTCGGCGACGCCGGATGACAGCAAGGGAATATCGCAAGCTTTTCCCTGCACCACCGTCGAAGCACCGTCGTATCCAACTCCTCCACTCCCCCACTCCCTCAAGTGACAAGGGAGCCCAGTCAGATGAAGACAAGGAGGAAGACCCAGAAGAGCCGGAATACGCGACCGAGCATTCCGCCGCTTAGGCATTATTCGCTACTCGGATATGCCAGTTGTAACCCCTACGGTAGGATAGGTCGTGTAACCCCTATGCGCAGTCGAGTCCTTGTATGGTTCATATGAAACCATTTAGTGCTAGCTTTTGTCGTGTCTGGATGTAAGTCGTAATCTTCCTTCGGGAATATGTAAACGACTACATCACCCATTTGGATTTTAATGAAAGTGTTTTGGCCTTACGGCCCTTGCATGATTTGATTTAGTGTCACACCCACCCCCTTACTAGGCACCCATCTGTCTTGCTTTTCCTCTTCCGAGTCATGAGACCTTTTACCACTCCAACAGGATGCCTGTTGTAACTCGTACTGGTACCTCTACCCAGCAGCCCGAAGCCGGAGCATCCTCGCAGCCAGAGGCAGACCAAACCAGCGACCAAGCTCCACCACCACCACCTCCTCCAAGCATGGACATGGCTCAGCTTCTCCAAGCTTTCCGAGAGGAACGCCAAGCCAACACTGCAGCTCTTCAGCTGATTGCTCAAGCTGTTGCCAACAACCGCCAGCCGGCGGGGAATGGCAATGGACGTTCCACGTTGGCAGAATTCAAGAAGCATGCACCGCCAACCTTCATCGAGACTGCAGAACCCCTGGATGCTGATGACTGGGTCCGTTCCATTGAGGAGATTCTGGAACTAGTCGGATGCACCGAAGATCGCGAGAAGGTGGCCTATGCAGCCCACTGCCTCGGGGGAACCGCAAGAGCTTGGTGGGATGGATTCAAGGTCATGCATGCTGAACAAGACATCACTTGGGTTAACTTCAAGGCAGAATTCCGCAAGGCCCACATTCCTTCTGGAGTCATGGCTATTAAAAAGCGCGAGTTCCGAGCCCTGAAGCAAGGAAGTGGCACTGTCAAGGAGTACATGCAGAAGTTCAGTATTCTGTCAAGGTATGCCCCTGAGGATGTCAGCACTGATGCTGCCAAAAGGGAGCGCTTCATGGAAGGCCTTAATCAGACTCTGCAATATTCGCTTGTCGTGTGCGACTGCCCGTCTTTCCCTGATCTGGTAAACAAGGCACTTATGCTTGAAGACAAGCGGCGTGCTTTGGAAGACACTCGCAAGCGCAAGTTGATCAGTAAGGGAAGTTCCAGCAACCAGAAGCCTCGTCCGTGGCAGTCAGCCCCGGCCAAGCCAACTTATCAGCAGCCGAGAGCTCCTGCACCTCGTGCCAATCCTCAGCCTCAGCAGTATGCCAACCCCAGGCCAGCTTTCAACCCCAATACCAGTGGTGGCAACAAGATCAACACTCCAAATCAAGTCACTTGTTTTGGGTGTGGTCAGCCCGGACACATCTCTAGGGTGTGCCCCAACAAGAAGCCTGATGCCCCGCGCCCCAATGCGCAGAACCAGGGACAAGGCCGTGGAATGCCACCAAGGAACCCAGCTCCTCGCAATCCACCGAACTATGGGAAGGGGCGTGTGAATCACGTCACTGCTGAAGAAGCCCAGGAAGACCCGGACGTCGTGCTGGGTACGTTCCTTGTCAACTCAGCACCTGCAACTGTCTTGTTTGATTCTGGAGCAACGCATTCATTTGTCACTCAAAGATTTGCATTAAAAAGTGGCATGACCCCTACACCCCTGAATAACCCTATGGTGGTACAAACCCCCGGAGCCGAGATGAGAGCCAAGATAGGCTGTAAAGGAGTCAGTATTACCATTAATGGTGTAGACTTCCTAGCAGACCTTATCGTCCTGAGATCGCAAGGCTTGGATGTGATCTTAGGCATGAATTGGCTCAGCAAGCACCAAGGCTTATTAGACTGTGCCAATCGGACAGTCACTGTGACCAATGACCAAGGTGTAGAAGTCAAGTTTGCCCCCAACTCCTCTTCCGCTCAAGCCGCTAAAATCAACTGTCTGTCTGAAGTTGGGCTAGATCAAGTACCGGTGGTATGTGAGTATCCTGATGTCTTTCCGGATGAACTACCGGGAATGCCCCCTGACCGTGACATTGAGTTCATCATCGAGCTCGTGCCCGGAGCAGGACCCATCTATAAGAAGCCTTATAGAATGGGAACGGAAGAACTAGCCGAGTTGAAGAAGCAGCTAGAAGAGCAGCTAAGGAAAGGATTTATCCGCCCGAGTGCCTCCCCCTGGGGATCTCCTGTTCTGTTTGTGGCAAAGAGAGACGGTACCATCCGCTTATGCATTGACTATCGTTCCCTCAATGAAGTTACAATCAAGAACAAGTACCCACTTCCCAAGATCGAAGATCTGTTTGATCAACTCAGCGGAGCCAAGGTATTCTCCAAGATCGACCTCAGATCTGGGTATTACCAGCTGAAGATCAGACCCCAAGATATTCCGAAGACGGCATTCGTAACCAGATATGGCCTGTACGAGTGCACGGTCATGTCTTTTGGGTTAACCAATGCCCCAGCTTACTTCATGTACCTCATGAATAAAGTCTTCATGGAATATTTGGACAAGTTCGTTGTTGTCTTCATAGATGACATCCTTGTGTTCTCGAAGTCGGAGGAAGAACATGAGCAGCATCTAAGGATGGTCCTAGACAAGCTTCGTGAGCACCAACTGTATGCCAAGTTCAGCAAGTGTGAGTTTTGGCTGCACAAAGTTGGATTCTTAGGTCATGTCTTGACCGAGGAAGGGTTATCTGTTGATCCTGCAAAAGTCGAAGCTGTGACCCAATGGCAATCTCCAACGACCGTCAAGGAAGTCAGAAGCTTCCTCGGATTGGCGGGCTATTACCGCAAGTTCGTGGAAGGATTCTCTAGCATTGCACGACCAATGACTCAGCTCCTCAAGAAGGACAAGAAGTTCGAGTGGACGCCAAAATGCGAAGAGAGCTTCCAAGAGCTCAAGAAGAGATTGACCACCGCCCCAGTTCTGGCAACACCTGATATTCACAAGGAGTTTGTGATATATTGTGATGCCTCTCGAACCGGATTGGGAGGCGTTCTGATGCAAGAAGGCCGCGTCATAGCATACCTCTCCAGGCAGCTACGACCCCATGAGGAGAACTACGCTACTCACGATCTTGAGCTAGCGGCTGTAGTTCATGCCTTGAAGACATGGCGGCATTACCTCCTAGGGAAACGGTGTGAGATTTACACAGACCACAAAAGTCTGAAGTATATTTTCACCCAGAAAGAGTTGAACATGAGGCAGCGGAGATGGTTGGAACTCATCAAGGATTATGACCTCAGTGTTCAGTATCACCCTGGGAAGGCTAACGTGGTGGCCGATGCCTTAAGCAGGAAGGCTTGCTCTTTGAATGTCATTATTCAAGAAAGGCAGCCAGCCTTGTTTAAGGAGATCGAACAGTTCAGTTTGGAATTGGTCACCCCTGGATTCCTGGATCATTTGGAAGTCAGACCAACCCTGATGGACGACGTCAAGAAGGCTCAAGATGGACACGCAAGCATTGAAGGCATCAAGAAGAAGATGAAGATGGGCAAGGCCCCAGGTTTCTTCGAAGACGAGCACGGGATTGTTTGGTACAAAGGTCGCCTCTGCGTACCAAACAGCCCCGAGTTGAAGACGCTGATTCTGCAAGAAGCCCACGACACCCCTTATTCCATCCACCCCGGAGGAACCAAGATGTACCAAGACTTGAAGGCACGATTCTGGTGGCACGGTATGAAAAGAGAGATTGCAACCTATGTTGCCAAGTGTGATGTGTGCCAAAAGGTCAAAGCTGAATATCAGCGACCCGCTGGATTGCTTCAACCACTCAAAGTTCCTGAGTGGAAGTGGGATAAAGTCGGAATGGACTTCATCACTGGATTACCAAGGTCGAATCGAGGACATGACTCTATCTGGGTCATAGTCGATCATTTGACCAAGGTGGCTCATTTCATTCCTGTCAAGACTACCTACTCAGGCAACCAGCTGGCAACTCTCTATATCAACCGAATCGTAAGTCTTCACGGTGTTCCTAAGGAGATCGTGTCAGATCGAGGAACCCAGTTCACCTCAAGGTTCTGGAAGAGATTCCAAGAAGCCTTGGGAACCAAGTTGTCTTTCAGCACAGCTTTCCACCCACAGACCGGAGGTCAAACTGAGCGAGTCAATCAGATTCTCGAAGACATGCTCCGAGCCTGTGTCCTGGCATATGGAGCCAAGTGGGAAGACTGTCTCCCTTTCGCCGAGTTCTCTTATAACAACAGTTACCAGTCAAGCCTACAGATGGCACCATTTGAGGCATTGTACGGACGCAGATGTCGCACACCCCTCAACTGGTCAGAGACTGGAGAAGGACTAGTCTTTGGACCGGATATTCTCCGCGCAGCAGAAGAGCAAGTCCAACTAGTCAGAGAGCGATTAAAGGCAGCCAAGTCAAGGCAGAAGAGTTATGCTGACACTCGACGTCGAGACATGAGTTTCCGTGTCGGAGATCATGTGTACCTGCGGGTAACTCCTCTGAAGGGAACCAAACGTTTCCACGTCAAGGGGAAGCTCGCGCCAAGGTTCATTGGCCCTTTCAAGATCACCGACCGACGAGGAGAAGTGGCTTATCAGTTGGAACTACCACCTGAGCTATCCGATGTGCACAATGTGTTCCATGTGTCACAACTCCGGAAGTGTCTCCAGGTTCCAGACAAGCCCAGTCTCTACAAGGATGTGGATCACCAAGCCATTGATCTGCAGCCCGACTTGACCTACCGCGAGAAGCCTATCCGTATCCTGGACGAAGCAGAACGACGTACGCGGAGCCGTACCATCAAGTACTTCAAGGTCCAGTGGAGCAACCACACCGAAGCAGAAGCAACCTGGGAACGAGAAGACTATCTTAGATCCGAGTTTCCCGACCTCTTTTAAGCCCTAGTTTAGGAATCTCGGGGACGAGATTCTTGTAAGGGGGGTAGGTCTGTCACACCCTGCATTTTGTAACATGTTATTTGTAACTTTGAAGCATGAAAATTTGGACCAGCAAAAATTTTTAGCATCATTTGGCTTTTATTTGGAATTGAGTTTTCCTGCATTTGTTTTTCTTGTGCTCATTAAAGTCAACTATGACCTCTTGTAGATTTCATCTCCTTATCCAAAACTTCTGCCCAATGATCATGCCAAGTGTTATATAGCAGCATAGTATTTTCTTATAAAATTAATTTGGCCAAAAAGTATTTTATAAATTTATTTTTCCAAAAACCCCTGAATTGAGATTTGCACTGCAAGTACTTGATTAAGGGTGTGAAAACTTTTTCAAAAGGTTTATTTGAGACCTAGTAGTCATAGGACTCCCAGAAACCACAAAGGTATAATTTTAAAAGTTATTTTCCTATTTTATTTAAAAGCTTTTTCTTAAGGCCAGAAATGATCTTTAATAGGGGAAAATTATTTAACTGTTTCAAAAATATTTGCCAAAATTCAGAGAGACTCATAGGACATATATTGTCCATATATAAGAGTTTCAACACTTGGTCATGTTCAAAATATTGGGCTAAACCCTCTAAAACCCTTTCTGGATATTTCAAGCTTTTGAAATATTTACAAAGGAATTTTTCTCCAAAAATTCCAGGGAAATTCTATCATGTCATATATGACATGTTTGATGATCTTGCAAAGCCTCATGCATTGGAGATCAAGGAAACCACCTCAAACCCCTTCATAACCAATCTGTGCATATCTGAAGTTTGAGCAACTCTACATTGCCAAACTTGTCCAAGTGCTCTCAAACTTGGAGCACATGCTAGGATAGCCTAATAAGGCACCTAGACCAAATGGCACAAGATTTGGAATAGAGCAACTTGATCAGATCACCTCAAAACCCTTTCTGTTCAAATACAAATTTGAACAACTTTACATTACCAACTTTTTATCTGGAGCCCCAAACTTTGTGAGCATGATCAATACCCCAAATGAGGATGCTACACCAAGTGGTGCATCAAGGGGAGATGATTAGCTTGACTCAATCAACATGAAACTGTTTCTGTTGATTTCTAGGGTTCACCAAAGTTACATTGGCTAGTTTCTCCAAATGAGCTCAAATTTGGTGAAGCACCCTATTTTCTCATGCCTTTCAACCCTGTCAAGTTCCATGCCAATTGAACTTCATTTGCTTGATCAAACCATGATCAAACACCTTCTGCAGAAATCTTAAAACCCCTACTTTTACCACTTTCACTTTTCTCCAATGCCTCAGCTCCTTACCACAGGTGCCCTGGGTTACTAGCAAACCCCAGTAACTTCCCCAGCACCTCAGCTCTATGATTGAGGGGTGAAACCTCCACTTTACCTTGCTGGACAGCAGTTTTCACCAAGTCCCCTAGCTCTCCTCCCTCTCTCTCTGCACCCCAGAGCATCCAAGGCCTTGGGGCAATTCTATACTACTCCCTCAACACCCCAGACACTGTTGGACACGCTGGGACGAGCCAAGCCAACGAGAGCGCGACGATGCCGGTCACACGCGCGCTCTGGAGCGCGTGAACAGTGCTCCCGCACGCTGGCTCGGGCCAATCATCGCCCCCCGACCACCTCGAGCCTCCCCCTCGCGCCTCCCAACGCGCCTCGACGTCCGCAGCCCCCTCCGGTGCTGTCCCCCTCCTCCTGCGCCCTCCAGTGGCCGTCGCCGCACGCGCGCTGGCCGCCCGCGGCGGCCACTCCTCTGGCTCACACGCGCGCACGCCCCTGCTGCTTCCCCGCTCTTCTTGTCCCCTCGGCTGGACGTGGAGCAAGTCCACGAACCTCCCCGGCATGTTCCCAGACCCCAGAACCCTCCACAGCCTCGCCTGCAACCTCGCCGGCGCACGGGTCCACGGTGAACCACGGGCGCGCCTATTTAAGACCTCCCCGAGCTCTCCCAACTCCATCACCAGCTCCACCACACCTCACTAGCCCCTCCTGCACCCTCAGATCAGCCCCGGAGCGCCCCAGTGCTCGGGATCGACCGGAGCTCCGCCGCGTCGGGCCGCCGGCGATCTCGAGGTACAGGCCTCCCCTGCTCCTCCCTCCGCCTGTTTTGAAACCGCAGCACACCCCTGACCATTTCCCCTCTCTTTCCCCTTCTGTTTGCAGTCGAAAACAACCCCGACCACCGACCTCCGACGAGCTTCCGCCGTCGCACCTCGTCGCCGGCGAACCAGAGCTCCCCGCCGTGCCGCGATACCACCACCGCATCCGCCACTCGACGCTGAACCTGACCCTGCCCTCCGTTGCCGTCGCCGTGGCCGGAGTCGTCGCCGGTGAGCTCGCCGCCGCCGTGGCCGTAGGGTTGAAGATGACAGGCGGGCCCCGCCTGTCATCCACCCGCCTCTCTCCTCTCCTCTGGGCCACTGACCCACGGGCCCCGCCCGTCAGGTTTGAAACCTGACGTGCGCGCGCGCTGGCCCGTGCGGCTGGGCTAGTCAGCCCTGGGCCGTGCACTGTGGCCCTTTGGCCCAGTTGCACAGGGACCCTTTTTCTTTTTCTTTTCTGTTAATGTTTCAAACATTTTACAGAAAAGAATATTGATCCAAATTAATTATTTCCAACTCCTAAAATCTTGTAATATTCCAACCTATTTAATGGTACTACTTTCATTCAAATCCATGAAACTTTCCTGTACTGTTTAAATTTAAATTCAAATTTAAGCAGTATAACTCCTGTTCAAAAATCAATATATCCTATTCTGTGACTCCAAAACTCCAACTAAGATTTTTCCCCATCTTAGCAAACTCTCTAGTATTTTACAAAAATAAGTTGACATTTTTCTGAGCACTTTGGTTTTTCTGTCTTATTTGTATTCTTATTTTTCCGTTATTATTATGCGACGTATAGATCCTGTATTCGAAGAAGTTGCTGTGGAAGAAGAAGGAGAAGGACTAGAAGACTTTGAAGACCAAGCCATTCCAGGCAAGCAGCCCTTTGACCATGATACACTTGTTCCTCGGAACCCGTTTGTTTCCGACGCATAACGATTAGGGTTACGATGGTAACCTGGATGAACCACCACATGATGCATGCTTTATCCTTGATCTTGCTATATGATAGACAACATGCAATAGGTGGCCATGATGCTTATATGATGCATGACATGCACTTGATCTTGCTATGTGCAAGATGACTTGCATATGATTAATAGTTATGGGAGTGATGCATGAGTGACATAAACCTTCATGGTTGAAGTCTTTGCATGAAACCCCGTCGGGTGCCATTTATGCCCGAGGGTGATGATGATGATGAGTTGGGTGACCACTTGATGACGAAGTGGTGTGCCAAGGCAAGTGTGTGTGTTTTTCAAACGGATTGGTTGAAGTTGCGACCGTTATTCCAACCATACATGTGCAACCACACTACCCCTTATGGGACGGGGCTTTATTGATTACTTAGGTCGATGCTAGCATGGTGCCCGCATTACTAGTGACGGGGAGACTTGAGGTCTTTCCCGGGGCGGGGTCGTGCTTGGATAGGCGGCCATGACTGTTTTTACAGGGCACCGGACACACCGTTGGTCCCTTCGGGTACGCGTAAACATTGAATTAGGGCATGTCCCGTGATCTATTGTTTGTACCCCAAGGCCGTGTGCCAACGAGTGGACTCTATGTTAGTGTCGTCTAAGGAAAGGTAATGACCGGGTGCTTACCCCGGGTACTTGAGGTACCGCGGGTCGTGGATGACACGGAAGTTCCCCGGATCTTGTGGGTAAAGTGCGCAACCTCTGCAGAGTGTAAAACTATTCGAATAGCCGTGTCCACGGTCATGGACAGTTGGGTAACCGCTCTTGGGCTACGTCCTATGTTTGTGAAACCATGCGTGTGTGTGTGTGATGAGTCAAGATGGTAACTTGACTCAATAAGATGAATCATACTCATGTTGATGTCGGTAACCTGTTCTCGAGGTTACGCGAGGTTATTAATGCATAACTTGATGATAGCATATTGTTCTAGCCTCCTGCCAGATTGTTCATTATTATTCAAATGCATTGTTACTTGAACCACATCATGGGTTGCTTGCGAGTACATTCAAAGTACTCATTGGCTTGCCACTGGTTATTTAATTGGCCAGGCATGGAAGAGCAAGATTATGAGGAAGAGTTCTTTGGAGACGACCATGCGAACTAGGGCGCTATCCCAGTCAGAATGCCTGTAGGGTTAAGGCAGATGGCATGGGTTCTACCCGTTTTATCGAAGACTTCCGCTATTTGAGTATTTGCTATTCAGCCCGTGGGGCTCTATCTCTGTAAGACTTGGCCATAATGGCCTTAATTCGTGTAAGACTATTTGTATGGATGTAAGACTCTTGTTATTTCAGCTTCTGTGTGTTCAGTGAGCATTGATCTCTGGGATCACTGTACACGTGCATTCGGTGATCTCGACTTCTAAGTCGGGGTCCCCACAATTATATACCCAAAAGGGAAAGTATTACATCCGAGGCATTACAAACTCTCCTCTACTACAAAAAGATCTCGTCCCGAGATCTAGGACTGGAAAAAGGAAGGGTACTCGGAACGAAGATGATCTTCTCGTTCCCAGGTAGCTTCTCGGTCGGTGTGATGTGACCACTTGACTTTCAGAAATTTGATGGACTTGTTGCGGGTCTTGCGTTCGGTTTCTTCGAGAATTGCAACGGGATGCTCTCGGTAGGACAGGTCTTGTTGAAGATCAATCTCTTCAAACGGAATCATGCGCTCAGGTGCCTTGAAGCATTTGCGAAGTTGAGACACATGGAAGACATCATGAACATTTGCGAAGTTGGGAGGGAGCTCAAGTTGATTGGCTAGATCGCCTCTTTTGCCAAGAATCTTGAAAGGCCCGACGTATCTAGGAGCAAGCTTTCCTTTGATACCGAATCTTTGGGTGCCTTTCATCAGAGACACACGGAGATAGACATGATCATCGATGTTGAATGCCAAATCACGATGCTTGCCGTCATAGTAGCTCTTCTGACGCGACTGAGCGGCCTTGAGATTCTCACGTATGACTTTGCACATTTCTTCGGCTTCTGAGATCAAGTCATTGCCAAGGAGTTGACGTTCGCCTGTTTCAGACCAGTTGATAGGGGTACGGCACTTTCTGCCATAGAGAATTTCAAACGGTGCTTTGCCTGCACTTGCTTGAAAGCTGTTGTTGTAAGAGAACTCGGCAAATGGAAGGAAGTCTTCCCATTTCATGCCAAAGGAGATGACACAGGCTCTGAGCATGTCTTCTAGAATCTGATTCACGCGCTCGACTTGACCACTAGTCTGAGGGTGAAAGGCAGTGCTGAACCTAATCTTCGTGCCCATGGCGGACTGAAATGAGTCCCAGAACCTTGATGTGAACAAGCTTCCACGGTCTGAGGATATAACTTGAGGAATGCCATGTAGGGACACAATTCTGGAAGTGTACAGCTCCGCCAATTGAGCTGCATTGATTGATTCTTTGACTGGAAGAAAGTGAGCGACTTTGGTAAGCTTGTCAATCACCACAAAGATAGCATCATTCCCTCGCTTGGATTTTGGAAAGCCAGTGACGAAGTCCATTTCAATGTGGTCGAACTACCACTCGGGAATAGGAAGAGGTTGGAGAAGACCGGCTGGACGTTGATGTTCTGCTTTCACTCTTCTGCACACATCACATTCATTCACGAATTGGGCAATTTCCCTTTTCATGCGTGTCCACCAGTAAGACTGCTTGAGGTCTTGATACATCTTGGAACTGCCAGGATGAATGGAAAGGAGAGAATCATGAGCTTCTTCCATTATGAGCTTCCTGAGATCACCTTTGGGAACAACGAGTCTGTCCTCGAAGAACAAGGTATCTCTCTCATCAACACGGAAGCACTTGTATTTTGGAGTGCCCTTTGCAATCCCATGTTTCAACTTCTTCACCATGGTATCACTGAGCTGGGCCTCACGAACTTGATCTTCCAAGGTAGGAGCAATTTGAAGATTTGCAAGAAAACCCTGCGGAACAACTTGAAGGTTGAGTTTCCTGAATGCTTCACAAAGCTCAGGCTGGTACGGCTTGATAAGAAGGCTGTTGCAATATGCCTTTCTGCTCAAAGCATCTGCAATCACATTCGCCTTGCCAGGAGTGTATTCAATGCTGGGATTATACTCTTGGATCATTTCAACCCAACGAGTCTGACGGAGGTTCAGATGCGGCTGTGTGAAGATGTACTTCAAGCTCTTGTGATCAGTGAAGATGTCGACCTTTCTGCCCAACAACAGATGTCTCCACGTAATCAGAGCATGTACCACAGCTGCTAGCTCGAGATCATGTGTGGGATAGTTCTTCTCACTTGGCTTGAGCTGACGAGAAGTGTATGCCACAATTCTCTTATCTTGCATAAGCACACCACCAAGACCTTGAAGAGAAGCATCACAGAATACTTCATAGGGCTTGGATTCATCTGGAGGAGTCAGAACTGGAGCAGAGACAAGCTTTTCTTTGAGAGTTTTGAATGCCACTTCACACTCTGGAGACCAAAAGTATTTGACATTCTTCTGAAGCAAGTTGGAAAGAGGCTTGGCAATCTTGGAGAAGTTCTCAACAAACCTTCTGCAATAGCTAGCAAGACCCAGAAAACTGCGGAGCTGCTTGACGTTCTAAGGAGCTTCCCAGTTGACAATTGCTTCAACTTTCTCGGGATTTACCGCAATGCCGTCAGCTGAGATGATGTGACCCAGGTACAAAACCTTATCGAGCCAAAACTCGCACTTGGAGAACTTGGCATAGAATTTATGCTCTCGGAGTCAATCAAGAACCAGACGTAAGTGCTTTTCGTGATCTTCTTCATTCTTGGAAAACACCAGAATATCATCCAGATACACAAGCACAAACTCGCCAGTATAGGGGTTGAAGATGTAATGCATCATCCTTGAAAAGGTAGGAGGAGCATTGGCGAGACCAAAAGACATGACGGTATACTCGTATAAACCGTAGCTCGTTCTGAAGGCCGTCTTGGGAATGTCCTCCTCGCGAATGCGAATTTGATGATAGCCCATTCGGAGGTCAAGCTTAGAGAACACTTTAGCTCCTTTGAGCTGCTCAAAGAGTTCGTTGTTGTTGGGGAGCGGATACTTGTTCTTAATCGTCTTCTTGTTCAATGGCCGGTAATCAACACAGAGACGCTCCGTGGCATCTTTCTTCTTGACAAATAAGACACCACAGCCCCACGGAGACGTACTAGGTCTGATGAGACCCATACTCTCCTGCTTATCAAGCTGCTTCTTCAATTCCTTCAATTCATCCGGAGAGAGCTTGTACGGACGCCGGCATGCTGGCTCAGTACCCGGCTCGAGTTCAATGACAAACTCCACCTGACGGTGTGGAGGCATGCCTGGAAGTTCTTCAGGAAAGACGTCTTGATATTCGTTCACCACCAGAATTTGAGATATGGCATTAATTTCGCCCTTATCATTGAGAGAGAAAAGCCTGATAGTGTTATCCCTGGAGGCAAAGATAATCACATCTTCATCAGAATGAGTGAACTTGACTTCCTTCTGTGCACAATCAATGTGAGAATCGTGCTGAGAAAGCCAATCCATTCCGAGGATGAGGTCAATGTCAGAATTGCCGAGAATCACCGGTTTAGCCAGAAAGCGATAATCTCCCATGCGAATAGAAACATCCGGAGCAAATATCTTTGAATGCAATAGTTTGCCTGGAGAAACAACTGACAATTCCCTTGGCAAACTTCTTGTGACAATGTTGTGCTTGGATGCAAATGGATATGACATGAAAGAGCATGTAGCACCCGAATCAAATAACACTTTAGCTGGAAAAGAGTTAACTGGAAGGTTACCCAAAATGACATCAGAAGAATTCTCCGCTTGTGCTGCATTCATCAGATTGACCCTTGCAGACTTTGGATCATGCCTGACAATAGCTAAACTCACAGGTGGAGGAGGAGGAAGACGCTTCGGATTCGGATATCTGTTGGCATAGTGACCTTTCTAAGTGCATTTGTTGCAAGTCACTTCTGAGAGAGGACGGAAATGAGAGCCACTGGACTTGGAGCCTTGAGACTGAAACTGCTTCTTCGACTGGTTGCTCGGGTTGGGTGGGTGGGAGAAACCACGACCACTAGAGTTCTTGTAGTTGGAGTTGTTGGAGTTGTTGGAGTTGTTGTAGGGAGCTCGAATCACTGGAGGAGGAGGAAGCCAGAATTTCTGTTGTTTCGCAGCCAACTGAGACGATGAGGAAGAGTGAACGGCATTTCGAATTCTCTTCTTAGAAGCCTCCATCTTAAGCTGAGCTGCTTCTTGTTTCAAAGCCATGTTATAGAACTTGTCGAATTCATCGGGCTCGAACAAAGTGAGAGCAAGCTGAAGTTCATCTTTGAGACCTCCACGGAACTGATAGATTTTACTCTTGGCATCAAGAATGTCTTGCTTAGCATAGCGAGCGAGGTTTTGGAACTTGACATTATACTGATAGACTGTCATGGAGCCCTGCTTCAGGTTGCGGAATTGCTCACGCATACCCTCGATGACACTTGTAGGAATGTGGTGCGAACGGAAATCCTTGCAGAAATTCTCCCAAGAGATCACTTGACCCGGCCTGGAGTCTTTGTACGGCTGCCACCAGTCAGCTGCTTGATCTTTCAGTTGGAAGGCTGCAAACTTCACATAATCATCTTCCTTCACGTTACTGCACTCAAAATGCTTCTTTATGTCGGTTAACCAATCTTCAACATCAAGAGGGTCGACACAGTAACTGAAAGCTTTAGGATTGTTGGCCAAGAACTGGTTAAGAGTAGCATGGTGCTGCTGGTTGAATAAGTTGCCTTGGTTCCCTGGAATACCCTGATTAGCTTGATTAGCTTGCATCTGCTGCATCATCTGCATCATCAACTGGGTGTTCTGAGCTGTAGTCTGCTGTGACGCCCGAAGACCGACGTCCCAGAAGATTCCAGAAGATTCCAGAAGATTCCAGATGTTCCGGGTTGCCCGTGTGTTTCTTTTGAGCTTGTGTTATTTATTTTTGCATTGCATCATGTCATCATGCCATCATGTCATATTTATTTTTGCATCTCAACTTAAATTAATTCGTGTGGACCTTCGGTCCATTTAAATCGAGGGAAGGTGACTCCTCTTTATAACATATGAAAGTCTCTCAATATTTAGGGAGCTATATTTAAAATATTCCATTGTTTGGAATTACCCGTAACACACTTGCAATATTCCCCATGCTTCTTTAATTCAAGTTTCACCTCCAAAAACCTTGCCAATAATTCCTTTCCGTTGTTTCGAGGCTCCTCCAATTATCTAGACTCTTGTCAAACTCCTTGAGGCAAGCTATTTATTTTTAGTTTGCACTTCCCTTTTTGTTGGAACTATTTTGTGGGGTCGGAATTATTCCATAAAGCCTTACAAAAATGTCCATCATTTTATTCTTGTTCTTTGCCTCTTTTCTTATTAGTTTTGACTCTCTCTTTTTCTTTATTCTGCAAAAGAAAAGGGATAAAAATAAGCAGACCAGCCTCCCTTTTTCCTCCTGGCTTTTCCCTCTCTCTAGGCCTCCCTAAGGCCCAGGCCAACAGCCTCTTGGCCCATAGGCACAGCCACCTCCAGCCGGCCCTTTGGCCCAGCCGCTAGTCTCCGAACCCTAGCAGCGACCGAACCCCCTCGCTTCGCTCCCGCAGCTCCTCCCTCTCTTCCCTCGAGCCGCGCCTCCTCTCGTTGCCCATCTCTCTCTCGTCCTGTTCCCTCGCGCGAGCCGAGCCCGACCCCGCTCCCTTCTTCCTCGTAGCCCGCACTCTCCCTCCCGAATTTATCCCGCAGCGCCCGACCCGAGCCCGATCTACTCCCTCCTTCGATCGATTCCTCTGCGCCACACTCCTCCCTCGTTCGATCTCCCATCGCCAGCCTCTCCGCCCCGTGTGCCTCGGCCCTCCAGTCCGTCCTCGCCGGCCCTCCCGTGCCAGGGGCCCCGGGCCGCAGCGGCTACGCCCGCCGCTCCCTCCGGCCAGCCAGGACCCGCAGCCCCGAGCGCCCTGTGCTCCGTCCGCGAGCTCCTTCCAGCTCATCATTGGTTCAACCTTTTTAATTCTTCATTCCGGAGTGCTCAACAATTCTTCATGGCATTTCTCGTTTTCATTCTCAGCATTGGAGACCGGACAAGTGTTTCTCTTAAATCTTGGCCCGTTCTCTTCAAGATTCGTGGTGCTAGCTTCATGCCATCCTCATAGTTGTTTCGATTGTGAGGAATTCTTTTTATACCCATCTGGAGCATTTCTTGAATTCTTTTCCTTGTGTTCCTCCGAAGGCTATCATTTCAGAATATTTCTTCGTTCTCAGTTTTCAACTTCGCCCTCCAAATATTCTTCATCGATGTCTCTTCGTTCGTCTCCTAATTCTTGGTGGTCCATTCAAGATTTTCCCTTTCGTTGTTATCGTATCAATTCATTTGTTCTTTTCATAATCCTACCGGTGCTTCTTTGAATAATTATCCGAGTTTGTGCGAGATCTCTCTTAATCCTTTCCAACGAGAATAAGTAGTATGCCAAATTCTTTGGTTGTCATCAATTTAAATTGGTGAAGGATAAGCACACAGTAAATCTTATTCTTATTCCTTCAAGGTGATTTAATTCTTTTGTCTGGAGCTTGTTCATCATATCATATTCTGGGTCCTAGTTG
Organism: Secale cereale; assembly: GCA_902687465.1. NCBI lineage: Eukaryota > Viridiplantae > Streptophyta > Magnoliopsida > Poales > Poaceae > Secale > Secale cereale. The sequence continues at coordinate 460,419,637 of LR738713.1, read as the reverse complement.
TTCATCTTGTTTTCCGGAGCTCCATGTTATTTCAATTATACCATTTCAAACCTCAACCTAATTCATCGCATGCCTTGAATCTTATTCTTTTCATCTTTCACTTCTCATGCTTTCATTACCGGAGTTCTCGTGGTGGTTCATCATGTTTTAATTCATCCTCGAAGTCTTCATCAAGATTCTTGTTGGAGATCAAGCATTCGTCATCATGCATTCCAAGTGCAATTCTTTCTCCCTTATCTTTCGAGATGGTGTTATGTCATTCTTGACAATTCCTTCATGTTTTATGATTCACGAGTTTCGAGAATGAGATAATTAAAACCATCATTTTTCCTTGTTCAGGAGATGTTTTCAACCCTTCAATTTATTTGTTGGAGTAATCTTGGGCTGTATTTCACCTAAAAGCTTTCCCTAAGGATTGTTGCAATTATGGTGCATATAAATGACCCAAGTTCTTCATTTATCATTCCGGTGGAATAAGTTTTTTTTCGTCTCCTTGTTCATCTCAATCCAATCTAATGTTTTCGTAAGTGGCCGGTTGTCACCTCTTAATTTTGAGATGTTTTCCATAAGCCCACATGAAGCTTATTCGTTTCGTTGTTGATTTTTTCCAACAACTCCGTTCAACCCTTCTTCGTAAGGATGCTCTTTCAAATTCAATTTTGAGAGAAGTTGTCATTTTTCTTCTCCATTCTTTTCTTCTTTGATTTATATTCTATTCTCCCATTCCGGAGGCATTGTGATGTTGCTCTCTCTTTAACCATCATATCGTTTTATCGAGATCATGTTCTTTCCCTTGCTTATCATTTAACCGGAGTGTTGTATTCTTCATTCAAGTTCCGTCATTTTTCTAGTTTGCCTCTCTTTTTAACCGGAGGTCTGAATCTTTCTTACACCTTGTGCCATTCTTTTAATTGTTTCGGAGGCAATATGTTGTTGTTTTCATCAAGTATCATTCCATCTCCTCAAGTTTTTGTTCTTTTCCTTCCATTTTCAGACGGAGTGCTGCCCAAATTATTTCGTTCTTATTCCTTCTCAATCTTGGTTAACCGGAGTGGTTTTGAAATTCTTCCGTCATCCGTGAGCCCTTGTTTCATGTTTTTTCAACCTACAAGGTTCTCATTATGTTTCTTGTTACTCCTTTTACCGGAATGTTTTCATCCTCGTTCATCTCCGTTGTATTCTTCTTTCAACTTGTTCAACCTCTCAAGGTTCCTTGGTTTCACTCGTTTGTCCAAGAAGCAACTTTGTTTTACCTCTTCCTCTTCCGTTTTAAACCGGTGATATCTCTAGGATCTCGGGTCGAGATCCTCTGTTAGTGTGGGAGAGTTATGACGCCCGAAGACCGACGTCCCAGAAGATTCCAGAAGATTCCAGATGTTCCGGGTTGCCCGTGTGTTTCTTTTGAGCTTGTGTTATTTATTTTTGCATTGCATCATGTCATCATGCCATCATGTCATATTTATTTTTGCATCTCAACTTAAATTAATTCGTGTGGACCTTCGGTCCATTTAAATCGAGGGAAGGTGACTCCTCTTTATAACATATGAAAGTCTCTCAATATTTAGGGAGCTATATTTAAAACATTCCATTGTTTGGAATTACCCGTAACACACTTGCAATATTCCCCATGCTTCTTTAATTCAAGTTTCACCTCCAAAAACCTTGCCAATAATTCCTTTCCGTTGTTTCGAGGCTCCTCCAATTATGTAGACTCTTATCAAACTCCTTGAGGCAAGCTATTTATTTTTAGTTTGCACTTCCCTTTTTGTTGGAACTATTTTGTGGGGTTGGAATTATTCCATAAAGCGTTACAAAAATGTCCATCATTTTATTCTTGTTCTTTGCCTCTTTTCTTATTAGTTTTGACTCTCTCTTTTTCTTTATTCTGCAAAAGAAAAGGGATAAAAATAAGCAGACCAGCCTCCCTTTTTCCTCCTGGCTTTTCCCTCTCTCTAGGCCTCCCTAAGGCCCAGGCCAACAGCCTCTTGGCCCATAGGCACAGCCACCTCCAGCCGGCCCTTTGGCCCAGCCGCTAGGCTCCGAACCCTAGCAGCGACCGAACCCCCTCGCTTCGCTCCCGCAGCTCCTCCCTCTCTTCCCTCGAGCCGCCGCCTCCTCTCGTTCCCCATCTCTCTCTCGTCCTGTTCCCTCGCGCAAGCCGAGCCCGACCCCGCTCCCTTCTTCCTCGTAGCCCGCACTCTCCCTCCCGATTTTATCCCGTAGCGCCCGACCCAAGCCCGATCTACTCCCTCCTTCGATCGATTCCTCTGCGCCGCACTCCTCCCTCGTTCGATCTCCCATCGCCAGCCTCTCCGCCCCGTGTGCCTCGGCCCTCCAGTCTGTCCTCGCCGGCCCTCCCGCGCCAGGGGCCCCGGGCCACAGCGGCTACGCCCGCTGCTCCCTCCGGCCGGCCAGGACCCGCGGCCCCGAGCGCCCTCTGCTCCGTCCGCGAGCTCCTTCCAGCGCCTCCCTGCGCCATGGCCGCGCGGCCTCCTCGACCAGCGAGCCGGCCGCCCCAAGCCGATGGGCCGGTCGGAAGCCCTCGTCCTGCCCTGCCTCCTGCCTTCGAGCCTCCGTCGCCGGTCTCCTCCAACCCCGAGGGCCTCGTCAGCGCCTCCTCTCAAGCCCGCGCGTGCAGCTCCCTGCGACGCCCGAGGCCTACAGCCCATCCGTCCTCGCCTCCGAGTCCGCCGCCCGGCTTCGCCAGGGCCTCCTCCTCGCGGCTCTCTGGCCCAGTGCCTCGTCTCCAGCAGGGCCAAGAGCCGACGTCTTCGTCCGCGCAGCCAGCTCCGCCACTTCCCGACAGCATCGCCGTGCCGCTGCATGGTCTCGTCGCCCCCGTGCTGCTGTGTTCCGTGTTTTTGTTGTGTTGTTCTTTTGTTGTGTTGCCGTGCTACTGTTTTGACAGAAGAAACGAGTACAACTACATAACGACGACCGAACATCTACGGGAAAACGAGCTCGTGAACGGCTACGGAACAAGTACCACTACATACGTGAACGACTACCGTCGCCGGAAACGTGTACCACTACGCTCGAAGACCACGTGTACCACTACCGTCGACATGTACATCTACGAGATCGTCTACTTCCACTACCGTCGCTCGACGACCGCGAGAACCACTACCGTCGCCCGAGTACCGCTACGAGAACGACTACCTTCGGTGAAGAAATGAGAACGTCTACTTCCTCTCCGAACGGAACATCTACTTCCTCTACGATCGCGTGAACGACTCCTTCCACTACGATCTCGAACCGCCCCGAAACGTGTGTCCCGAAGGTATAACCCCGAGACGTGACCCGTGTGATGCTTGTTGTGTTGTATGAAATGTCTCCCGTGTGTGCTTCGTGCCCGTTTCGATCTTTTGTCGTGTTCCTCGGTTGCCTCGTCGCCGACCCGTGGGAACCCGGCAACGGGATCACCCCATCATCTCGTTTGACTCGCTTCGTCATCTTTTGCACCGGACTCTCAGCGAGTTACCGGAACCGATATGTTGCCGTGGCATCATTTTCGGAATCGTTGCCGTGGCACCCTTTCTTTCCACCACGGTGACAAAACTTCTTGTCATCTTCTTGTTAACTTTTAATAAACTTGCATAAACTTGATCATGTCATCCGCATCATGTTAACAACATTAATATGTGTGAATTGTTGTTTGCTTATAATTATTAAACATGCTCATGGGGATTTTCCGGAACTTGTTGTTGTTATTTCCGGCCTCATTTAAAATGTCCTAATAGTGTAGTTTTATTATGCTTCACCTCTTGCCATGTTAATAACAATTAATCTTGTCTTGTAATTTAATGAGAGTCAACTAAATAATTAAATGTGGTGTTTCGTCAATATGCAACTCGTTGCATATTGATCTCCACTTAACTTGTAGATTTGTTTGTGCACTTTGCCATGCCTTGCATATTTAAACCGGACATGCATCATACTTGGATGTGCATCGTATGCCATGTTTTATGCTTGTGTGTTTACCGTGTTGTTTCTTTCTTTCCAGTTGCTTCTCTTGTTACCTTCGGTTTCGTTCCGGAGTTGTGAGGATTCGCTCGTCTGTTGCTCCGTCTTCTTCATGGATCCGTTCTTCTCCCTTGTGGAATCCCAGGCAAGATGACCGAACCCGGATACCATTACTATCTTTGCCTATTGCTAGTAGCTCCGCTCTATAGTTTTGCCTCGATGCCCATGATCTTCTTGTCAGCCTCCTACTTGTAACCAATTGCCATGTTTAACCAACCTACCTATGCAAACCGTTGCTTGGCTAAGTACGCTTCGCTCAGCCCTTCTTATAGCATTGTTAGTTGCAGGTGAAGATTGAAGATGCTTGCTTCAAGTTGAAGTTTGGTTGGGTTATAACACACTATATAAATGCTTAAAATGAAATCATCTATATACTGGCAGGGTGGAAGGCTAAGCCTTTTGCTTGGTGATTTGTTCCACTCATGCCGTTAGGAACCGTATAAACCGGTGTTATGTTCCTTGATTATGCGTTCCTAACACGGTTGGGGTGTATGGGACCCCCTTGATAAACCGCTAAGTGCTAAGTCTTTTCCAGCAAGTCCCAACATTTGGTACTATTTGCCTCATAATAACAACTTAATTAATTAATTAAATTTGCATAGGGGGTCGCGTCCCCGAGGATTCTTAATTCTACATAGCAGGGGGGGCCAGCGCTGATGGTGTTGGTCCCAAACGGGGGTTCTGCAGGGCCGCCTTGGGGCAACCCGAGGTATCTGGTATACCTGTAGAATCGCCCATCCGGTCGTGTCCTGAGACTTAGATACGCGCGGCTACTATCAGGGTGTCGACACGCCGGGAGGATTTGCTGGATTAGCCTTACCTTAGTTCGGTTTAACCTGAGCACGGGATTCCGAGAATACTCGGGTCTTCCCACCTATGGAGTTGCGACTCCGCGGATCGTGGGCTTGTAATGGGTCAAGTTGGAACACCCCTGCAGGGTTTGAACTTTCGAAAGCCGTGCCCGCGGTTATGTGGCAGATGGGAGCTTGTTAATATCCGGTTGTAGATAACTTGACACCATGTTTCAATACACTACCAGCATGTGTACCGTGACTGTCAATTTCCGAATAGTGATTCAGGAGTTGAACACGGTGGGGTTATGTTTGACCGGCTTTAGTTAGGATCACTTCGTGATCATCTTTCGCTCGAGGCACTTCTCTTCTCGCTCTCTTTTACGTAAGTTAGTGCTAGTTGCTGCTGCAGACTCTTGTTGTTCCTTCACCTCTCGTTCTTTCTTCAGCCTTGTCCTCACCCAAGGCTTAAATAGTCTTGTTACCCGGGAACGGGATTGCTGAGTCCTCGTGGCTCACAGATACTACAACACCAGATGCAGGTTCAGCCGAGTTTGATGCAGGAGCTGGTTCAAGTTCTTCACCGGGCGCTCGATGAAGAGTTTGGCCATTTGCTTGTGACGTTTCGATGATCAATAGTGGTTTTCTACTAGGATTCGATCCTGACCTATGGCTTTATGTTGTTTTGGTATCTTTCTTTTGGATCTTCACCCGTAGTCGGGTTGTGATGTTTTGAATGATGTCTTGCTTATGTAATGTATTGTGTGAAGTGGCGAGTGTAAGCCAACTATCTCCTTTTTGCATTTTTAATCCCTCTTTTACATGAGTCGTGCAAAGATACCAAACTTGAGATCATTCTAGGATGGGCTTATACCTTTAAGTCGTGCCTCGACACGTAGGAGGTATAGTCCCATCCTGGGCATTACAAGTTGGTATTCAGAGCCTTCTCCGACCTAGAAGCCCCACTGATTGATCGAATCGTTGACGGTTGAGTCTAGGCACACACTGAAAATGTTTTGAGTCCTATATATTATATCGGAGAGTAGGATTTCTTTGCTTCTCATCCCCTTTCTCTCTGGTGAGGACTCCTGACGACTACTCTTGTCTCTCCTATCTTTAAAATTGCACCAATTTTTTTTAGGATCTCGCGAGTATTCTGGGATTGTTTCGATGTTCTTGTGACAAGGATATTGTTCTCGATGCCTCCTGTTCCCGGGGAGTTGAGCTTCGGGGTATTGTTGTCACAAGCATATCGCGGCAGTACTAAATACTTAAGACGGCCGACATCGAAAATCTCTCCTATACGGCCAGTGGCAAGATAACCCCGACATCACCCAGTACTGGGGAGGTAGCTCGAGAGTATTGCCATAGCTTGTTATAGTGGATGCTTTTCGAAGGTCCGAGGTAAACAGTTTCCGAGAAAGACTAGTTATGTGTTGAAGGATGGATACACCTGGATGTAGGTTTAGAGTTGATTGCGTGGTGCTTCCCGTGTATCCCCAACACCTGATTGCATAACTGGAAACTTTCGGAAATCTATAGGTGGGTTCATCCAGTAGTTCTAGGCATTCTTCCAACGGATGCTCGATATGAAGTTCGGGGTTCTACATTGAGTGAAGTGGTTTTATGGACTTGTTCTGATCGGGAGTTGCATCTTAAAGGGTCCTTGGCTATGCTGATCCGGGGATTGCAAAACCCTTTTGTAACACGTTCCATGAGCTTTCAGCACGAAGATGTCGAACGAAACTTCTATCTTGTATTTGTTCTATCTGATCCTTGTTCCTTTTTATTTTTTTATTTTATCTTTTGTTCTCCCTAGTGGCTTCTTGACTAGCTGATGTACCTACGGAATTCATTCATTCAATTCTCTGTTCGGATGATATTGTGAAGATCATGTTGCATATCTATCCTTTGTTTCCTTTTGATTCTGGTATTCGAGTTGCTTCGATGTCAAATGTTGATTCCATACCTTTCCTAATCGGTATTCTCATATTTCTATGGGAGTGTTAATTCTTCTTGATCATCAAGATGGTCATGTTAAATTCTTTTCAACCGGTGTCCATTTTGTTCGTCTCAAGTTGTCTTTGTTTTCCCCACCCTCCCACCCTTCTTCTTCTTGGAGCCAGAAATTCTCAGAGGAAGTATCCATTTTATTGACGTGATATATCTTCATTCTTTTCCTTCAATGTTCTTATCCGGTGATTCTCAGGAAGATACTCAAGAGCTTCAAGTTCATCATTCTTTTGTTCTCATATTCTGTCGGTGGATGTAATTCAAGAATTCGGTGTTGATCTTAACCTTTCTCCTCATTTCACAATGCTTTCTTATTCTGGTGCTCCAATTAATCATTCTCCTCTGGCTATTCATATCCGGAGTGTTGAAGATTCATATTCCATTCTTAATCCGTTCAAGCTATTTTGAGGTTGCTATCTTATTCAAGTCATTTAATTCAACCAGTGCTATATCTCTTAAGCAATCTTTTTCAACGATGATTTCTTTAGTGGGCCCTAACCCACAGGTTTTTCCCAGGATCTTACCTGACTCTTCTAATTTTTTCTGGAGTTATACTCAAATTCTTTTCAAGTGTGACGTAAGAATAAATTCCATCAGTCACATGCCTTCTCCAAGATCGCTTTCAAATTCTTGTTCATCATTGGTTCAACCTTTTTAATTCTTCATTCCGGAGTGCTCAACAATTCTTCATGGCATTTCTCGTTTTCATTCTCAGCATTGGAGACCGGACAAGTGTTTCTCTTAAATCTTGGCCCGTTCTCTTCAAGCTTCGTGGTTCTAGCTTCATGCCATCCTCATAGTTGTTTCGATTGTGAGGAATTCTTTTTATACCCATCTGGAGCATTTCTTGAATTCTTTTCCTTGTGTTCCTCCGAAGGCCATCATTTCCGAATATTTCTTCGTTCTCAGTTTTCAACTTCGCCCTCCAAATATTCTTCATCGATGTCTCTTCGTTCGTCTCCTAATTCTTGGTGGTCCATTCAAGATTTTCCCTTTCGCTGTTATCGTATCAATTCATTTGTTCTTTTCATAATCCTACCGGTGCTTCTTTGAATAATTATCCGAGTTTGTGCGAGATCTCTCTTAATCCTTTCCAACGAGAATAAGTAGTATGCCAAATTCTTTGGTTGTCATCAATTTAAATTGGTGAAGGATAAGCACACAGTAAATCTTATTCTTATTCCTTCAAGGTGATTTAATTCTTTTGTCTGGAGCTTGTTCATCATATCATATTCTGGGTCCTAGTTGTTCATCTTGTTTTCCGGAGCTCCATGTTATTTCAATTATACCATTTCAAACCTCAACCTAATTCATCGCAGGCCTTGAATCTTATTCTTTTCATCTTTCACTTCTCATGCTTTCATTACCGGAGTTCTCGTGGTGGTTCATCATGTTTTAATTCATCCTCGAAGTCTTCATCAAGATTCTTGTTGGAGCTCAAGCATTCGTCATCATGCATTCCAAGTGCAATTCTTTCTCCCTTATCTTTCGAGATGGTGTTATGTCATTCTTGACAATTCCTTCATGTTTTATGATTCACGAGTTTCAAGAATGAGATAATTAAAACCATCATTTTTCCTTGTTCAGGAGATGTTTTCAACCCTTCAATTTATTTGTCGGAGTAATCTAGGGCTGTATTTCACCTAAAAGCTTTCCCTAAGGATTGTTGCAATTATGGTGCATATAAATGACCCAAGTTCTTCATTTATCATTCCGGTGGAATAAGATTTTTTTCGTCTCCTTGTTCATCTCAATCCAATCTAATGTTTTCGTAAGTGGCCGGTTGTCACCTCTTAATTTTGAGATGTTTTCCATAAGCCCACATGAAGCTTATTCGTTTCGTTGTTGATTTTTTCCAACAACTCCGTTCAACCCTTCTTCGTAAGGATGCTCTTTAAAATTCAATTTTGAGAGAAGTTGTCATTTTTCTTCTCCATTCTTTTCTTCTTTGATTTATATTCTATTCTCCCATTCCGGAGGCATTGTGATGTTGCTCTCTCTTTAACCATCATATCGTTTTATCGAGATCATGTTCTTTCCCTTGCTTATCATTTAACCGGAGTGTTGTATTCTTCATTCAAGTTCCGTCATTTATCTAGTTTGCCTCTCTTTTTAACCGGAGTGCTGTCTGAATCTTTCTTACACCTTGTGCCATTCTTTTAATTGTTTCGGAGGCAATATGTTGTTGTTTTCATCAAGTATCATTCCATCTCCTCAAGTTTTTGTTCTTTTCCTTCCATTTTCAGACGGAGTGCTGCCCAAATTATTTCGTTCTTATTCCTTCTCAATCTTGGTTAACCGGAGTGGTTTTGAAATTCTTTCGTCATCCGTGAGCCCTTGTTTCATGTTTTTTCAACCTACAAGTTCTCATTATGTTCCTTGTTACTCCTTTTACCGGAATGTTTTCATCCTCGTTCATCTCCGTTGTATTCTTCTTTCAACTTGTTCAACCTCTCAAGGTTCCTTGGTTTCACTCGTTTGTCCAAGAAGCAACTTTGTTTTACCTCTTCCTCTTCCGTTTTAACCCGGTGATATCTCTAGGATCTCGGGTCGAGATCCTCTGTTAGTGTGGGAGAGTTGTGACGCCCGAAGACCGACGTCCCAGAAGATTCCAGAAGATTCCAGAAGATTCCAGATGTTCCGGGTTGCCCGTGTGTTTCTTTTGAGCTTGTGTTATTTATTTTTGCATTGCATCATGTCATCATGCCATCATGTCATATTTATTTTTGCATCTCAACTTAAATTAATTCGTGTGGACCTTCGGTCCATTTAAATCGAGGGAAGGTGACTCCTCTTTATAACATATGAAAGTCTCTCAATATTTAGGGAGCTATATTTAAAATATTCCATTGTTTGGAATTACCCGTAACACACTTGCAATATTCCCCATGCTTCTTTAATTCAAGGTTCACCTCCAAAAACCTTGCCAATAATTCCTTTCCGTTGTTTCGAGGCTCCTCCAATTATGCAGACTCTTGTCAAACTCCTTGAGGCAAGCTATTTATTTTTAGTTTGCACTTCCCTTTTTGTTGGAACTATTTTGTGGGGTTGGAATTATTCCATAAAGCCTTACAAAAATGTCCATCATTTTATTCTTGTTCTTTGCCTCATTTCTTATTAGTTTTGACTCTCTCTTTTTCTTTATTCTGCAAAAGAAAAGGGATAAAAATAAGCAGACCAGCCTCCCTTTTTCCTCCTGGCTTTTCCCTCTCTCTAGGCCTCCCTAAGGCCCAGGCCAACAGCCTCTTGGCCCATAGGCACAGCCACCTCCAGCCGGCCCTTTGGCCCAGCCGCTAGGCTCCGAACCCTAGCAGCGACCGAACCCCCTCGCTTCGCTCCCGCAGCTCCTCCCTCTCTTCCCTCGAGCCGCCGCCTCCTCTCGTTCCCCATCTCTCTCTCGTCCTGTTCCCTCGCGCGAGCCGAGCCCGACCCCACTCCCTTCTCCCTCGTAGCCCGCAGTATCCCTCCCGATTTTATCCCGCAGCGCCCGACCCGAGCCCGATCTACTCCCTCCTTCGATCGATTCCTCTGCGCCGCACTCCTCCCTCGTTCGATCTCCCATCGCCAGCCTCTCCGCCCCGTGTGCCTCGGCCCTCCAGTCCGTCCTCGCCGGCCCTCCCGTGCCAGGGGCCCCGGGCCGCAGCGGCTACGCCCGCCGCTTCCTCCGGCCGGCCAGGACCCGCGGCCCCGAGCGCCCTCTGCTCCGTCCGCGAGCTCCTTCCAGCGCCTCCCTGCGCCATGGCCGCGCGGCCTCCTCGACCAGCGAGCCGGCCGCCCCAAGCCGACGGGCCGGTCGGAAGCCCTCGTCCTGCCCTGCCTCCTGCCTTCGAGCCTCCGTCGCCGGTCTCCTCCAACCCCGAGGGCCTCGTCAGCGCCTCCTCTCAAGCCCGCGCGTGCAGCTCCCTGCGACGCCCGAGGCCTGCAGCCCATCCGTCCTCGCCTTCGAGTCCGCCGCCCGACTTCGCCAGGGCCTCCTCCTCGCGGCTCTCTGGCCCAGTTCCTCGTCTCCAGCAGGGCCAGGAGCCGACGTCTTCGTCCGCGCAGCCAGCTCCGCCACTTCCCGACAGCATCGCCGTGCCGCTGCATGGTCTCGTCGCCCCCGTGCTGCTGTGTTCCGTGTTTTTGTTGTGTTGTTCTTTTGTTGTGTTGCCGTGCTACTGTTTTGCCAGAAGAAACGAGTACAACTACATAACGACGACCGAACATCTACGGGAAAACGAGCTCGTGAACAGCTACGGAACAAGTACCACTACATACGTGAACGACTACCGTCGCCGGAAACGTGTACCACTACGCTCGAAGACCACGTGTACCACTACCGTCGACATGTACATCTACGAGATCGTCTACTTCCACTACCGTCGCTCGACGACCGCGAGTACCACTACCGTCGCCCGAGTACCGCTACGAGAACGACTACCTTCGGTGAAGAAATGAGAACGTCTACTTCCTCTCCGAACGGAACATCTACTTCCTCTACGATCGCGTGAACGACTCCTTCCACTACGATCTCGAACCGCCCCGAAACGTGTGTCCCGAAGGTATAACCCCGAGACGTGACCCGTGTGATGCTTGTTGTGTTGTATGAAATGTCTCCCGTGTGTGCTTCGTGCCCGTTTCGATCTTTTGTCGTGTTCCTCGGTTGCCTCGTCGCCGACCCGTGGGAACCCGGCAACGGGATCACCCCATCATCTCGTTTGACTCGCTTCGTCATCTTTTGCACCGGACTCTCAACGAGTTACCGGAACCGATATGTTGCCGTGGCATCATTTTCGGAATCGTTGCCGTGGCACCCTTTCTTTCCACCACGGTGACAAAACTTCTTGTCATCTTCTTGTTAACTTTTAATAAACTTGCATAAACTTGATCATGTCATCCGCATCATGTTAACAACATTAATATGTGTGAATTGTTGTTTGCTTATAATTATTAAACATGCTCATGGGGATTTTCCGGAACTTGTTGTTGTTATTTCCGGCCTCATTTAAAATGTCCTAATAGTGTAGTTTTATTATGCTTCACCTCTTGCCATGTTAATAACAATTAATCTTGTCTTGTAATTTAATGAGAGTCAACTAAATAATTAAATGTGGTGTTTCGTCAATATGCAACTCGTTGCATATTGATCTCCACTTAACTTGTAGATTTGTTTGTGCACTTTGCCATGCCTTGCATATTTAAACCGGACATGCATCATACTTGGATGTGCATCGTATGCCATGTTTTATGCTTGTGTGTTTACCGTGTTGTTTCTTTCTTTCCGGTTGCTTCTCTTGTTAGCTTCGGTTTCGTTCCGGAGTTGTGAGGATTCGCTCGTCTGTTGCTCCGTCTTCTTCATGGATCCGTTCTTCTCCCTTGTGGAATCCCAGGCAAGATGACCGAACCCGGATACCATTACTATCTTTGCCTATTGCTAGTAGCTCCGCTCTATAGTTTTGCCTCGATGCCCATGATCTTCTTGTCAGCCTCCTACTTGTAACCAATTGCCATGTTTAACCAACCTACCTATGCAAACCGTTGCTTGGCTAAGTACGCTTCGCTCAGCCCTTCTTATAGCATTGTTAGTTGCAGGTGAAGATTGAAGATGCTTGCTTCAAGTTGAAGTTTGGTTGGGTTATAACACACTATATAAATGCTTAAAATGAAATCATCTATATACTGGCAGGGTGGAAGGCTAAGCCTTTTGCTTGGTGATTTGTTCCACTCATGCCGTTAGGAACCGTATAAACCGGTGTTATGTTCCTTGATTATGCGTTCCTAACACGGTTGGGGTGTATGGGACCCCCTTGATAAACCGCTAAGTGCTAAGTCTTTTCCAGCAAGTCCCAACATTTGGTACTATTTGCCTCATAATAACAACTTAATTAATTAATTAAATTTGCATAGGGGGTCGCGTCCCCGAGGATTCTTAATTCTACATAGCAGGGGGGGCCAGCGCTGATGGTGTTGGTCCCAAACGGGGGTTCTGCAGGGCCGCCTTGGGGCAACCCGAGGTATCTGGTATACCTGTAGAATCGCCCATCCGGTCGTGTCCTGAGACTTAGATACGCGCGGCTACTATCAGGGTGTCGACACGCCGGGAGGATTTGCTGGATTAGCCTTACTTTAGTTCGGTTTAACTTGAGCACGGGATTCCTAGAATACTCGGGTCTTCCCACCTATGGAGTTGCGACTCCGCGGATCGTGGGCTTGTAATGGGTCAAGTTGGAACACCCCTGCAGGGTTTGAACTTTCGAAAGCCGTGCCCGCGGTTATGTGGCAGATGGGAGCTTGTTAATATCCGGTTGTAGATAACTTGACACCATGTTTCAATACACTACCAGCGTGTGTACCGTGACTGTCAATTTCCGAATAGGGATTCGGGAGTTGAACACGGTGGGGTTATGTTTGACCGGCTTTAGTTAGGATCACTTCGTGATCATCTTTCGCTCGAGGCACTTCTCTTCTCGCTCTCTTTTACGTAAGTTAGTGCTAGTTGCTGCTGCAGACTCTTGTTGTTCCTTCACCTCACGTTCTTTCTTCAGCCTTGTCCTCACCCAAGGCTTAAATAGTCTTGTTACCCGGGAACGGGATTGCTGAGTCCTCGTGGCTCACAGATACTACAACACCAGATGCAGGTTCAGCCGAGTTTGATGCAGGAGCTGGTTCAAGTTCTTCACCGGGCGCTCGATGAAGAGTTTGGCCGTTTGCTTGTGACGTTTCGATGTTCAGTAGTGGTTTTCTACTAGGATTCGATCCTGACCTGTGGCTTTATGTTGTTTTGGTATCTTTCTTTTGGATCTTCACCCGTAGTCGGGTTGTGATGTTTTGAATGATGTCTTGCTTATGTAATGTATTGTGTGAAGTGGCGAGTGTAAGCCAACTATCTCCTTTTTGCATTTTTAATCCCTCTTTTACATGAGTCATCCAAAGATACCAAACTTGAGATCATTCTAGGATGGGCTTATACCTTTAAGTCGTGCCTCGACACGTAGGAGGTATAGTCCCATCCTGGGCATTACATCTGCATAATTGCTCTCCAAGCCTCAGGCGGAGGAGGAGGGGAAGGAGGATGTTCTGGAACCTCTTCCACCTCTGGGTTAGCGTTGGGAACCCTTTTCGGAGCCATCCTGTAAGAGATGACCACGAATCAGCAATTGATTGACAAAAGGTATAAGCTGAATCAATGGAATGAATTGCAACAAGTCTTCACAATAATCATTCGAACAATAAGAACGAATGAAATCATTCGAACAAGAGGAATGAATGATATTCTCAGTTAAATGATAACATCAATCTTCACGAGAAGCCACATTGGGGACAAAATGAAAATAAGAAAAACAACAAGGTATGGACGGGAACAAACACAAGAGAGGAGTTTCGTTCAACATCTTTGTGCTGAAAGCATATGAACGCGTTACGAAAAGGTTTTGCAATCCCCGGATCAGCATAGCCAAGGACCCTTTAAGATGCAACTCCTGATAGTAACATCGGTCATATAACCCCTTCACTCAATGTAGAACCCCGAACTCACTAACCTGCATTCGTTGGAAGAATGCCTATGATCTACTGGATAAAACCCACCTATAGATTTCCGAAAGATTCCAGTTATGCAATCAGGTGTTGGGGATACACGGGAAGCACCGCGCAATCAACTCTAAACCTACATCCAGGTGTATCCATCCTTCAACACATAACCAGTCTTTCTCGGAAACTGTGTACCTCGGGCCTTCGAAAAGCATCCACTATAACAAGCTATGGCAATACTCCCGAACTACCTCCCCAGTACTGGGTGATGTCGGGGTTATCTTGCCACTGGCCGTATAGGAGAGATTTTCGATGTCGGCCGTCTTAAGTATTTAGTACTGCCGCGATATGCTTGTGACAACAATACCCCGAAGCTCAACTCCCCGGGAACAGGAGGCATCGAGAACAATATCCTTGTCACAAGAACATCGAAACAATCCCAGAATACTCGCGGGATTCCTAAAAAAATTTTGGTGCAATTTTGAAGATAGGAGAGACAAGAGTAGTCGTCAGGTGTCCTCACCAGAGAGAAAGGAGATGAGAAGCAAAGAAATCCTACTCTCCGATATAATATAGGACTCAAAAAGTTTTCAGTGTGTGCCTAGACTCGACCGTCAACGATTCGATCAAACAGTGGGGGCTCCTAGGTCGGAGAAGGCTCTGAATACCAACTTGTAATGCCCAGGATGGAGTTATACCTCCTACGTGTCGAGGCACGACTTAAAGGCATAAATCCATCCTAGAATGATCTCAAGTTCGGTAATCTTTGCACATCTCATGTAAAAGAGGGGATTGTAAACAGAAAATAGTTGGCTTACACTCGCCACGTCACCCAATACATTACAAGTCTCAAACATCATACATTAAGAACATCACAACCCTCTAAGGGCAAAATCCAAATGCAAGATACCAAACTTAAATAAAAAAACCACAGGCGGATCGAAACCTAGTAAGAGTCTCCAATACTGATCATCCGGGTATCGCACATAGTACTGACTACGCTCCTCGTCGTACTCCCAATCCAGCTCGGTGCCATCACCTGGATAGCTCACAGCTGGACCTGCATCTGGTGTGGTGAAGTAACTATGAGCCACAGAGGACTCAGCAATCCCGTTTCCAGGTAACAAGACTATTTATAGCCTTTGGGAGAGGATAAAGGCTGAAGAAAAGAATAAGTGTCTGCAGCAGCAACTAGCAACTAGCTTACGTGAGTGAGAGCGAGAAGAGGAAGCCTCGGACGAGAAGTGATCACGAAGTGATCCTAGCTACAAGCTCAACAAGCATAACCCCTCCGTGTTCAACTCCCGAATCCCTATTCGGAAATTGACGGTCATGGAACACACGCTGGTAGTGTATTAGAAACATTGTGTCAAGTTATCTACAACCGGAATTAACAAGCTCCCATCTGCCACATAACCGCGGGCACGGCTTTCGAAAGTTCAAACCCTGCAGGGGTGTTCCAACTTGACCCATTACAAGCCCACGATCCGCGGAGTCGCAACTCCAAAGTGGGAAGACCCGAGTATTCTCGGAATCCCGTGCTCAAGATATACCGAACTAAGGTAAGGCTAATCCAGCAAATCCTCCCGGCGTGCCGACACCCTGATAGTAGCCGCGCGTATCTCGTCTCAGGCCACAACCGGATGGGACAAGCTACGGGTTTTTACCAGACCTTGAGTTTCCTCGAGGTGGCCCCGCGTAACCCCCAGTTTGGACCAACACTCATGTGGAGCACTGGCCCGGGTTGTTGAATTAAGAAAAAGGGTTTATAACTCCCTATGCAAGTTTAGTTTGTTATTAGACAAATAGTACCAATGTTGGGACTTTCTGGAAAAGACTTAGCACTTAGCTGTTTATCGAGGGGGTCCCATACACCCCAACCGTGTTAGGAACGCATAATCAAGGAACATAACACCGGTTTATACGGTTCCTAACGGCATGAGTGGAACAAATCACCAAGCAAAAGGCTTAGCCTTCCACCCTTGCCAATATATAGATGATTTCATTTTAAGCATTTATATAGTGTGATAAAACCCAACCAAACTTCAACATGAAGCAAGCATCTTCGATCTTCACCTGCAACTAGCAATGCTATAATAAGGGCTGAGCGAAGCGTACTTAGCCAAACAATGGTTTGCATAGGTAGGATGGTTAAACATGGCAATTGGTTACAAGTAGGAGGCTGACAAGAAGATCATGGGCATCGAGGCAAAGCTATAGATCGAGACTACTAGCAATAGGCAAAGATAGTAATGTTATCGGGGCTCGGTCATCTTGCCTGAAGAGAAGTCGTTCGGATCATAAGAAGGGTCCTCGTGCTCAACCTCGTTGGAAACCTCGCGCTCGTACTCGAACTCAGACTCTGCTTCCGGCTCTAAACAAAACAATCACACCAAGCACCAATCAACAAGATGCAATGCGCACTCGGAAAAGATGAATGCATGATGGATGCTCTAAGGATGCACACGGAGCACGTAAAATAGCACTCAAGCAAAACACCTCAAAACATGATAACAATCTGATATTATTAATCTACACAGAAAATCAATCAAGTTTGATATAAGATTCGCTGAAATCGGAGTTACGGGCTAAAAGTTATGCCCGAAACAAGAAATGAGCGAAAGCTGAAAATTGCAGCAACATAGCATCTTCGGAGCTCAAAATAATTAAGCTACAACACTCAAGTAACAAGGCAAAGGACATGAACACAAACTAGACATATACTACAGCAACTAAGTTCAAAGGTGCACCCCCAACGGAGTCACGGATCACTAGCAATGATCTTGGACATATTGAACTTGACAATAAAATTCTGGCAGCAGAATTTTATTGAAACTTTGGAGCAAAAGATAAACATGCTACAGCCACTCAAATAGACATGTGAGGACATGAATGGAAATACAACAATATATACTACAAGGAACAATCAAGATCCACTCCAAAAATAACATGGTTTGTCCTAGAACATCACACGAACATGGCATCGGAACGTTACAGATTTCAGACTTAGTGAAAAACCACTAAGTCCTAAAACAGCAATATCATCATGGCATCTAAAAGAGCAAGTTTAAGTCACCTCGAAACTAAACATGGCAAGAGGTAAGCACCTCATCAAAGTACACATGAAGGTGATACCGAAACACACAAGCATGCTTCATTGAGGTAAACACAACGATTGCAACGAGCTCAACAAGATGGCATTTCATAACAAGTGAAATAACATCACAGCCACATGGCACTTTGCAACGATGATAACAAGGCAAGAATAAATCTATCATGCTACCTAGCACATACAACGTGTAGAGCATGGCAAGACGAACACGTGGACATGTCATTTGCATCATTCGGACAAACGAGCTAAAAGATATCACATGGCAAAGGTGGCATAAAAACATCACATAGCAGCAGTTTATATCATGATGCACTCTTGCAACAGCAAAACAAGCACCTATATGATCCCCAACATGCATGACAACAACAGATAAAACGTAGAACAAGTCTCCACGAACGTCTGGACATATTATATGCGCGAATCGGAGCAACACACAAAAAGATATGCATGTTTGAAAATAGCATCACAGATCAACAACAGAGACTTAGCAGAAATTAGGGTCAACCTCCACCCAGATCTGAAAAAAAAACGAGCACGGGCCCGGTCTGGATCCGGCCCGGCTGGACGGAGGCGGCGGCCCGCGCGGAAAGGCAGCGCGGCCCAGGAGCTGGCGCGAGCGGCGGCCCGCGGGAGGAGGCGAGGCGGCGGCCTGGAGGAGGCCCGCTCGCGTTGCTGGGAGGCGGCGGCCCGGTCGCGGCGCTGGGAGGCGGCGGAGAAGCGGCTCACGCGGGGGAGACGAAGCCGGCCTGGCGCGCTGGGCCCCTTGCGGCGGCAGCCCGCGGGAGCGGAGGCGGCCCGGTGGCGCCCGCGGCTTGGGCCGAAGGATGGCGAAGGGAGGGCGCCTCCCTGGCGCTGAACGAGGCGATGTGGTCCTGCGCGCGTAGGGGTGTACGGGCCGGCGGAGCGTTCAATCTGGCCCGAACGGCTCGACGAGGGGAGCGCCTGGATCGGTCGGTGACAGAAGGATCGAAGGGAACGGGCCGGCGCGCTGGGCGTTGACCTTGGCGCTCGAGATCTGGATCGGCTGGGCGCTGGGAAGATCGAGGCGATCGATCCCCAGGGCGGCGGCTCGGACGTTGGCTGGTTCCTCGGGAACTGGCCAAGTGGCAGTAGGTGGCTGGTGGATCTGAGAAATTTTAGGGGGAAGGAGGAGGAAGAAGATAGAGATGCCAAAATTAGACTAGGGTCTAATATATAGCAGTTATTAGGGTTTGGGGGGATTTTGGGGTGTTAGGAGCCCTCCGATCGCGATCCGACGGATCCGACCGCGGGGGTAGTCTAGAAGGGCCTAGGAGATAGTAGTAGACTGCAGTAGGGGTGTTTCCGGGACACAAAGTGAAGGCACTTTGGACCCACACGAATAACTGTTGGGATAGCACATGGAGTCCAAACGAGACGAGATTTGAGAGGCAGGTTGCACACAACAAAACAACAACACACACAACAACCTCGCGGCACACCGGTAACGTTACACGCCCGAACAACAAAGTAGGCCTACGGGACGTCACGGACACGTGAGGGAGCTCCAGAACGCGAAACGGACAATGGGAAGGAACGCGTGGAACCGGATGCAACTGACAACACAAATGCAATGCAATGCACATGTCTACATGATATGAATGAATGCCACACACTCACACAACAAAACGACGAAAACCCGTAAGACAAAGAACCCGGAATGGAAATAGATGAAGCCGGAGATATATTATATACCCAAAAGGGAAAGTATTACATCCGGGGCATTACAGGGGCGCCGCCCCCCTCCTTGTCCAATTCGTACTAGAGGGGGAGGGGGCACGCGGCTGCCCTTGGCCGCCCCTCCTCTTCTCCCACTAGGGCCCATGAGGCCGAATTAACTCCCTGGGGGGTTCCGGTAACCCCCCGGTACTCCGATATATTCCCGAAACCTTATGGAACCCATCCGGTGTACAAACATAGTCGTCCAATATATCGATCTTTATGTCTCGACCATTTCGAGACTCCTCGTCATGTCCGTGATCATATCCGGGACTCTGAACTACCTTTGGTACATCAAAACACAAAACTCATAATATCGATCGTCATCAAACATTAAGCGTGCGGACCCTACGGGTTCGAGAACTATGTAAACATGACCGAGACCCATATCCGGTCAATAACCAATTGCGGAACCTGAATGCTCATATTGGATCCTACTTATTCTACGAAGATCTTTATCGGGCAAACCGCATAACAACATACGTTGTTCCCTTTGTCATCGATATGTTACTTGCCCGAGATTCGATCGTCGGTATCTCAATACCTAGTTCAATATCGTTACCGGCAAGTCTCCTTACTCGTTCCGTAATACATCATCTCATGACTAACTCATTAGTCATTTGCTTGCAAGGCTTATTATGATGTGCATTACCGAGAGGTCCCATAGATACCTCTCCGACACTCCGAGTGACAAATCCTATTTTTGATCTATGCCAACACCACGAATACTTTCGGAGACACCTGTAGAGCATCTTTATAATCACCCAGTTACGTTGTGACATTTGATAGCACACAAGGTGTTCCTCCGGTATTCGAGAGTTGCATAATCTCATAGTCATAGGAACATGTATAAGTCATGAAGAAAGCAATATCAGTAAAACTAAACGATGATAGTGCTAAGCTAACGGATTGGTCTTGTCCATCGCATCATTCTCCTAATGATGTGATCTCGTTGATCAAATGACAACTCATATCTATGGTTAGGAAACATAACCATGTTTGATCAATGAGCTAGTCTAGTAGAGGCATACTAGGGACATATTGTTTTGTCTATGTATTCACACATGTACTAAGTTTCCGGTTAATACAATTCTAGCATGAATAAAAGACATTTATCATGATATAAAGAAATACAAATAACATCTTTATTATTGCCTATAGGGTATATTTCCTTCAAAAAGAAGTGTTGTCGGAGAAGAGGTCGCCCGCCTGCTAGCAACCGGCTTCATCATGGAAGTGTTCTACCCAGAGTGGCTCTCCAACCCCGTCCTTGTGCTGAAGAAGAACAACAAGTGGCGCATGTGCATTGACTACACCAGCCTCAACAAAGCTTGCCCGAAATATCCGTTTGCTCTGCCGCGAATAGATCATGTGATCGACTCCACAGCCGGATGTGAGCTACTGTCTTTCCTTGACGCTTATTCCGGGTACCACCAGATCAAGCTGGATCTGGCTGATCGCTTGAAGATCGGAGCTTTCTGTTACCTGACCATGACGTTTGGCTTAAGAAGTGCTGGCGCCACGTTCCAGCGTTGCATGCAGAAGTGTCTCCTTAAGCAACTTAGCAGAAGCACCCACGTTTACGTGGACAATATCGTGGTGAAGACGGAGAAGCGTGGTACTTTTCTAGAAGACCTCCAAGAGACCTTCGAAAACTTGCGCCACTTTCAGATTAAGCTAAACCAAGAGAAATGCGTCTTCGGGGTGCCAACAGGCCAGTTCCTTGGCTTCTTGGTGTCTGAACGCGGCATCGAGTGCAACCCGATGAAGATCAAGGACATCGAGAGGATGGAGAGACCAACCAGCATACAAGACGTCCAAAAGTTCACCGGGTGCCTGGCATCACTTAGCCAGTTCATCAGCCGGCTGGGTGAGAAAGCACTTCCTCTGTACCAGTTGATGAAGAAAACCACCTGCTTTGAGTGGAATGACAAGGCGGACGAGGCTTTCCGCCAGCTCAAGAAAGTGCTGTCCACGCTGCCTGTCCGGGCGGCGCCAACAGACAAGGAACCCATATTCCTTTACATAGCCGCCACCAGCCGGGTGGTCAGCACCGTGATTGTGGTCGAGCGCCCAGAAGACATCAAAGCACTACCGGTCCAAAGGCCCGTCTACTACCTGAGTGAGGTGATGTCAACCTCCAAATAGAATTATCCCCACTACTAGAAGATGTGCTATGGCGTGTACTTTGCCGCCAGGAAGCTCAAGCAATACTTCCAAGAGAATCCCATTACGGTCGTCTGCACGGCCCCGCTTGCTGAGATCATGGGCAAAAGAGATGCTTCAGGCCGAGTTGCGAAGTGGGCCATTGAGCTGGCCCCTTTCACCATCTTCTGCCAGCCCCGCACCACCATCAAGTCACAAGCACTATCCGACTTCCTCGTCGACTGGGCCATGACCCAGTACCTGCCGCCTGCTCCAGATTCAACCCATTGGCGGATGCACTTTGATGGATCAAAGATGCGCACTGGCTTGGGAGCCAGCGTCGTCCTCACCTCCCCAAAGGCGACAAGCTCAAATACACATTACAAATCCACTTTGTCGCCTCCAATAACGTGGCCGAGTATGAAGCACTCATGCATGGGCTCCGGCTGAACACGGAGATTGGCATCCGCCGAGTGTTGTGCTACGGTGACTCGGATTTGGTAGTCCAGCAGTCATCTGGCGACTGGGATGCCAATGATGCAAAAATGGCAAGTTAATGCTTCCTTATTTAGCAGATCAGTGGGCACTTTGATGGCTGCGAGTTTCTCTACTTGCCACGAGCCGACAATGAGCAAGCACGTGCCTTGGCACGAATTGGATCAACTCGGCAAGCAATACCAGCCGACGTGTCCCTCCAATGCCTCCGCAAGCCGTCTATACAGCCTTCACCAGAATCAGAGTCTATCTTCATGCCAGCCGACCCTGGAACATCCAGATCCGGCTTAGGGACTACCACAACCGGCGCGGGGACTTTAGAACCCGGCCCGGGGACTGCTGCAGCCGGCTCGGAGACATCAGCAGGCGGCCCGAGGACTACGGCACCAGAACTCGGCCGAGGGACATCATAACTCAGCCCGGGGACTGCTGCAGCCGGGCCGGGGACTTCAAGAGCACAACAAGTGGCGGCTAATTCCGGCCCTCCACCTCTCGGCCCAACCACCCTAGTGTTAGTTTTCCGAAATGACAGGAGTCACGTCACGATCATGGGCGCAACCCATCCTCAACTTTCTCCTCAGAAGAGAACTGCCAGCAGATGAGATCCTAGCCCAACAAGTGTAGCGCAGACCGTCAGGATACACAATAGTGAATAGAGAGCTCGTCAGACGCAGCGTAACCGGCGTCTTCCAGCGATGTGTAGAAGCGGAGAAGGGCTTGGCCATCTTGAGGGATATTCATCAAGGCGAATGCGGTCACCATGCGGCCTCCAAATCCCTCGTCACCAAAGCTTTCCAACACGGTTTCTTCTGGCCGACTGCTTTCGACGACGCCAAAGATCTAGTCAAAAAGTGCAATGGGTGCCATCGCTTCAGTTCAAAACAACACCTGTGGCTTCTGCAGTCAAGACCATTCCCATCACATGGCCATTCGCAGTTTGGGGATTGGACATGGTGGGCCCCTTCAAGACAGCACGCGGCGGCATGACTCACTTGCTTGTTGCCGTGGACAGGTTCACCAAGTGGATTGAAGCAAGACCAATCAAGAAACTCAACGGTCAGACTACCGTGACCTTCATCGCCGACATTACAGTCTGGAATGGCATACCACACAGCATCATCGCCGACAACGGCACAAACTTTGCCAATGGAGTTTTGGCCCGTTTCTATGCAACACAGGGCATCCGGCTGGACTTTGCGTCCGTTGCCCACCCGCAGTCAAACGGCCAAGTTGAGCGTGCAAACGGCCTCATCTTGTCCGGCATCAAGCCTCGGCTGGTCGAGCCCTTGGAACGGTCAGCCGACTGCTGGATCGAAGAATTACCGTCTGTCCTATGGAGCCTCAGAACGACACCAAAGAAATCAACTGGCTTCACTCCCTTCTTCCTCTTCTATGGAGCCGAGGCCGTCATCCCAACAGATGTTGAGTTTGACTCGCTTCGTGTCACCATGTACATGGAAGCCGAAGCAAGAGAAGCATGCGAAGACGGCATCGACCTACTGAAGGAAGCCTGGCTGGTAGCACTCGGCCGGTCCGCCATCTACCAGCAGGGTTTGCGCCGCCACCGTAGCCGGCGGGTCAGGCCTAAGGTTTTAAATAGCGGATAGCGGACTCGCTGCGAATTCGGGTCGATAGTAGAGGATTGCGGATTGCGGGCGCTATGTCCACATAGCAGATTTATAAAAAAAGTGCAAGCTATTAAAAGTGTTGTGTGTATTTTTATAGAGTTGTCAATAAAAATGTCATTTAAATTATTCAATTTAATTATATAAGCTCTGTATGACAGTGTCACTAAGTTTCATGCACATAAGATCTCTTTGTGGTCATAGCTGTTGGATATATAGTCTACTAAACATTTAAGAAAAAATTATTCCGTGTGCATCTAGCCACACGCCCAAATATTTTAATAAAGAACTGCTCTGGCCGGAATCACCATTTTAAATTAATCATATTTTAGGGAGAGATGACTTCACGTGTAGCGATTGTTTTGTTTCTACCCGCCAAAAATACTTGTTTTGGTTCTGCACTTTCAAAGTGTGCCAGACTAGAAGCACTTCAGGCTAGTAGCAGAACCAAGGAGAGAGAGAGAGAGGGCTGCGTACAGAAGTTTGGACGATACTGCATGAATGACACGCATACATGCGCTCGTGCCTAGTGGCCTGAATACAATATTCTACAAAGCCGAAGCACTATGACCGCATCACAAAACGCTATATAGCGTGCAATATCGCTCTGACATCCGCAATAGCGGACGAATTGTGACAAATCCGCTATATCACAAAGCAATGCAAAAGAGATAGTGTCGGGTGCATGCTACCGCAATAGCGGCCGCAATAGCGGGGGTAGCGGTCGCTATTTAAAACCTTGTTCATGCTGCATTCTTTCCGTGCGGGGGACCTTGTGCTCCGGTTGATCGAGCGAACATCCAGCCAGCACAAGCTCTTGGCTAGTTGGGAAGGACCTTTCATCATCAGCAAGGTGCTAGGCAACGATGCCTACTACCTCATCGACGCGCGGAAGCCAAGGGCATGCAAGCGAGATGACTCAGGCAAGGAATCAGATCGCCCGTGGAACACAAATCTCCTTCACCACTTTTACAGCTAAAGGCAGTGTATCGTACTATCTATTGTATTTTGAGAAATAACAGAATCCCCGAGGAGCACTCGGGGACTGCCCTCCCTTTATCTATATGATAAGATTATGCATGTGAATGTGTTATTTTCATTCCTTCGCCCGACACCGGGACCGAACAGACGACCAGGGGGCTTGCCGCCTTGCCCTATGTTTGAAATCTTCCAACAGTCGGACAAGTAATGTGCCGGCATCCAAGTCCTCTATTGCCTAAAAGTCACAGACTTGCAGAACGCGGCTGACCGACTGGCAGGAGTCAAAGGCAAGAAGCGATGCCCACATGAAAATGACTAAGGAAAAAAGTAAGCATAGGTCAAGACGGCCTTTAAGACAAGTTGTCCGGCTGCCGAGCAGCCGGCCGGTCGGATTCTAGCTTGACCAAGCCACGTTCCAGACGGTAGGATACTTGCCTATCCTGAAAACGGCTAAGTCCCTGACCCAACCATAGACCACAGAGTGGCTGTCTGGCGGCAAGGGCGGCGGTTAAAGGAGATGGCAAAAGAAAACGCCCAAAGGAACAAAAGGCAGTGTTAAGACTAGAACTCAGCAAAAGAGCATAAACATATGCGGATTTAAAAGAATATTTACATAGCAAAAGGCCCACGGCCGCCATTCAACAATGTTTTGGATACACCCAGTGGGTGAAATTGTGCAAGACTAACTCGACCAATTGCAAAGCAAACATGAAATTAAAAGATAGCATGGCCGCCTAGGCCAGAGGTGCAGCACGCGGATCTGGTGGCACCGTGGGGTCCGCTGCGCCGGCTGTTGAGGGGGCCGCCTAATGGACCTCAACCTGGTCACCTTCTATGGCAGACAGCGCGGTTCCTTGGGGCTCGCTCGTCGAGGCTTGGTCCGGTTGACGACGAACAGGCAGCTCGTCCTCCAGAAAGCCACCTTCCTCGTCTTCGTCCTCCTCGTCCTTGCCCTCGTCGCTCGAGGGGATCTCCTCATCCAACTCCTCTGATGCTGCCAGGTCCAGCCCAAAGTGATCAAGCGGCACCACACGGCTGTTTTCATCCAACTCTGGGATGAAGACGGCGGTGCCAGCATAGTCAGCGATTGCGGCGGCACGCTTGATGAGATCTCCCCGCACCGCCGCCAGCTCGGGCTCGGCCTCTAGGCGGAAAGTCACCAGTTGAGCAAGATCCAGATCGGGATACCAGCCCTTGGCGAATTATAAGGCCGCACGCGTGCCAGCCCTCGCGGCAGCTTCTTTCCAGGCCTCAAAGCGGCCGACTGCCACCTCCAGCCACTCGGCATCCCGGCTAGGAGTGCACGGAGCGGGGACGTCCGGCCAGAGGGTGGCCAGCAGGTGGGACCCGACATGTAGAAGACGGTGAATCAAGCGATGGGCCGGCTGCAGGCGCGCCCTCACGGCAAGAAGTTGCTTGTTGGGGGTCCGGGGCACGTTGGGCGCAATCACCACACCCGCCCGACGCTCCTCATCGTGCTGGGCCTCGATGGCCTGGCTGGCTGCAACTGAGTGGCCAAGGAAGAACTCTGTGCCAGAGAAAAGACAAAAGAATAAGAAGATGGGAGCCGGCTCCTATGGCAGTCAGCAACTATGGGAATTAGAAGAAAGCAACTATCAACCATGTCCTGAATCGCTCCATAGCCGTCTTGCAGGGACCTCTCTCTCTTTCGACCCAGTTCGAGCGCTCAGTCTAGAACTCGACTCGAAGGAGCCCTTCTTCGTCCGCCAGCTTCTTGAGCTCCGCCTTGTGCTTCTCCGCCTGGTCCGCCAGCTCTTTGGCCAGGCGGTCGTGCTCTTGGGTGGCCAGGCTGTGCTCCTACTCCTTGGTAGAGAGCTCGGCTTGGATCCCACCCAGTTGGGTTCGAAGGTCGGCTGCGGTCGCTGACAAGAAAAGAGGAGAAGGCATCAGCGTCAACCAAAGAAATATTAAACTTCGAGTTCCAGGCCGCCTACTCAGCAGCCGGCCCGAAACTCGGGGACTACACCCAGTGGGTGCGCTGACGTGCCCCCGCAAGGAGAAAAATGAGGCACTTACTCTGACTCTGAGCCAAGGCGGCTCTCAGCTTGGCCAACTCTTGGTGCTGGTAGTTGTAGGCGGTCGCCCGAAGATTGTGGTAATCCTGTGAGAAGGGCGGCAAGAAACAAGTTAAATCATAGGGGATCACCTTGGAGTTCCAAGCCGCCTTCTTGGAACTCCGGGACTACACCCAGTGGGTGCACTGACGCGCCCCCACGAGAGAAATTGAAGGAATAAGAAGCAAAAGAAGAAATCGGCATACCCGGACGGTAGTCCGCGTGGCCAAGAAGTCCTGCAAGGCCCTTTGCAGGGTCTCGCCCTGGGCGTTGAACCAGTCGAGGACATCCCGGGAGGCAACATTCAAAACGCCGCCGCTACCAGGTGACCAACCTGGCGGTGCGGCGCTAGTGGCCTCATTGTCCGGCGATGACGAGCTAGCGGTGCCGGCTTCCACTTGCCGCGGGGCCGAGGCCGCTCTCGCCAGCCGCGGTCGTGTAGGAATCTGGGTGGTGGGAAGCGGACCCACCACCAGCGCGCCTTCGGCCGGCGGCGCGATCGGCCCCTCGGGCCAGCTGTCCTGTGCGTCGGCAATC